>NSJW01000368.1:0-405000 GCA_019955255.1 Castanospermum australe
GAAAAAGTACGTTCCCTATAAAGAGACAGGCAAAAAATCTACTTCTATATAAATTCACTGAAATAGAAATCCAACTCAATTAATTTATACAATTACACAAGTTCAACTTATTTGACAGTTTTAATTGTAAACTAAAATTATATTACCTCCTTGACGAATGCTATTCTCTTACTATTCAATTTAATCACTTAAAGCTTTATACCAAAAACATAGGAATAAATTCAATTAAATTTGGCTTATTAAATACATGTTTAGATTGCTTTATTTTGTATTTAGAAAAGGCTTAAATCAAATTACTTAAAAAGTTGACAGAATGTGTAAAAAATTGAGTAAAACCAAACATGTGCTAATAATGTATATCTTATTATAAATAAGTGCTATTCAGTTACAAAATAAAATTGTTATTCTTATAAAATGTAGGCAAGTGATCTAAAGTTGAATTATCTATTTCATAAACAACAATAGATGTTTTCATTTCGCTATTGAATCACGAAATGGTAATAATATGTTTTAGCAAATAATAATTATCAAACGAAAATAAAATTTACAGCTAATCTTATAATGAAGAAAAATTCAAATACTAGATACTTAAAAAAAATAGCAGAGTAAGAAAAAAAAATAATAATTACGCTGAGAAAATTTTCTTGCAAACAAGAAAAAGTACAGTAGACAAATCCCAGAACCAGTCCTTGTTTACATTTCTTTTGCTGTGAACCTGAGACCAGGTTGCAAGGGTAAAAAGAAGTGACCAGAGACTCAAAACATGCTAGTCAACGCCTAATTACAAGGTATCTTGACATCAACCTCATATTTTAACAAAGCGAACATCATCTGACCAAATGCAGTTCCACATGCAGGGCATTTGCGATGACGGAGCTCAAGATTTCTTTGTATGCATGGATTGCAGAACAGATGATAGCACTTAACGATCACGACTGCCGAATGTATATCAAACTTAGGTATTGCTGTGCCATAAATTTCTTTTATTGTGTCATCAATAGATTAGATAAATGCAAGTCCAAGAAAACATATGCCAAATCAGCTTTAGTAAATCCTACATTTAAAAAAAAAAAAGATTATAATACTTTCAAACGAGTCAGTTTTAACCAATGTTCTGAAAATCAAATCGAACCGGCCAGTTGAACCGGTTCATGGACCAACCATGAAGGCAAGAACTTTTAACTTAAATGAAGGCAAGAACTGTAGTTGCATGAGCTGGCCTACTGTTACCTCCTTTGGACGATCAGAACAGACAGTACACTTGATCATGTTCTTGCAAACCTTAATTTCATCTTCGAGTTTTTGTATTGCAGCCTCTCCAGTTTCAGAACTCAGCTCAGCAATTTTTGCTGTTCAGTTCCCACAGTTCTTCTCAAGCTTCTCCCTTGAACTCCTGCACGACAGAGTCAGATCAATTTGAGTTGAGCCACCTAAAGTGCATTTCATAAGAAGATAATCATTTAGCCAGAGTCAACCGTCTATCAAATGCTGAAAATTAATACAGATTTTATATAGCGCAAATTTTTCCTGAAAGGTTCCGGACACAGCAAAAAGACAAAACACTAACATGATATTGATGGCACTTGCTTTTCACCTAGGGGAGTGACAACGTCGTATGACAGAAAAACCTATAATCTAAAGCTATAAAATAAAACAAACTGTGATCAAAAGATGGTTCGATAAAAGCAGAGAAAATCTACATAAAGAAAAAAGGAAAATAAAACAGCAAAGAAAAAGAGAAAACATCAACGGAGCAAAGCTGTCAAATCCCTCAGCATATCTTCTAAGGAAACCCCCTTAAAGAGACAATGTGTTTTATACTCAATAGAATCCAATCGCCTAAGCTTATCTCAAATCAGCTGTTTGAGCCAAAGAAACATCCTTAAAATATGAGTGGTATGCTCCGACCAAATGCACCAAATAGTAACATAGATTGCACATTGTCATGAAAATTTAGCCTCTATATTTCTATCAAAACCACTAAGCTAGTCACCAAAAATTGGTGACCTAAGGCACACCTAGCATTAACCAAAAAGGCCAAACAATATACTCCATAGAGATAACAATAGAACAATGTAACAAGTAACAACAAATGTAAGAACACACATTTAAAAGGAAAGATCCTTATGTGGCTAGTGAACCTGCAACATGTCATTAGTGTTTAATTCTATTTTGCATCGTAGTCCAAATAAAAGACTTAATCTTAGAGGAGCTTTGAACTTCCTAAGGGGTTTAGCAAGATGGAAAGTCGCTCTATTCAACGAATGAATTAAAAATTGGAAAAGGATTTGCACAAAAACACCTTGAATGTGCCAAGAGACCACATCCTTTATCTAAATTAGTAAGACAAATGAACAAAGCCAATGAGACCAAAAACAGACTCCAATTAAAAAAATTCCCTATCCCTTAAGTTATGAGAAAATTGAAAATTCCAAGAAAAAGGGAAATCTTGAACGCTATAGAAATTGTGGATAGGAGAATTATGCAAGGAGAAAGACAATAAAGTTTGGAAAGCATCACTGAATGAGAAGTTTCCTGCCCAATAGTCCTCCCAAAAATTGACATGTGAACCAATTACCCACCTTTAAGGAAAGAAATTACCTAAAGTTACCACATTCCTGTGAAATAAACTTTCTTTTCTACTTTCCATCCAATCCCTAAATCTCAACATGGTATCATAGTGATATTGTCCTCCGTTACCGAATCCTATTACTATTTCCGCTACAAAATTACCAAAATATGTAACTCCTTTCTTTGGTGTCCTCTATTTTCACTTGCTTTAGTTTCTGATAGCTGTGTTCACTTTTCCACCCACTAATCATTCATGTTTTCCTTCTTGTGACTGTCTTTGGTTGTTATCAAATTCATCGATTTCATAAACCTTGAGATTTTGAGGCCCTAAGATCATCAATAGAATCAAATTTGCTCTATCTACAAGTTTCTGGCCTTGTCATCACTCATTGTCGCCAGAATCTTGCTAATTTCCCACCGAAAAATTCATCCCTTGCTGGCTGTCGCTGTTTCACCCTTTCTGCTCAAATTTTCGAAAAACAGAAATCGCTATTGTGTTCAGAGGTTGCTAATTAGCTAGGCAGTGGAAGATGGCCGCCAAAAACCTCCCCACACACGTCATCTCATTCTGAACCATCTCAACTGTTTTTGAGAGCATGATTCAATTTTTCATATTTCAAAAATGTTTTCATGTGTCTTTGGGTCTCCAAAGTTGAAATTAAGGTTCTTTCTTTTATTTGAGGCTTCCAAATTATTTTTTTGGTGAAGTTGGATAAGCTATTTGGTGAATTTTAGACTTTGCTATGTATGTGGCTAAGAAAATTTTCTTTCCCAATATGCATACTTCTAGCAGTGACTTTGCATTCCCACTGTGCATCTTTCAAACGGTGTCTCTCATACCTTAGCCGTGCTCAATTCCCTCCAGTATAGTCTCCTTTTCGTGGTGACTCTTTCAAGTAATGCTGTTTTCTTTGCCTGTGTCGTTCCAGCAACTTAGTCACTGTGTTGTCTCTCCAGAGCCTATTTTCTTCTACTATGTTTTGAAACCTATTACAAGCTGGGGTTTATGGCCCTCATTATATTTTTTTAAGTTGTTTTCTTTAGTTAAGTGTGTTTATTTGTAACAAGCTAAGAGCTTAGTGAGCTTCAGCTTGATGGACAGTGTTAGGATATTCAAATTATTATTGTTCTAGGAGTGTCATTATGTTAGCAGCATTATTGGACCGAGTTTGTACTAGTTGTACTACAATTGTACTTGACCTAGATTATTAGTATAAATAGGAATATAAGGTTGGTGTTTTGTAAACAATCACAATTACTCAAAGTCTTGCTAGTAAAATTTATTTTCTCTTTCTCCTTTCCATCAAATCCCTAAATTTCAACTGGTTTTATCAGTAATTTTGGGAAGTTAGGGTTTGGTTGATGGGTCTTGGAATATATTACTCCAAGTTGGTTTAGGACTTCATTTCCTATACTAGTTTATGATTTCTTGAATCTAATCCTATTAGAATTCAGGTTGTTCGAGTTCACTATTAAAGCATATTATCTATCTTAAGGATTTCAGCCCCCCCCCCCAAAAAAAAAAAACCAAAAATTAAAACTTAATGTAGTGGAGGGTATCCATGTAAGAACTTTTGACCAAAATCTGTCCCTGATTCAGACTTGAGATCATTTAACTCCTAAGAAAGAAAAATACCTTTCACTATCCAATTCCATTTGAAAAGCTTCCACATCTTTCTGAATTTGATCATATTCTTCTCTCTGAAGAGGTAACAGCAGACTTGAGCCATTTCAACTCCTTCTCAGCATCAGCCAATTCCCACTTTGCAAATTCCAGGGTCATTGCAAGGTGTTTTCATCTTGAGTACATTTAATGGCTTCTGATAGAATAGCTTTCATCTGCTAGATTCAAATTCTTGTTTACAACCAGCAGCAAAATTGTTCGGCGGAATATAAAAAAAAAAAAGAATAAAAAAGTTTTTTTTTGGGGGAGGGGAGGAGGGCAGCAGGGGAAGTCGGACCTGCTCTTCACTGTGTGCAATCCTCATCTTTGAAGTTTCTATTGAAGCATTAATTTGTTGAAGTTGCTTTGTCAAGGCCTGCTTCTCAGACAATAAAGTGCTATGCGCCTGTTTTGTCTTCACGCTTTCTGATACAAGCTGCATTAAAAACAAGGGTCTCACTAATTACGATTCTCTACGCAAATTAAGTGCCTATTAGGAATAAGATTTTGTCCTTGACAAAATGGATTCTTAGGATCAGTTTGATATGGAAGTAAAAATGGGGATGAAATTTCATGAATGAATTTTGCATACAATTTTATACACAAACTTCATCAATGAATTTTTCACCACATTTTTATCCCCATACCAAACATATACTTACAATGAAAATTCATGGTGACCCAGAAAATTTATTATCTGGATATTTTGCCAAAATCAATTATGACAAATTTCTAGGCGAGGCCAAAGTTGAATCTAAGAAATGAGGCTCACCAGTGTTCCAAAAATATTCTTAGTTCACAATACTAATTCTATCAAGTGGAAGTCACTATATTTTATATAAATCCTCTTTAGTAATTCGAAACTTCTAAAATTGTTTTATATTACCCAAATAAACTATTTGTTTCGCAATTAATTCATACAAAACCAGTTCTCCAAAATAAGTAACATATATTTTAAATATTTAAGTATATCGTTTATCTGAAAAATCAATGCAAATTAGTTACAAAATAGAAGCACTAATTTTTCATTAACCTGTTTAGCGAAAGCCTAGAAGACAACCTAAACATTGAAAGATCTAATGGAGTAGCGCCATGGAAAAATGGTGGTGATCATAGCAAGGTAGCATTTAATAGAGATAACAATAAGACATACCTTAATATTATAGTCATCCCTCTCAGTCACCTGCTGCAACAGATGTTGGTTCTGTGTCTGCATATCTTCATATGCTTGACCAATAGTCTGCAAGAAAGCAATCAATTATATTACAAGAAACAAGAGGTAGAGCATACCAATATTTACTTTCTCAGTTCATCCAGTATGAGGGAGAAGAAAAGTCAAGTCAGACAGGGAACCTCAATTTCAGATATGTATGCCTCTGCCTCAGCATCTTTAACTTTAATAGCCTCAGTCAGCTCCAAAACATCTCTAAATACAGATAAAACATGGACAGAGCATTTATCCACAGATTAGTAAACAATGGCGGTTTGCTCAATCATTAATTCCGTTCATATAAAGACAATCTATAGGAAACTTTATGGTAACAGAATGCAAGAAAAGCATTTTACTTCTATCTAGCAATATGTTTACTGAAAACACGGCATCAAACAACTGCTAGAAACAAATAAAAACTAAAAAAAGAAAACTGTTAGATATTCTTATGATTTAGATTGCGTAGATGTTTCCAAAACAATTTCCGATTTTCATTAAAACTGTATATAAGCATCAAAATTTAATTATTTTTCCCCCAAAAAATGCTACAAATTTTTGCAATTTATATATCATTATCAATAAATTTCAAGGCATCTCAATCAGGTTTATAATGTAAATATCAGTGTTTATGTTGAGAATTGTTCCTCTAAAAATGTATTTAAAATATCCATAACACCATAAATTTATGTTAATACATAGCTCAATTACACCTTTAGTCCTCAACCTTTTTTCTTTCCGCACCAATGACTACAACTGTATTATTTATTTTCATATTTTATTTTACGGCTAATGTGCAACTACTTCAACTTTGGCCTTCTTCCAAATAACACCCTATAGCATCAATTTTGGCAATTAACCCAGATGAACTAGTGGCACAATGAAATAATTATGGTTTCATTACAAATTATGTGCCTCAGCAAACTCATTATGTGATAAAAACTCAAATGGAGCTCTTGGAAACACATCCTCCCCGAGCATGGAGACTTGTATCTAGAGCAACATAGCATATTGGCCAAAAGAGAGAGTCCTTGAATTTTACAAAAAATTTAATCCATCTGCCTTCCACTCCTCATCACTGCAAACTTCTCTCCCCAAATAAACAACCACAAATGGGTTTCAAAAGGAGGAAAAACTTAACAGATACTCCACCAGTTCCACCAATTTGTCAACACAGCATCCAAAATCAATATATAAGTATACAAAAACACAAACCTCTCAGATGCATCCAGCTTGGCCCTTAAATCCTCTATTTCAGCTTCCGCAGCAGAAAGCCTTTGTTCACAAGCAGCTTCAGCTTCATTAGCAGCTTTTACTCTCAACTCTAGACTATGTTCATCTAAAGCACTTTTCAGTATTTTAGCTTGAGAGCAAGCTTTGCTTTCTGATTCTTTGATTTCTGCCAAATCTCTGAAATCCAAATTTTATAGCATATCAGGAACAAATTACTTGACTAGACAGAAGAGAAATTTTTTTGTTTCGAATGTAAAACAATTCCCTAGTTAGACACCAACTTCAAAAAAATGTTAACCATACAGTTCAATCTAACGGAAAAACCTTAACAAGTGCATTCCAGATCATAAAGTCACTATCTCACTGATAATTGACTTTTGACAGCAAAGAAAGAGCATAAATTGTGGGATTGATGATTGTATAAGTTCGGCTCCATAAATGGAAACATAACAGAGAAACAATTGTCCCCAACACTGTCCTTGCCCAAAGTATTATAGACCATGCAAACACTGTAAACATTAATGTCAGAAAAGAATAAATCAGATTTAACCATCAGAACAACTTAATGGGCATATTATAATTTGCCAAATGGATTCTATAGTCAACACTAGCAAGCAAATCATCAAAATTGGTAAAACTAATTGCTGTGTCATTCCACCTTACTTTAGCCCAATAGTAATGAAAATAGCTTTTTCTTTTCTTTTATAATTAGTAATGCATCTATGTTTAAAATGTCATCTTAAATTCTATTAGTTCAGGATCAAGAAGAAAAGAGACAACTTCCATTAACAAGTAAAAACAAATGATACTAGCAGCAAAATCAACATAAGTTTGAAGTATAGTCTGTATATTATTGAATGGGTATACAGAGCTTAGTATAAGCCAGGTAATATAGACAACAAGGACTGCATGTAACATTTCACCACAAAGTAGTATTTATGAGGTATTGGAATGTGTAACTTAAAAATTAATTGTATCAAGTAATACTTCCTTTCTTAATGAATTCTTCTTTAATCTTTAAAAAAAAAAGTATCAATCAAGTAATACTTTGGGAAGGAAGACTGTAAAGGGATATGGTAATGTAATTAGATAATGATTATTTGGTTACTATGGTGTATTTCATGCATCTTAATCCAAGGTCTTCTTGTACACTTGCCCGATGTTAACAGAAGTCATACCGCTTCATAGTAAAATCTCACACTTACAAGACCAAACCATTGAACAGGAATAATTCCAAGTAAAACCCAACAAGGAAAAATGAAACAGTCTAGAGTTCAAGAAATTACCTGTAGATTCCTAAATATGCAACAGATGATTGCTATTAATGCAGTCAGGGATGGTGACAGGTACAGTGCCCAGAAAAAATCAGCTATCCTAACTCCACTACAGCTACCTGAACCCGACTAACAAATTGCATTCCTTCCCCAATCCCCAAACCTGTCCCATCCCATATAACAACTAATCGAACCCTATCTCAAATATTTGAAATACCTTATTGTTTTTAATGTTATTACAGGTAACATGTAGCAGTTATTGCAATGAGTAACATGTACCTGATCCAAAATACCCAAAAATTACCCCCAAAAAAAATCAGCACCTAAATAGAGAATTTCAAGCCTAGTTTACTAGACAAATTCAATAATCAAACCACATCAACAATCTAAAAAAATAGAATTTACTAAACAAATTGAAGCTATCATGTACCATAATCCAAGTTCAAAAGTACTGCACCATATTTCATATCAAGTACTAAATGAAAATATGATTTAAACCATTCAAGCTAACAAGTGGGAAACCCACACTACACAACATTCCAAAATTGTCCCAATGGGGGTTTCTAGTAGCAGGTACCTTGAGGCTCAATGCCAAACCCTCGCAAAATCCTATCACATATTATCACCGTTCACCCATTATCCATTAGGTTCAGGTATCAAGTACTTTTTTCTGTGTGTGTCAATGACTAGCATAGTATACGGCTATATAGAATAAATACTATTAACTAGGCAACTACTATTTCAACACTCCCCCCTCAAGTTAGAGCATATAAATCATAGGCACCAAGCTTGTTACAAACGTAGCTAACAACTTAGTAAATACATATGCTAATTGGTCATTTGAGTTGACAAAACTAGTAGCAATACATGAAATGACAATCCAACTTTGGTTTGCTTCTCCAAATTTTAATTCTTGAAGCAACTATTTCAATCATATTTTTTCCACAAGCTACCTATGTCATGGCTTAGTATTTTGCTTTTGAACATGACTACAACATCTTGCTTATTACTTTTGCAGGATACTAGGTTTCCCCCAAAAAGAACACAATACTTGAAGTTGAACGTTTATCTTAAGAAGACCCGGCCCAATCTACATCTATAAAGCCAACCTGATAGATATCCTCCTACCACTAAGTATAAGTGAGTAGAAATAAAGGAAAAGGCTTGGAGGTTATGATCACGGACCAAGAGAAGGGGCATATAAGAGAATATGCATTGGGGATTTTCTTGTAACTGCCCAGACACGTGGCAGCAGGGGAGAGGAAGTGAGAGGATCTTCTGTGGTAGCAGAAAGAGGATAAAACGTGAGAGAAAGTGGGGAAGAGGGGGGAGATCATTTTAGAGTCGATTTTGAGTGGGAGAGACCAAGCCTCTCGAAAGCTTGGGTTATCATTTTCTTTCTGTGTATTTCCTTTTCAGATTTCCAGTTTTCCCAATTATACACTCTATAAATCCAGGGCTCCAATTCCAGTTTCTGATACTAGAAGGAGGTTCCTAACACAACCACTTGGGTATGTCCTCTATCGAATCACAACATCCCAACAACTATCACATGAAGCTTGTAGGAACTAACTAACCACACTCGTAGCAACAGAGATATTTGGTCGAGTGATAGTGAGATAATTCAGTTTCTCTACAAGCCTCTGATACTACTCAGGTTCAAGTAATGGCTTCACACGTCTAGGTAGAACCTTGACATTCGACTCCATGGGTGTGTCTACGCTCCACTAGTTGACAGTATGACATGTCAATTCATACATTATATCTAGTGCATGTTTTTTGAGAGATTGCAACATCAATGGCAGACTGAGTCACTTCAACACCCAAAAAATATTTAAGATGACACAAATCATTGGTTTGAAAATTATTTATTTGCAATAAGTTAAGAGCTCAGCTTGAGGGAGAGTGTTAGAATATTAGGGTTATTTATGTATTAGGAGTCTTATTATGTTAGTAGACTTGTTGGGGTAAAGTTTGAACTAGTTGTACTACACTAGTACTTGACCTAGATTAGTAGTATAAATAAGTTTTGGTGGTTTGTTTCTAAGCACACATCAATCATATTATTTTGCTCCTTTTCCACTTAATCTCTATGATTTCAATAAGCACCACATACATATCAGTATTTACTTTCAACTAAAAGAAATTCTACCACATAAATTTAATTACAGAAAACGTTTGCCACCATCTTACCAACGTTGCATCAGCATACCTTTTATCATAATTCTCCTGCCCATGCATATCTAGAAAGATTTGTAGCTCCAGTTTCTCCTTCTGCAACTTTTCAATCTGTAACAAAACGTCTAAATCAGTTATTTAAAGGAGATTAGTTATATATAATCTAGATGACCTCCAAAATCACAATGTGTATAGTTTCTGAGAATTTTGGAAAACCACAAGCAGGAAAATGTCCCTATGCTGAGAATTACATATATTTCCTTTAACTTTTTGTTTTTTGGCGAGAGAATAATTCATTGGAAGAAGAAAAAAAGACAAAAAGAAGGGATATTGTGTTTTCTTTCTCTACCTCACATCTCTGTTTTCCCTTTCTCCCAAAAACTCTTGTTTTCCAACATTAGGAATAAATGACATACATGTACATCCACATCCACATTTGAAGAACAGCAAGCATAGGTGCACATACTCATGCAAACACACAACAAAAGCAAAGAAAAAACATTTGTAACCAAATTTGACTGAGTCACACACACACTTCAGATTCAGAAAGTAATAATAAGTGGCACACTGTCAAATTTAATATTTAACGAGGAAATTGAGAAGTGTTACTGTTATACAACAAAGGCAAAGAATAAGATACATGCAGATAAAGAAAATTACGTAAAGGCAAAGACAAGGGGAGACTTACCAATGCTTTTAAAGACTTGATTTCCAAAACCTGTTCAGCACATTTGTTTGCTATGCTCCTAACTTCACTCGTCTGCTTCAAAACAAAGGAATTAATAAACTTAAAGCAAAAGAAGTGTGTGCGTGTGTGTGTATGACATAAACATAGTAGAGATTATGGGAAAGCTTGTAAGATAATAAAAGAAACTGTCACTTTGCCACTCCTCTGAATTTTTTCTAGTGTTTTTTTCCTCTTATTTTTTGGGGGAGAGGGAAGAAGCAGCATCAATTTTGTGATACTGCTCCATCATCACCTGGTCTATCTCCAACCTGACAAAAGGAGGATTTAGCTAAATGACAAAAATCATGGCACTCTTAGAAGCAATCTGGCAAACCCAGATAACAGACCTTCCGTGCATGTTGTGACAATATTCTATCATCACGTGGTCTGTCCCCAACCTGAAGTAAAAGGAGGATTTAGCTAAATGGAAGTGGTCATGGTCCCTCTTAGAAGCAGTTTGGCAAACCCAGATGCATGACCTGATGAGAGCAGATGTGTAGTACTAAAGACTCAAGAATCTGATAAGGAATACAGTTCCAGATTAAGTTGCATGGCAGGAAGTAGTTTTTCAACTTATTACGGTTCTCTGCTCCATGTTCTGTTATCCTTACTACACCAACCATGTGCAATATGTAAAAACCAAATTAAAAAAAGAAACCAACAAATAAGTTGATCTTCTTGATATGTAGATGTCAATTCTCAGATTCTACGAATCCCCTAACCACTGAACAACATAGGCCAGCATAGTTAAGATTTTAAAGTGTCTTCTCATCACCTCCACCATCTGTCATAGCAACTATGGACATACCCGAGATAAGTACTAAGCAGCTCAATGGTGATGAATCCATATAGAAGATCATTGATCATGTTTAGAATCTCTGAAGAAGACCAAGGTGAAAGATCTGGGTAATATATGAATGATTAGATTTAACCAATGATCTTCATTGTGCAGTATCAATGGTTTCGTAAGTCTTTTTTCGTTGAAGACAAATGAAGAAATTTTGTTAATGAAATGAAAGAAAAAAGTAAAAATGAGGTATCTATCATAAGAGCAAAGAGAAAACAAAGATCAAAGATGATAGAAAGAAAATGTCAACGTGATAAAGCCCTCCAATCTTACTGCACATCTGTGAAATGCACCCATTGAAATTAACAATAGACCAAGAACCATAAAGAAACCCCAAAAAAACAAAAGAACGAAAACTCTATCCTTAAACAGGCAAGAATTTCTGCCTATAAGCCCTTGCAGTATGCTTCAACCAACATAATTTCTTAAGTCATTAAATTCAATTAGGTGTAAGTCAACAAAAATGTTTCCAGTTTGGTCCATAACTACATTTATCATAGACTAACCATAATTTGTTCTTTATAGAATAACCATAATTTATCACAACAGATTAACAATGTTTTATAACAAAATAACCAATCTGGTAAATCAAAGTGGAAAAATTTTTGTTAACTTGCACCAAATTGGAATGTTCCCATCACTTTCTATAATTTAGCGTGGATACAGAACTATGTCAGTTTCATTAAATAAAGAAATTGACATTTGAAGTTACACTGCCTGTTGGAACCATAGTTGTTAGAATCGCACGATTCACGATTCGAATCACACAATTAGATACAATTCGGGAAGCCAGCGATTCGTATCATGTGGTGAATCGCAGATGGCTTTGAATTGTGCAATACATGCACGATTCAGTGCGATTCCGTATCAACGATACAATTCATATGATTCTGTGATTCTTTTTTTTTTCTTTTTTATCACCAATTCTCATAAGAGAATTCAAAGGGGTAGAGGCTTAAATTATTAAATAAAAGGAACTGAAGGGGCGTTGCTAAACACACTTGGTTCCATTGCTTTGTTTCATTACTGAACATAGAACTAGTTTTCATTCACGTCACAGACCAATCAATAGACTCACTTTGTTTTATTCTTCTGGTTTTGGCTTTTTGGGTGTTCACATAGTCAGTCTATTTTCGTTCTTTTAATTCTGAGTGTTCACATAGTCACTCTATATGGCTCCTAAGGCCAAGAAGAAGAGGAAAAAGGATGTTACCTATGAGCTTACTTATGACTTATGATGGTATTATGGTATTACTGGAGTTTACTATGTCCTTATTGATGCGACATTTAAGTGTTTATTTGAGATTTTTGAGTATTTTGTTCATGTTTTAGGTATAGAATCATGTATATAGTTTTTTATTGATGTGTTTCTGAATCGTACAATACGTTACGAGTCATGATTCACGATTCAAAAATTGAACAAACGATTCTCGATATGATCCACGATTTGACAACTATGGTTGGAACAATTAACAATTTTGCAGCATATATTTATTGGATTCAATAACATGTCATTTTACTTTGTCCACACTTCAAGTCAAAAAGGCTTTCACTTAAGGGGGCATACTAAAGATATATTTTAAAACTGTTGAGATAATTGTATCCCTATGAATTAGGAATTGCATATTCTGTAATTATTAGTAATTAGGATTTGTAGGATCTGATTTGATTGCATTCATTGTTGATTATATTTCTAATTTGTTGCCTTTGATTTAGAGATTGTAACCTTTGATTTAGATATTGTAATTAGTTCACTTATGTATATAAATATACATCTGCTAAGGAATTTTCCTTAAGCAATTTCACAAACATAAAACTCCATTCAAGTAAAACAATTCTTGTGCCTTATCCCAACAGCTTAAGCTTTTGAGTGAATGGTTTCTTGACATTTGACAACTAAAATTAAGATGGCTAAAGACCTATGCTCTCATGGCATCTCCATAATGGCTAAAGACCTATGCTCTCATGGCACCTCCATAACCTCTAAAATGACTTTGGAGAGAACATAACAGAGACAAACTAACTAGATACATTTCTGTAAAAACCTATCACAAGGTGGGTGGGAAAGAAAAAGAAAAGGCACCATATATCGGATCAGTTTGAGACAAACCTTCCCACTTAACAATGCTCTTAGTGAATGCGCTTTCTCACGTAATGATACAGCCTCGTGAGCTGCATCCTTCCATCGCTTCAATTGAGCTTCCATCATCCCCATTTCTTTAGATAAAGCTGAAGCCATCACATGAAACTCAGATTTGATATCTTTTCTCCCTGAAACATGTAATATTGTCAGAAACTAGGAGATCAAATCATATGCAGCACAAGTCTAAGCACAAAACAAGTGATATGCTGACCGGTATCCTGTATAGCCTCTTCCAACTTAATTTCAAGATCATTCTTTTCAATGATACACTTCTGCAACTGAATCTCTAGCTCTTCAGTCCTATAGTCAGAATTGTCAATGGTATGCCTTGCAGCATCAGCAGATTCCAATTTCGAATTCAGTTCCTTTTCCCATTTTGTGACATGAACATTTCCAGCCTGAAGTTGCATTTAATTAAAAAAGAATGTAAAAGGAGAAAGAACAAAATATACAATTACAACCAAACCATTATACATCTCAGTAAAAGGAAATCACTATTAACCTGCAGAGACTCTGTCAATGTTTTATACCGCTCCACTTCAGTATTCCAATGTTGAAGTTGATCATTTACCAAAGAGTATATTCGGGAAGAGCGTACATACTTGTCATCATTCAGTTCATTCTGGAATAAAGATACATGACAAGCAAGATTTTTTACATGGAACTAGAGTGAATGCAACTTAACTATTCAAGAAAAAATGACAAAACTATCAATGACAGATAATTCAAACTTACAAACCTGAAGATCTTGGAGTTGCTTTGCCAAGGTCTGATTGTCTTCCTGTGCATCTTGAAGCTCGGAAAGACGGTCAGCATCCACTATCTATGACATTATGCAAGCATATATCTTCATCAGATAGAGAAAAAGGACAGAGGAAGGACAGAAGGAACGAAAATCACACAGCAAAACCTTTGCTTCCTCAATTGAATCCTTCAACTCATGCAAACCCATGGTCCTGTCCGCAGGCTTTTCAGGAGACAAGTTTCCATTCACTGCATCTGCACTGGGGGAATGCATCCCTATCGCTGCATCCTTTTGCATTTTCAAATTGACTAGTTTTCTTCTACTCTCTTCAAGTTCAGCCATGCTCTCATCAAGCTCTCCTTTCAGTATGAAGAGAAGACACCATCAAGTGACAATTATAAAAAGCCATCAACCAAGAGAAAGTAATTGCCTACTTTCTCAATCTACAAGAGCCAACATGATCTCCATAACAATATAAACACATCTCTGCATAAATCTAAGACATTTTCTCAGGAAATTATTAAATTCCTAATCTCCCTGCAATGGCTAGAATAACAAGGATCCAGGACATTACTTCTAGTCATATCATTCCTAATTAATTCTAACCATGTCAATTTTAATCCTTATAACTCTTGTGGACAATTTTACATAAATTTCTCAAATTTTCACAGTGGCATAATTACAAGTCTCTAATCAGCACATGACCACAGGTCCTTCATCCTCCACTGAGACTAGTATTACATTTGAATGATATTCGAATTTTATAATAGCTTTTGTCATATTGCTATTCATCAACCTTAAAATGTTCATCTCCAGTTGGCTTATCTCTTCTTATAACTTCCTTTTCTTCCCTACATAGATGCATCTCCCCACCACTTATGAAAAGTTGCTTCTTACTAGCCTTTCATTCTGTCACTACCAGGTTCCTCAGAAATTTTCCAAGTAATCACAAAAGCATTTTGTAACTATACATTTACAGAATGTAAGGCTCTCATACTTTATCCACCCAATGTTATTTCCAAGGAATTCATCCGACTCAACTTTACCATCCTTTCAAGTTATTTCTAAAATGTAAGGAAGAATGTTATTTTTTGTGTATTCTTATCATAAAAAATACATGAATACAAGAACAGACACGTGTGCTAATCAATGTATGACATAGAAAGTTCTAAAAAATGAATTAAAGGTTCTACTTGCCCCTGATGTTAAGCAGCAATGTCCAAACACGTTTGGATAAAAGCACTCTGGTTCATTTTGACAATTAAATAATAAAAATTTCTTCAAAAGAAATATTGTGAAGTTATAAAATAAAATAAAAAATCTTCCATGCAAGAAATCAAAGGACCAAAAAGGGTGGGGTATAGAGAGGGTATTTATTTTGTTTTGGGCAGGAATGAGCTACTAAGATCCTTTGACAAGTTACAACATTACTTATTTTCAACACATGCATAGATATATCAGTGTTAAACTTTAAGATAAAAAACAACCATTCTTGGCCCTCCTTCCAACAATTTAAGTTTTTAGGTTGAATTAGTTCTTGACATGGTGTATCATAGCCTCTTTTACAAAGTAGTTAAGAGTTCAATCCTCAATGACCCCATTATTTTCAAAACTAAATTAAATTTCACAAGGTAAAAACCTCAGCATAAGATGGTGATGGATCTATGCTTTATCTAACCTTCAAACCCAAATGTCGTTTGGCAGTCCAAAGCAAGTTAGGGATTTAAATCAAAACCATTACTGGGTCAACTCCTAATTGAATTAGTTCTTAACAAATAGGAAATACCTGATCATATAGGTAGATAAACAACTAGGTTGTTATATCAATGTTATACCCTCCCCATTTTGCAATAAAGACCTGCCTGATGTTGGATGACCATACTTATTTTTATGGATTCAGACATCAATTTGGATAACCTGAACATCAATTCCCCCCCCCCCCGGTGCAACAAGGATATGGCATAAGACCATGCAAATTTTTACAGAGGTGCATATCACTTTGGAAGACCTTTATTGGCAGATGCATGCATCAAAATGCAGCAGCTAAGAATGTCGAAACTTTTGGATATAATCAGAGAAGTCCAAAGGAAAAATACTTGGAAATTGTCATTGGTTAAATAGTATAGTACTCCATCTGAGTTTTAATGTGCTTGGGTATTTTCATACCCTGTTTTGGCTGCATTACCCTTGATCACAGTTTGTGTTAGCCATTAAATATAGAATCTACTTAAGTTATTAGAAGGTATATACGGTCTTTGCAGCCCTCAATGCTAAATCTCAAAATCTTCAATTTCAGGACCAAAGACCACCTCAAATCCACAATAGGAAGGTTTCCCAAATCAGACCCATGTCACCTACATATTCAGATCGACCTTCCTTATTCATGTCATGTCATGTTTGGGATTCATGATGATGCACTCTGTAAGAAGTTGAGAAGACAAACCTAAGCTGAATACAGAAGTGACCCAAGAAAGCCCAATAATGTTATTTTCTAGTCTGAAAAATCAGGTCTATTTATAGGAATTTTCTATCGCATTCTTCATGGTAAATATGGCAACGCCTCAGTAATAAAATCTAAGATAAAATACATTTTACACCCCTAAAATTTACCCCTGTATTAAATTAACTCCCTAAAGTTTTTGTTGTCTCACTAAACCCCCCTGAACTTTGGTCTGACTTGAAAATGTTAATTTTTCTGTTAAATAAAACAAAGGTTAACATTTAGTTTCAAGTTACACCAAACTTCAAGGGGGTTTAGTAAGAAAAAAAAAAATTCAGAGGGGTAATTTGATACAGGGGTAAACTTCAAGAGTGTAAATTATATTTTACCCCATAAGGTCTTTTAACTAAATGGTCATGTGGTGCCCACGTGGGTCACATGGTGTGCACGTAGGGGTAACCTCCATTTCATTTAACAGCAAAATTAACGTTTTCAAGTCAAACCAAAGTTTAGGGGGTTTAGTAAGACAAAAAAAACTTCAAGGGAGTAATTTGATATTGGGTTAAACTTTAGAGGTGTAAATTGTATTTTACCCTAAAATCTAAATAAAAGATCTTTTAGAAATTAGCAGACTTTTTGTGGAATCATTGTGACTGATAAATTATATTAGAATCTAATATATTTCTTTCCTCTGGGACAAAGTACGCCTAAGCTTTCTGTTAGATACCAGATAAAAATCACAAAAGGAATTCAGATTGTGTAAGCCTTTCAGCTTATTTTTCCGATTACTGTCACAGATTTTCTTCCCTTTTCAATGGTTTTTAAACAAGATCAGCTCATTCAAAATTGCATGGCTGTCATCAATTAAATGACCGTCCTTATTGCTGATCTTAAAGTAATGCTCCAAAAACTCGCTTCCGCATAACATCAGACTGACAACATAATAGGTTGCCCCAACTTCAAGTTAGACTAAACCTTTTATTTATCTTATGAAATGGTACAATTCATCTGCAAATAAGAGGTGTCAAATGAACATCATTCTGAATAAATACACTAACCAATTATCAAAGCAACAAGAAATGAACAATTTGCCCAAGACAGATATTCAATATACAATTATAGCAGTCAGAGATACCCCAGAAAAGTATTACGTCATTTAATATTACCACTTATAGTTAAAACATATCTTTAAATACAAGAGGAAACCTTCTTTTTTTTCAACTACCCACACTAACCCATTAGAAACCATAGCATATGATAATCAATATCATTAAAAATGCACATATCATTATTCTAAAAGTTCACAAGCGCCTAATTAGTTAAAACAAAACAGAAAAAGATGTCAAATAAAAAGAAACATTTCAGAGACCTGCAAGTCGTTTAATGCCAGATTGATCCTGTAACTGCCCACTAATATAATTTTGAATACCAACAGTGTACTCTTTATGCTTCATATGGAGAGCATCAATCACTTCCCGTAAATTATTTGCCTCCACTTTCATCATATCATCAATCTTAGACATTTGGATGATAGCATCTGCAAACCCCAGAATGAGTAACCATAACAGATCATTTATACAAATTTCCTCAAACAATCCTACATCAATGATATATGGAAGAAATACCAATTCAATCAATAAGAAAAACAATATAACTGAACAACTGGATAGTACATCAAATGTTTTTGACCTTCTGAAGATAAATTTCCATGCAAAACCTGTACTATACTTTCAGTTTTTTGTCTCTGAGCATCAACGGTATCTTGAAGGAGTTTCAACAACTCCCGTGTAGATGACCGACGCAAAGCAAGGGCTTCCTCAACATAGTTAATGATCTCATCATTACTGCTGCCTTCAATAGAATCTTTCTGGATTAATCTACATAGAAATATATCCTCCACAGGGCACAAAGGAAGTGAACCTAGAGAAAATCAAGTCAGTTTCTGAATTTTCTTAATACTGCACGAAAGAACTAGCAAAAGAAAAAACAGACAACATGTAGTATAACAAACAATGAAAATACCTTGAGGATTATGAGGGTAATCCAAAGTTTGCAATGCATCTTGGCCTCTCCCAGCTCGTATGCCGAGAAGAATTAGATCATCAACCAACTATAAAAGCAAATAAGAAAGTTCAACCAATGTGCATGTCCTATAGGAATATGATATAAAATGCCTTGCCTTCCACCCACCCACTTCCCACAGGGCCACCAGAACATGCACTGCTTTTATGGTAGTGTTACATTCGGGGAAAAAAAAATGAATTTTACAAGGGCAGGGGAGAAAAAAGACAGATAAATATGAATAGAGGGTAGGGGTGGGGAAAAGTGGAGTGTTATGATAAAGAATAACCTGACTCCAGAGTTGGTTCACTGCAATTAACAAGTCATCATAAGAATTTTGCCTTTCTTTTAAGTCTCTAACTTTTACTTCAAGATCATGCAAAGCATGTTTTTGGACGTCTATCTGTTGAACAAGCTGCTGGTTCTGGGACTGCAAGACTCCCGCATCAGCCTGGAGAGAACATAATCTTTCCCCATTATGCAAGTAAACTTATAGTTATTTATGAAGGAAAAAAAATACATTTTGCCACACAGATAGAGTTATCAACAGGATACACAAGAGACCAAACAGCTTTTCAGTTTAAAAAATTTAACTATAATTTTTGAACAACCCTTTCAGAAAGATTATGCACAACAAGAAGTTTTATTCCCAAGACTTTGGGGACTTAAAAAAAATGAATATATTGAACTTGGTTTGATATACATAAAGTCAACAGTCAGCATCAAGTCATCTTTGAAAGTTCTTGCATTACTCTCTAAAAGAATGCACCACATTAGTGTTCTGCATCTGACAACATTTACCTACACTTCTCATGCCAAAAGCTTTAAAACCCATAATCAAAGATCTGCAAAGCTTTGAAAGTCACACCAAATATACCTCACTAATAGCCTATTCCGCTAACTAAAAATCATGTGGCTGGCAAAAACAATGACTATATGTGCCTGTTACACCTAAACGCATATATCAGGAGGAGAAGCTTCATTTGGTCTTCTAACTTCTGAATTGTAAAACAACATTAGGATTAGGACTAACCTTGTTTTACAAAATAAAAGCAACTCATAAGAAGTGATACTAATCTCAGCTAGGTATAAGATGAAAACACAAGAAAGCAATCTGCATGGACAAGTATCGATTTATAAAATTCTTTTAAGGGAAACGCTACACCATCTTGTGCAGGTTAGCATCCTACTCTTATTTAGTCGTACACAAACCCTTGTCATTTAAGTTGACAAGGAAAAAATAAAAGTGATTTTATGTTCAACTGAAAAAGAGTAGGATGCTAACCTACACATGAAGGGAAAAGGTTAATTAAGGTTATTAATTTTTTTTTTAATGGGTGAAATTTATGAGGTTGATAATTGCTAAAGTAGGCCTTATCATTTAAGTGGATTAGTAAAAGAAAAGAGAAGTTTTTGTGTCCAATTAAAAAAGAGTAAGATGCTAACTTGCACATGAAGGAGAGTAGGTTACCATTCCCTTTTTTTAAAT
Organism: Castanospermum australe; assembly: GCA_019955255.1. Taxonomy (NCBI): domain Eukaryota; kingdom Viridiplantae; phylum Streptophyta; class Magnoliopsida; order Fabales; family Fabaceae; genus Castanospermum; species Castanospermum australe. The sequence goes on from NSJW01000368.1 coordinate 20,579, forward strand.
ATATAATTAGCATGAGCATGCAGAAACATAAAAGATTGTTTAAAATTCTGAACTAATGCAAGAACTTCAGGAAAAACTAAAAAATTCTATGAAGCATAACATCACCATTGTGTTCAAATAGGATTTCTATTTTCGTTCTTCTCCCCTTCTCTTTCTTCTTGTTCGTTTGTCCTCATTTCACTCTATTAATTTTCTAACATATTAACATCTTCACAGTAACTCTGAATATTTTGATACACTTCCCAATTAATGCAAGTGGAGCAATGTTTATGTCACCTTGAAAAAGATTGTACATTTGTACTAAACAACAAATCTTTACTGAGACAGAGACAAATGAGCACAACCACAGGAAATAGGAAGCAAATACAGGGAAAAGCAAACTTTTACACAAGTCTCAGATGATAAAAATAAAATGACTAAACTCAACCTATAATTTTTTTTTTTTTCGATTTTGTTCTATATCTCCATGTCTCCACCATCCAATCAAATATAATGCAATAAATTTAACCAAAAAATATAATGTAATAAATCACAAGACATCAAATTCATCTTACTATTTTTCACAGCCCTAGTTAGTAGTAAGTAAGCACCAAGCAAAATTAACTTCCCCACCCTTTGACCCAGGGCTAACTTGCAGAAAAATAACACCACAATTTTACTAACCAGATGGACCCACTCTTGCACTACCTCTGTACTAAAAAGCAAATTCATTTAGTGCCCATAAGACCAAACAGATACATAAGAATCCAATTACGCAAGGAGTCTTATCAATGACCCAATTCACTGCAAACACTAAAATTCGAAACTAGATTATCCACAGAACAGAGGACATCAACGAGACAGAGAGAAGCAGCGCATATATAAATACATAAGCAAGCAGAAAGAGGGAGATTAAGGCTTACGCATTTGTTGTTGGTTGGTGCGTTGATTGAGCTTCGGGCCATGCGGGAGGATACCGAGCTCAGATGAGGCCTCTTCTTCTCAGGTTCATCGCAGTCTGAGTTTTCCATTACTATTCCGGAATTTTGAAGAAAACCCAGCAAGGCATTAGGAGGGGGCAAAGAAAAGCACTAATCTTTTAGAAGAAAAGATGGCCGTTTCCACTAATCTTTCAGAAGGAAAAAATGAAGAGAAGCGATGGAGTAGAAAGAAATAGAAAGAGACCCCCTGGGGAAATCTTTTGCACAAGGAAATCAACTTTCGTACATAAAAAAATTCTACTAAAACATTACTCCATGACCCAAATTATGAATAGGGCGTGAGTTAGGGTAAGTATGATTTAGAATTGGTTAAACTACCATTTCAATCTTTTAAAATTCGTTTAATATTAATTTAATTATTTAAAGATTTTTTATATTAATTTAATTTTTTAAAAATATATGATGTCAAATTAATTTTTTAAAAATTTAAAATACTATTTTTTATATTATTCTAAATTTTTAAAAAATTAATTTGATATCATATATTTTTAAATTATTATTTTAATATTATTTTAAATTTTTAGATAACTAATTTATGTGATATATTTTTAAATAATTAAATTGATGTAAAATAAATATTTAAAAAAATATTGTAATTCTAGTTGAGTTGATATTAAAATAATGATAAAAATTATATTTTGTCCTTTACTAATGTTTTTGTTTTATATTTAGTCCCTCGTAAATTAATTTTTGTAATATAGCCTTTCACTGATTAAAATTTACCTTAATTTAGTCTATTTGTTAAATAACTGTTAATGAGATGGATTGTAATTTTATATAGCATTATTATGGTTTTACGTGACATTATAACATTCATATATCACCAATAATGCGATGCAGTGTAGTGGTGGTCTGCTCAAATGTGATGCGGTAGTGGTGTCGCAATTTGGGAAGGGGAGATTTTTTATTTTTTTTTTTGATACGAGGGAAGGGGAGACATTTTGTATCAACTGCGTCAATGATGAAAACATAGGACTTCGATGATAAATAATGAATCAGTAATACATTGATGCTGACTATACTGCCACTTAAGACTCTAACAATGCCATGTGTGATTTACATTCATTTCACTAACAATTAAAGTTGTTTGGATAAGTTTTTTAAAAAATACTTTTTTATATATCTTATTTTATTAAATTTTTTTTTTAAAAAATAAGATATGATTAAATAGACTAGCACAATAGGGACAACGAAATTTTTAAGTATATCATAGTAATAGCATCATAAAAAATGAGACATAAAGTAATAATAACATGTTTAATTGTGTACCCAAAGGCTTAACAATATGTTACTAATGTTGTTATATTTTACTTTCTTTAAATGGTATAGTCATTAAAATCAGAATTCAATTTAAGATATTAGGGCACAATGACTTAAAGTTACATTGTTTAAAATGTAATTCATAAAATTATTTAGGAAGGTTTATGTAAATAAAGTTTATAAGAAGAAAAAAAAATAATATAAAATATAATTTTTAATAAAAATAAAATAAATTTTTGTCATAAAATTATATTAAAAATTATTTTTTTTTCTATTTTTTTATAAACTAGAAATTATTAATTTAAAAAAAAAATAAATTAATTTTTTTTTAACTTGTACTCTTTTCAAAAGTCGTATCCAAACACATTTAAAAATGTGTTCAAACACTTTTAATTTTTTTTTTAAATATATCTAAACATACTCTTAGTAAATTGAAAGACTTGTAAATAGAGTAAATTAAAGAACTAAATTGAGGTGAACTTAAATTAATAAGAGACTAAATTACAAAAATTAATATGTGATGGATTAAATTGAAAATAAAAACATTAGTGAAGGATCGAAATAAAGTTTTGTCTAGAATAATTAATGTTGAAAGAATTGATTTTAAAATGATATTAATAGAATTGATATGCCTTTGAAAATGATATTTCAAAATTTAGTTTAAAATAATTCATTTTGTTTGAATAATACAATTAAATCACTTTTGAAGTTTTTGAAAATTTTATGAATTCCACACCCATAAACAATTCCATTTACGATGAAAGAAAAAAAATTATACTTATCTCAAAATTAATTCTACAATCTTAAAATTTGTGAGAATTAATTTTTTTTTTAAATAACTAAACGCATCAACTACTTTTAGAATTAATTATTTTCACCGTTATCGTACTTTTAGTGACAAACCAACAAACAAGCACTTACATGCGTTGCTAAATCATTTTAAAAATTGAATAAATATAATAATTATTTAAAAAGTTAAATATTAAATACAATATAATTAAATGATGATGTAAAAAATTTTAAACTAAACATTTGATCAATATTAAATTTTAAATTTTATTTAAAGAATATAGCTTAATTTATGTAAAAAATCTTTTTTAAAAAATAATTCATAAAATCCAATTTATTCATATAAATATATGCATTATTTCATTGTCAAATTATTGTTCCACCATTGATTGAACAATTGACTCTTCATCGGATAATGTCAATTAAAAAAGTGGCAGAAATGACATAAAAATATTATAGAATATATATTTAAAAGTTATTTAAAAGAAACGGGTAAAATGATAATACAATTATCCTTATTTTTTTTATCATTTAAAATTTAAAATTTGATATTTATCTAAATTAGGAGTCAAAGAAAAAAATGAAATGAGATAATAGTAAAATTATTATTAAAATTTAATTAAATTATTATTTAACTCATTTTACAAATAATTATTCTTTTTATATTAGAATCAAATTAAAAAATAAAATTTATAAAAAAATTTATTTTATTTTTTATATTATAACTCTCAAATAAAAATAAAAAAAATTATTTTTTTTCACTAAACAATTAAATAATAAAATAAAATATATCTTTTTATTTTATTTTTTACTTTTTTTATTAATTTTATTATTAATCATTCTCTTTTATTTCTTTTAGTTCTCCAAATATAACCTAAAAGTAACGAATCAAAGTGTAAATTATTCTCATTTAATTAACAATTGTAACTTTTTTAAAATAAAAATTAGTCCAACTGCCTCCGAAAAAAAAAAAAGAATAAAAAAACACTATCCGACCGCGATGTTCTTAGACGATGTCGTTTCCTTGGGAGCGGAAATATCATTTCCAGCTTATGCAGAGGCACACAATCACCCACTTCTGCAGCATTCAGCCGTTTCAGTGTAATCTGTAAAGCCAAAGAAATGGCTCTCTCTCTTGTACAAATAACCTTCCCATCTCCTCTACAATCCACCTTCACTGCCACCCTAAATGATCTGAGTCCCTCAACTATCTTGCCCAAAACCCTGTTCCCTGGTTTTGGAATTCAACCCACAAAAGCCCTCAAAAGATTGATCTTTTGGAGTCAAACGTCACTGTATACCAGAACCAAAACTACACCCAGAACTAGCACTACCCATGCTTCTCTGCTTGAGACTCCGGTTTTATGGGCAGGCAGGCTTTGCATCTTCTATGCCCTCCTCAAGTCTGGATTGGCTGGATCTCAAGCAAACCCACTTATCTCAGGTTTCCATTAGTACCTCGCACTGTGTTCATTCATGGAGATTTTGACAGTATTTTAGTTTACTTATTTGGAATGGTTATTAGAATGAGGTGTACTTTAGTGGGTGTTTATAATTTAGGTTCATTACCCGTTTCAGATTTGGAAATTGGTGGCAGCAATGATTCTGGTGACTTGGGGTTCTCTAAATGGACACAGAGCATACTAGGCAAACCAGGTCTGTTAAGCTGTCTTTTTTCCTTTTGGTTTTTATAACGTTAAAGAGACTCAGTTTAAAGAATTTTAGGGAAAGATTTTGATGAGGAACTGTGCACAGTGGTTCAAATCCCTGACCTCTGCATTATTCTAAAATTTTCATAAATTTCAACTGGAAAAATTATCAAGTCTATCAGTACAAAAGGAAATTGACACACTTAACATCAACAGTTTTGTGTGACAAGTAGAGATTCCATCCAATTCGCCTAAATAAACATTTTCTTTTAGTTTATTGGCTGAGTTATATGATAAACAAATTGTGAGAGAGTGGGAGCCTTCACATTTTAGTTATCAAAGACAGATGACATAATTGATCTGTAATATATAGGTTTTAGATTGATATTGAGGGTTATGGTTGTGACTTGGCATAATCACTTATATGCTTACATATAATGCTGCTATCTTCTCCAAATTTTAAATCTATCCAACAGTATCCAACATACTTGTCCTCTTCCTAGGCGTCATGTCAGTGCTTCATACTTCATAGTGTAGCTTCTTGGAATGCCAGAAAAGTGATGCTTCATAATTTATACTTAATGTCAGTGCTTCATACTTCAAAGTGGAACTGGAATATGCTATATATATTTGTTGGTCATCTGTGTGAGTAATAACTAGTGCTGGTAAAACATAAAGATGATTGATTGAAGGAATTACAAAATTGTTGATTTCTTCTTTAAAAAGTAGTATTCTCTGCGATAGTAATTAGGAATATATGTTGCTTATGGTTCCTAGCCTTGTGGTGAGGAAATGTTGTTTAGGGTCCATGGCTAACCTATTAAGGTTTGTGATGAGCCATTTCGTTTAATGTGATAATTTTAGAATTACCAACAATTCAGACAATCTGTGAGCAAGCCAGATTTCTGAGAAAGCCTGGGGGATTGGCAAGTACTGAAAAGTTACCTTATAATTTTTTTCCATATATCTTATCCAGCTGTATGAGGGTGAGCGTTGGTGCAATGGTAAGCTTGCTACCTTGTGACTTAGTGGTCCTGGGTTTTATTTTCGGAAACAGCCTCTCTCATCATGAGGGTAAGGTTGCTTGCATCTCACCCTTTAATTTTATCCAGCTGTATTATCAGACATGAAAATAAATAATTCAGTACTTGATGCATGCCATGTGTGAATCCTCGATCCTGGATTGGCTTCTCTAATGAAATGAATTCAAGAGATCTTTTACCCATGAAATTTTTTGTTTGGGTAACTGTTATGTTCTCCATGCAGGCAAATCCAGTTTCTTTTGTTATCTATGTTTGTCTCTTCTATTATTGATATTATTGATTTAAAGAAAGAGATAATATACAATGTGTATCCTTTCTTTCTATTTTATATATGGTCAGCGATGAAAGAAGCTAATGGAAGGAAACTAGTGAGCAAATGGCATCCTACAACAAAGGGTACACTAAGAAGGAACTATAGGGTCCCATCTAAGTCTGAGGGGCGACGTCTTCTTAAAGGCATTGCATCTCTATTGTCAGATGATGATCACTTCGTTGATGCCACCTCTCACAAGGTAGTAAAATTTCCCCTAGCTCTGCATGAATTTCCGATTCAGTTGGCACTGTCTTTTTTTTTTTTTTCAATAACTTGATTTAATTTAATGTAACAAATGTTTGACATATATCTTGCAAAACTGTTGTAGGGTTGTCAAATCAGGAGGGAAAGTGCTCATGGAGAAAGTGTGTGTTGCAACAATGTGAGAGCTCTTTTCGACGAGCTCCCAACTCCCCATCTCATTGTGGAAATCACACCTTTTCCTTCTGGACCTCTGACTGAGAAAGATTACACTAAAGCTGAGAAGCTGGAGAGGGTTCTGAGATCTAGTCCTTCTGTTTGAGCTATCTTTGGTGTTTCTGCAATCATGTACATATTCAGTGCTAACTTGTACATATTGATGTGATGAAAGAAATTTGTACCAGTTCAACTCTTGACACTTTCCATTTTGAGTTGTATCTCAGGAATCAAGTTACACCTTCCAAAATCAATAAACTCTTCCTTATTTTGTGGAAGGCACTCGACAGGCCAAATCAGATCATATCAAATTTTGTTTTTGATCTGATAACCGAGTTATCCAGTGTCTTCTATGCTGTTATCCTTTGTTTGAATTTCTTTTTTTTCTTTTACCAATCTTATTATTTTAGAAGATTGCCCACATTTCAATTAGCCCAAGAAAACAAGGATTTTGTTATCTGTAGAGCTGTTATCAGAACAAAAATTGGATTACCTCTTGAGTTGTCAGGTTAACCTTACCAATTTTGCATCTGGTTTATTCAATTTTGATTCCTTCTCTGCAATGTGCACGTATGAAAATGTTTAGTGGTTTTGTCCCGACACAATCTAATATTGCCTTTCTATATCAGAATTCCAGCACAGAGATTGATCTCTTACTAACTACACATACTTATGCAGGGTTATAATGTACAAGAATTAGAATGATATAAAAATGGTCTAAAACACTGAGTAAAAATTAATCCTGTTTAAAAAGCATGAAAGAAATATGTTTAAGGAACTAAAAAGAGTAATTATTTAAAAGGACCATCGTGGTTATTTAATTTAAACTTTAGTCTAGTGTTGTCAAAACTGATTATGATCGGATCAGTTTTATTATGGATAAGATCCTCAATTAGTTATAATTAAACCAATCAAAATTGATTAAAATGATTTATTAATATTTTAAAAAAGATTTTTTAACATTTTATGAATGTTATTCTAAACTCCATGTTTTTATATATAGATTATTTTTATAATGTTATCTGATTTAATTAGCATATATAAACAGTTAAATTTAAATTAAAAGTCTTGTCATTATGAAATTTAATTTTAACAATATTGCTTCAGTTATTCAAAAATTTGAATTTTAATGATAATGTTAACTAATAATACAATAACCCAAATGCCCTATAAAATATAAATAATCCTTTCACTGTGTCATAATAACTATATATATTTGTTCCACTGACCAAACTCTAAAGTAGTCATTGATGGTTTATCGAAAAACAAAAAAGAAAAGTAGTCATTGATGGTTGAACATAATAAATTTAATTTGTGGATCCTCAAAACTATTGGACAAATCTACACTATGTATAAAAGCATAAGTTGAAAAAGAAATCGAAATACTTTTGTACTTTTCATTAATTTGTAATTACTATATTAATTTTTTTTATTAATATAGATCTATTTTTATAAAATATAATTAAGGAATATTTATTTTATTTATTAATACAATTATACTTATTATATCAACAGAAAATATTTTTTATGTTTAATATATATAAGATTAATTGCAAACGCAAATCAATTTTCATGTTTGTAACATATTATATTTTTATTTTTAATATATTTCCAACATTAATATAATTTTACAAATCAATTTTCTTGTTTGCAATGTAAAAAAAATAAATTAAATTAATTTTATTTTGATAATTTATTTTTATTATATTTATTAAAAAATGATTAAAGTGTATAAATTAATCAAGAAAAAAAATATCAAGCATTTGAATAGGTTTCTATATGTATGCAAATATAATAACAAAAGTTTTAAAATTAAAGTAATTCTTATTTTATAATTTTTTAAACTAAGAATTTCATTTATAAATCAAATTAATTTTCAATTTTTGTGGTTGCTAACATTCTTTAGCCAAAGTTTAGAATCAAGCTCCTTTTCCTCAAAAAAGTAAAAAATAAAAGTGATAGGTTTCTTTTTTTCTTTTTAGTGCATGTATTGATTCCTTAACATTTTTAATCATAAAACGATCATTTTTATTCCATTCTTTCTTGTTTTTATCTTAACTGGCACGTGTATTTGTTAAAAATTTATTGATGGAGATGCAAAAGGATATTCATTTATGCAATTATTACAAAGTTGGATTCTTTTGGTTATAATAACAAAAAAAAAATCTATACCAATACAGAAAAAAGAAATTCAATTTCTAGTATCCATTTTTTATTTTATAAAAAAATTAAATTTAATAACATAAAGAGAGTTTTTTTCTCATAGTTGAAAGAGAGCAAATATTCGAAATGCTCCTTCGGAACAAATCACCAGCCACACTTCCTCCTCCTTTAAGAAAAAATTAATTAACAAAAGCTTTGTAAGATATTAATCTAAGAAATGATGTCCCACGATTCATGTTAGGTAACATTAACCCAATTATTTATGTGAAGAAATGTACCGAAAAGTATAACTTTATGCTATTACTATGGACACCCAATTACCGAGATAGCAATAGCATGGTATCCACTACCACTATCCACTTCATATCTATCATGTCTAAAGAAGCTCTCTTTAAAGTAAAAGCCAAGAGAGTTCCCAAAACTTTTATTTCTATTATCAATAGCCTCCCAAAAAGATATTAATTTCAACTACGATTAACCTAAAAATAGGTTAGGCGGTTTATTAGGAGTTTATAGTTTAATTTATTTTTGGTTTTATTAAATATGACTTATTTATTATACAAATCAAGTTTATGATTTTATAGTTACATAGGTTAAGTTTAAACCTTTAACAAAGAAATTTTTTTAAATATTCTCATAATATTACACCAACATTGAGATTTGATTTAAATTTTATTGTATGATATTTTATATTTAATTTAATGACATGTATAGTTATATTATCCACGTATTATAATCTTAATAGATTGAATGTAATATGCTAGGAGTACATAATAATTTCTTTATAACAAAACTTGTTTAATATAATATGCTAATCTATTTATTTATTTTACATATATAATTAACATATTATAATATTTTATTTATTTTGTATATAATTTTTTTTAATTTTATACATAATTTAATAATTTTGATTAAAACTTTGTACTTATTTAAAACTTTAAAAGTTTAGACTTGTTGAACCATTAGAAAGTTTTTATACAATATAGACTTAGAGGTAAAGTTAGACTTTGTGTCTTCACAAAAAGTAAGAATGGATTCACATTCAACCTAGTGGAAGCAAATGTCCTCGCTCAATTTCAAAAGTTTTTACTTATTATATAGTTATCTTATTACTATCCCCCTCTAATCAATTATTTTATGAATAATATTTGAACTATCATTTTTAAGTCAATAAAATAAAACAAGTAATGTTATATATGCAATATTTTAAGTATACAAATTTACATGTCTATTTACACCATTTAATTTTCCTTTAAGCAATAATAGTCTATATAACATTTATTCAAAAAGAACATATATTACTAGTTTAAAAGCACTCTCACATGGTCTCACCCACCATCCTAGAACTTCAACTTTATTAAATAAAAAGTATAAGGTAATTATATATTATAGCATGTATGATACATTAAACATTCATTTTTTTATTTCATATATTAATGTAAAAAATTGCCCCCACTAAATAATTTTTTTGGGTCAGTCGATGACAAAAGGGCCAAGCTGAGTAAAAAAAAAAAAGCCTATTAGATAATAGACCAAGTTTAGATTCATTACTTTGCAAAATAAGTCTAATCAAAGAAAGTCTATCTTAATGTAACTTATTTTTAGCCGTGACCACAATTCATCTTCTCTAATGAATGTTATAGGCCAAAAATAATAATAAAAAAGTAAATTTTTAATTTAATATTTTTAATATTATGTCGATATCACTTTAGTCTTATAAATAATATTAATATTAATTTAATTATTAAATTATAAAAAATTAATATTAAAATTATTTTTTTATACACTAATAAAAATTAAATTAATATAATTTATATAATTAAAAACTAAATTAATATTAATTTTATATAATTAAAAAATTAAATTAATAATATTTTTTTATTATTAAAAAATTAAATTAATATTAATTTTTTTAAATAATTAAAATAATATCACCTTCTATAATTGAAGAATTAAATTAATATTAAAAAAATTTTGAAAGGTTAATTTAATATTAATATAATCTTTAAAGGGTTTAATTTAGTCTAATAAAAAAAATCAACCGAGATAAAAATGGTGTTGATATGATAGTTTCCTAAAATACAACTCCTATAAATTATAACCCATTACGTAGACAAAGATATGTTAGTCCAACAAATTTTTTTCCTGATAACAATGTTAGTTCAAAATTGTTAATCAGAGATGTGATCTACCAAAAAGTGGCTATGCTTCAAACCCTTGGACATAATACAGAACATCAAAGATTTGTTGGAAAAAAAGACCCAAATAAACAAAGAATTGTTCATTGAACAAAACCAACCTCAATTAAGAAGAGTTTGTTCTTAACCCAAAACTGAGACTAACCCAGAAAGTTAAAAGAAGAAATTATGAGTTTAGGACAATTTACATTACAATCCTCGCACATCAAACCCAAAACAATAGTCTCAAATGCAAATCCAACGCAGGACTAGACAATGAAATGCAATGCAGATCAAACAATGAAGAAGATATAGAGTTAAGAAGTAAAGTGTAAGCAGAATGTAATTTATTTTTTCATCTGATTAGCATAATTTTTGTACAGAAGAAATTAAAAGGAAAAAAAAGAAAAGAAAACTAAGTTCTAACTACTAAGGAGCAGATCCAGAGAGACAGAACCCACAGATCAAATCCAGTGCTATGAGATAGGATCCAAATAACTTACAACAACACAGACTATGAGCAGAGCCCATGAAGTTGAAGAAACCTCCACATATGGCAGAACCCAGATGGCTATTCTACAACATAATAATAATCTAACAAAGTGGAAATCTTTTCTTCTCAGGTTTCAATCCTTGGGCCTCAACAATGTGGGATTGAACAAAAAAAATTAAAAAGAGGGGGGAAAAACGATTCTCTTCAACCATCCCGTGAGCCCCCACTTGCAGAAATCATTTTCCTGAGAAAATTGGAGAGAAAAACAAATGATATAACAGATCATCATCTATCGTCAGAGGCACAAGGCGGTGGCTTGAAGGTCATCGGCGGTGAACTCGTTGTCGAACATCGGCGGCGGGTGGTTCAGATCGAAAGGCAGGGTTTTCCGGAAGGAAGATGTGAGCACGCAATCTTCATCGTCGATCACCGAAGAGGAAGAATCGCAATCGCTGTGACAATCATCCACAGGAACCGGGTTCACGGGTCTGCGCTGGACCCTCGGGATCAACAGGACCGGGTTGGAGACCCTGGGTCCGCTGAAGGATTCGACGGTGCTGCTCATGCTGCTCGTGGTGGGGCGATTCACCTGAACCAGATCGAACTTGGAAAACCCCCCATGGTGGTGGTCTTCGAAATCTTGACGATACATGGGAATCTGGGACATACCCGTTTCAGGGTTGATCAAGGGGAAATTGGTCTTGGCCTTTGGTCCACGGAAAGAGCGAGCGGCAGCGTCGTAAGCCCGGGCAGCGTCCTCGGCGGAGTCGAAGGTGCCGAGCCAGACCCGTGCCTTCTTCCATGGATCTCTGATCTCGGCGGCGAATCGACCCCATGGACGCTTTCTGACGCCTCGGAATCTGATATCCTTAACTGAGTTTCGGGATTCGTGAACGATTGGTGCGGCGGTTGGTGCTGGCGTTGGATCTGCGGCTCTAGCTCGTCGCATGGGTGGATAGGAAGAACAAGATGGGGTTGTTGATCGGACAGTGGAGATGGTAGGTGAGAAGAAAAGGTTAAGCCTTTCAAAGACGACCAACCTTACCAGCCACCACCTCCTTCTGGGCTATTCTTGATCTTCCTTCTGCATCTCTCCCTCTGAATATTTTCTCTTTCTTTGCCTAATTTTCTTTTCTCTCTCTCTCTCTCTCTCCGGGAAATGAATTCTTTTTCTTTCCGGAAACCGGAAGGAGAGACGGGGTCCCATTACTTTGCGATGATTTTGCATGATTTACTACAATAGATTTTATGGATGTGAAATGACTGGAATGCCCTCCGTCTTTGCAATAGGAAATGGGAATATGCGTGGCAAGGCTGGAATTACAATTTTGTGATTTTTTTTTTTGGTATAATGGTGATTTTATATATATTGTGCATTGGATGAGATTTACATGGCAATATGAGATGCCATAACATGAGGGGAATATGCTTCATGATTCTTGTTATTGTGAAGCAAGGGACATCATATTCGCTTTAGCTTAAGGAGAAAACGGTTATAGCATTTGTGTTGCATACATTAGAAGAATCGAGACATTGTGTTTTAAGTCTTGCATTAAAACAGTGGTGTTAGTTGAGATGAAAAGAGATTAGATTTTCTTAAAAATCTACATCAGTAATGTTAAGAGCTTAAAAAAATTTTTTGCATCACATGATCACATATAGAAAGGGTTAGATTTTCTTTCAAAAATATAATTGATTTTTTTTTATATATAAGGAAATATAATTGATTTTGATACTTATAATCTCCCTTGTAATATTTGATAAGTTTTCAAAAATAATAGAAGCTACTAACTAATTTTTATAAATTGAATTAATCATGACTCTAACTTTGCTATGTTTGGTTCCGTTCTTTCAATGTAGAAACACACATTGCTTATCCCAATTTTAATTTTATTTAACTTATAGGTGGAATCTTAGCAGGAACAATCCAAGAACCAAGTGGTGTAGGACCAAAAATTAAATAACACATCTCACAAAAAAAAACACAAATAATAAAAAAAATAGTTAAAAAATTATTCAGGTTCACCCATCATCTCAATTCCTAAAAGACAAGGCAAAGATTCAAATGTGTTTGTAAGTATCCTAAATAGTTTATTTCAATAAATTATTCATAAATATTAAAAGTTAGAGCTGAAAGTTTCGAAAATTTTATGAAATAAAACTCAGTTAAGACAAGCTTAAACTGAAAGATCAAAATGTCAAAAAGTTTTATAAAATAATGTTCCCTTTAATTTACACAAACCGCATAAGAATTAGTTTTCCTCGCTTTAAATTTATATGAAGTATGGTAAATATATGGCTGAAAGAATTCAATTATGTTTTCACAATCTTTGTTTATGCCAACCAAGTGGGTCTAAAATAGAAGGCCGAAGTTGTTTTAGATTAAAATTTACACATGCTTAAAATTTTGAACTTTATCACATACAAATTTATTCATACTTAAAATTTAAAATTGATTTGGAAAGTTGAATAAAATTTTAGGAGAAAAATAAAATAAAATTTGAACTAAAATTCTCATGCACTTACACAAGTTTATAACAATGGCGACGAACAAGAACCTCTGTTGCATCCTTTTTTTTTTAAGTTTCTTTTGGTGTGAAATATGATAATAAGGGTAAATTACTCTAATATTATAAGTCAAGGCACAAGTAATATGCTTGTAATCCAAGAAGGAGCAGATAGAAGCCCTCCTAAAGAATTATCTTAAAGGATTTTTTTTTTCTCACTAAAAGAATATTACAGAGGAAGAATGACTACTCAGTATGACTACTAGTTCAAGCCTCAAGGGGATATTAATTTGAACCATTACACATGGAGAATGTAAGAGACTTATGGAATTCCTTCAACCATTTGAACCCTCCATCTATATATGTCCTTGGAGCTCAGCTGTAACAAAAATGAGAAGGGATCCAAACTCATCTCAAAGCTTAAGTTAAACTAAAAATATTGTTTTAAAATAAACTAAAAATTTAAATAAAAATGTAAGAATTTTTCCATATAAATCATTCCTTCTTTTTTAAAAAATTAGTACAATTTAAGTTTCCATAGTTTCAAAATTATAAGACTCATTTTCATGTAGAAAATGAAGTAAACTCATATAATACAAGAAAAGTTATGAAATTAAAAAAATTTAAAAAAACCAATATAATTTTAGTAGCTTCAAGATCGGCCTTTTTTTTTCGGGCAAAGCTCAAGTCTAAAATGGTTAAAAGTTTTCAAACTTATATTTTGGCATCAATTTTTAAACTCAAATTATTCTTTCCTAGGTCAAGTTCCATTAAATGAATGAATATGCATCTCAATTAGAGGTATTCAAGACCTAACTTAGCATGGGCATGAGTTAATTAAGTCAGATAAAATTCAGTTTCATTAAAAATTTAGGCTAGGTTCAGATTTAAAAAATTGGATCCAATGCACTTTTGAGTCAGGATCGAGTCATCCTTCAAGTTAATCTAACCCGACCTAAGATTACATAATATTTATTTTCTAAAACATCATCTCCTATTTATTCTTAAAACTAATATAAACATTACCATATTACCACTAATCCGTTGAAAAAAAATTGCTTTATAAGTTTCTTATTTTTAAAAACTAAAGTTTTATAACTTAGTTTTCTAGTTAAACATATTAAAATCTAAATTATGTCAAATTTCAGACCAATCTGATTCCGATTTGGTCCTAATTGGGTCATACATAGACCCTAAATATAATTATCGGGTCAAAGCCCAAAAAATTGTCCAGTCAAAATATCAGGCCAAATTAGGTCAAATCAACCCCATCCATGAACATCCCTAATCTCAATTATTAGAATTAGTTATAAAAACCTCTGTATCGGCAATATCTTTTACTTTTAAAAAGCGAACATACAAAAAATAGGCGAACACCAAAACCAAGGATTATTAATCTTCGTTTTTGGTTGTGAAGGTGCATTCATGCATGTTGGTTGTTCCTACGTCAGATTGTGGTGAAGCCTCGACTTACGGTAGATGAATGTAGTTTGCTTGAATTCCAATTATCAGAGGAACAGCAAGGAATAGTACATAACACCTACAGAACACCCATCGGATTCATTTAGAAGTGTTCTTAATGGAAACAAAATCCCTTTGTGGTCTGGCTCACAAAATTCTTCACAAATTTGGGTATCCTAATATGCAGTTATCGAACTTAAAGGGAATGATGCTTGTTTTATTAGAAGCCAGAGATTTTGGTTACTATCATTGAATATTTGGATATACAAGGTTTCCTATCAAAGCTAAGCTATTCTCCTAGTGTTTTGTTGGAAGGCAATCTTCATAAGATGTTGCATCCTAACGAGGAGTCAGGAGGAAGGGCTTGGGTGACATTTCTCGACAATTTATCCATACGAGTTTGCCCGCACTTGTTCTTCGGTGGAACTTGATGTTCTTGGTCTCATCTATGTATGGAATAACAAATAGGACACATATGCTAACAGTCAAAAGCAGCTAGAGAGATTATTAGCATCAACTTTATGATTGTTCCAATTATATATGGCTCAATAAGGGTTGGCTTAACTAGTTATCGAGTCCTGCTGAGACTTGTAACATGTCATGAATTTAAAATGGCATGACCTCGCCTTTCCTTAAACTTTTTTCAACTAAAAGAAAAAATATAGGACTCTGACCACACAGACCAATCCTGTTGGATCTAATCATAATGTCCCGAAAGGGAGGAGAAGATTCAAATGGGATGAGATAAAAAGGGAACAAAGTGGTGAGGAAGATAATTGAATCCGTTTGACTTTTACAGATAGAAGGCATTGCAATTCGACCATTGTGTACAAGCTAAAAGCTTGTCGTCATGCATGGTGGAGGAGTCCAGAGTACATCTATCTAACTTCTCAGAAAAGGATACACATACATACACAAGAGATACAAAATGAGTTGGAAATCTTGAATGTTAGTTTGGTATGGGTATAAAGATGAGGGTGAAAAATTCATAGACGAGTTTTGCATATAATTTTATTTACAAACTTCATTCATAAATTTTTCACCGTCATTTTTACCCCCATACCAAACATACACTAAAAGGATAAATAATTTGACGGGTAGTGAAGCAAAAGCAAAAAGAGTTAGCAGAAGGATGGAAAGATGAAGAACAACATTTAAGACAGAAGTACTTCCATCTTCCATGTGTAGGTGATAATTAAATAGGAGGAAAAGGAACACAATAAAAGGGGTTTAAGATTCTCATGGAAATTGGATTGAAGGATGACAAGATCTGGCAAATGTTTTTGTGTGCTAGTTTCAGAATTTATTCACTAAAAGTCATATCCATACTCCTTTTCATAGGTATCGGACCAATTAGATGCTGAAGTTGATAACAAAATGATACACTCCTCACTATATCTTGTGATGGCACGCGAGATTAAGCATGTAGCCTTTTCATTTGATCCTTCTTCTGCCTAGGGAGAACACTGATTCACTATATGTTTTTATAAGGTTTGCTGGGGCATCAATCGATGCTCGGGATGTTACTACAGCAGTGCAATATATTCTCAGGACAGAATGGTTGCTATCTAAGTGCTCCTTTGGACTGACACAAGTGGAGTATCTAAGACACCGTGTGTCCTCTACAAGGGCGGCTATGAACCAATCTAAGGTAAATAGCCAATTCCTACTAATCTCAAACAAGTGAGAGGATTTTTAAGCCTGACTGGAAACTAGAGGAGGCTCATCACAGACTGTGCCTCTATTGTTGCCCCACCCACCAATTTACTTAAAAAGGATTGTTTTGTGTGTGTGTGTGTGTGTGTGTGTGTGGAACACTGCAGCAACAACTGCTTTTTCAAATCTGGAAACTGCCATCACACAAGCCCCAGTATTGGGGCTACCTAATTTCCAAATGCCTTTCATCTTAGAGCTGCTGAGCATTGAGGCTGTCCTAAGCTAAGCAAACCATTGAATAGTCTTCTTTTCCAAGTAACTCTCCCCTAGAATGCAATCTAAATCTGCCTATATTAGGAAATTGAATGCAATCACAGAGGCAGTGGCCAAATTCAAGCAATAAATCTTGCATTACCAATTCATCATTAGACCATACCAGAAATGCCTTTATAGCTTGAGTGACCAAACCATTCAAACTTTATGCTATTACTATAGACACCCAGTTACAAAGATAGCAATAGCATGGTATCCACTTCATATCTATCATATCAGAAGAAGCTCGCTTCAATTTGAAAGCCGAGAGAATTCTCAGTAAAGTGGAACCCAATCTCAATATTCTCAAATGCAAATCCAATTCAGGCTAAGCCATGAAATGCAATGCAGATCAGACAATGAAGGAAATATATTGAGTTAAGAAACAAAGTGTAAACAGAATGTAATTTATTTTTTCATCTGATTAGCATAATTTTTGTACAGAAGAAATTAAAAGCAAAAAAAAAAAACTAAGTTCTAACTGCTAAGGAGCAGATCCAGAGAGACAGAACCCACAGATCAGATCCAATGCTATGAGATAGGATCCAAATAACTTACAACAACACAGACTATGAGCAGAGCCCATGAAGTTAGAGAGACCTCCAGAAATGGCATAACCCAGAACGCTATTCTACAACATAATAATAATCTAACAAAGTGGAATTTTTTGTTCTCATGTTTCAATCTTTGGGCCTCAACAACGTGGGATTGAAAAAAATTAAAGAGTGGGGGGATGGGGGGGAACGATTCTCTTCAACCATCAAGTGAGCCCCCACTTGCTGAAATCATTTTCCTGAGAAAATAGGATAGGAAAATAAATGATATAACAGACCATTGTCATGCGTCAGAGGCACAAGGCGGTGGCTTGAAGGTCATCGGCGGTGAAATTTTCGTCGTCCATTGGCGGCGGGTGGTTCAGATCGAAAGACAGGGTTTTCCGGAAGGAAGATGTGAGCACGCAATCTTCATCGTCGATCACCGAAGAGGAAGAATCGCAATCGCTGTGACAATCATCCACTGGAACCGGGTTCACGGGTGTCCGCTGGACCCTCGGGATCGGGTTGGAGACCCTGGGTCCGCTGAAGGATTCGACGGTGCTGCTCATGCTGCTCGTGGTAGGCCGATTCACCTGAACCGGATCGAACTTGGAAAACCCATGATGGTGATCTTCGAAATCTCGATGATACAGAGGAATCTGAGACATACCCGTTTCAGGGTTGGTCAAGGGGAAATTGGTCTTGGCCTTTGATCCACGGAAAGAGCGAGCGGCAGCGTCGTAAGCCCGGGCAGCGTCCTCGGCGGAGTCGAAGGTGCCGAGCCAGACCCGTGCCTTCTTCCATGGATCTCTGATCTCGGCGGCGAATCGACCCCATGGACGCTTTCTGACGCCTCTGAATCTGATATCCTTAACTGGGTTTCTGGATTCGTGAGCGATTGGTTTGGCGGCTGGTGCTGGTGCTGGTGCTGGTGCTGGATCTGCGGCTCTAGCTCGTCGCATGGGTGGATAGGAAGAACAAGATGGGGATGATGATCGGAGGGTAGAGATGGTAGGTGAGAAGAAAAGGTTAAGCCTTTCAAATGCGACCAACCTCACCAGCCACCACCTCCTTCGAGGCTATTCTT
This sequence comes from Castanospermum australe, assembly GCA_019955255.1. Classification (NCBI taxonomy): domain Eukaryota; kingdom Viridiplantae; phylum Streptophyta; class Magnoliopsida; order Fabales; family Fabaceae; genus Castanospermum; species Castanospermum australe. The sequence continues at coordinate 39,425 of NSJW01000368.1, forward strand.
AATCTTCCTTCTCCATCTCTCCCTCTTTTCCTCTGCCTCTGTATATTTTCTTTTTCCAAAATAATTTTCTTTCCCTCTCTTTCTCTCTCTTTCTCTGGGAAATGAATCCCTTTTCTTTTCTTTTTCTCTCCGGAATGAGAGTTGGGGTCCCATAGCTTTGTGATGTTTTTGCCTAATTTCCAGCAATAGATCATATGACTTTGAAATGACTGGAATGTCCTTCTTCTTTGCATCAGGATATGGGAATATGCGTGGCAAGGTTGGTATTTCAATTTGGTGATTTTGTATATGCCCCCATTATTTGTCATTGCATTGGATGGGATTTACATGGAAACATTAGGGCATATGCTTCATGCTTGACGTAATGCTTATTGTTATTGTCATTAGTGGCAAAGGACATCGCATTCGCTTTAAGTTTAGGAAGCAACCATTTATGGCATTTGTGTTGCGTGCAGTAGAACAATCGAGATACTGTGTTTTAAGTCATGTAACTTTGCTTCACATATGGCAAGGATTAGATTGTCTTTCAAGAAATATAATTGATTTTGATACTCATAATATCCTTCGTAATATTTCATATGTTTTCGCAAATAATAGAAGTTACAAACTAATTTTTATAAATAGAATTAATCATGACTAACTTTGCTAAGTTTGATTCAGTTCTTTCATTGTAAAAACACACATTGCTTATCCCAATTCTAATTTTCATGCGTGGTGGAGTAGTTCTTCTTTTCGTTCGGGATGGGAGGTGTTGGGGGAGCGTTGGGACCGTCCCCCTCCAAGATCGATCTCAAGGTGGAGTTCATCAAGGCTTCAAGCTTTTACCATCAATCCACTGGCCTGACCGCGCATGATGGAGTAGTTCAAACTGCATCCCATCAACCAAATTCTAGAAGGGATACCAGAGATACAAAATGAATCGGAAATATTTTGAATGAAAGGCTAGAAAATTTCGACAGAGGGGTAGTGATGCAAAAGAAAAAAGAGTTAGCAGAAGCATGGAGAGATGAAGAGCTACACTTGAGGCAGAAGCACTTCCATCTTCTATGTTTTGGGTGATAAATAGGAGGAAAAGAAACGCAATAAAAAAGATTCTCATGGAAACTGGGATGAAGTGTGACAAGATATGTCAAATGTTTTTGTGAACTATTTTTAGAATTTGCTCAGTGCAAGCCATCCATACTCCTTTTCATAGGTATTAGGCCAATCAGATGCTGAAGTTAATAACCAAATGAATCTATCCTTACTATATCTTGTGATGGCACTAGAGATTAAGCATGTAGCCTTTTGATTTGATTCTTCTTCAGCTCAGGGTCAGGGAGAAGACTGATTCACTAAATGTTTTCATAAGTTTTTATGGGGGCATCATTGCCCAGGATGTTACTACAGCAGTTCAATGTATTCTCAGGACAGAATGGTTGATATCAAGCCTGACCCATACGACTATTGGTCATATTCCAAAGGTCAACTTCCTTAGAATGGTTCAATGTATCGGTTGGAGAACTGCCTTTATAGCAGAGGAATCAAACCTACGTCTTTTCTAGTGCTATCTGATTTTTATTCCCATCAACACTTTGGTCCACTTTTATTCAAGCAGCCACGATGATGGATTGGTGGAAACAGGTCTCTATAGCTGGTGGTGTAAGATCAAGAGAACGTGAAATGCAAGAGCTCATTGCCGTTGTCTCATGGTATATTTGCAAAAATAGGAATCATAAAGTTTCCCAATAGGTGGAATGCACAGAACAGAATCTTGTATCCATCTTTAATAGCCTCGGGAATTAATGTATGTGATGTTGGTCGTCTTTTTTCCCCCACCCTTGTCTGGTTTATGGATGGAGATTTTGGAACATTCCAATCTTTTGCACTCTTTTTCCTATACCATATGCCAAGTAAGTAACAAAAACTATCTTTGATAAGAAGAAAAAAAGAGTTCAGCAGTTAGGACAAAGGACATGGATCAAATTTTAAGCGGTTGAACTTCATATGGGTGAAAGAATAATTAGCTTGGTCCGTTTTTGGTTCAATGATTGTTGTTTTTGCCGTTTGTCCCAAGATGCCCCTTTATGAAGTGGAGATACCCTTCTAATATAAGGATAAAAGTATATGAAAATACATAAAATAGTGAATTTTTATAGAGTAATATCCAAACATTGACTATCTTGAACCGTGGTCATTTTAGTAGTTGAATTCTAAACTAGTTTACCTCACTCATTGTCTTATTGTAGATTATGCAATCAAAGTGTCCAGAGGTTGTTAAATCCAAAGAACGTTAACTACGTGTTATGCTTTCGTTCAAAGCATGATACTTTCCTTGTGAATTTCCAGATAAACCTACAACATTAACAATTCTTAACTCAAAACTAACTATGCAAAATACTATTTTGAACACTACGGATAATTTCGTTCAAAACAAAGAACAGCAAATTTAGTTAAATACTGTCAAAAGATAATAAAAAAAATTAAAAAAATGAACTTATTCAACCAAAAGCAGACAACACCATTTAAATAATGCTCATGAATGTGTGTAAACCTGAGAATTGTCTTTTTCCTTCTTCCATTTTCTTTTATCTCTTAAATTCGCCTTTGTTAACCCTGTTTACAAACTACCCAGTTTCACTTTGCATAGAATTAAAAAAAAAACTCTTGCAAGCTCAATCAGGCAAAATTTCTCAAACACAAAAGAAATCAAGATTTAAGAATCCTGTCAATTCTTATAATATCAAGTGGACATCATCCCAAAATGGAAGTATTCAAATATCTAAATTATAACAAAAAAAAAAGATTGGGAAAGAGGAAAAGAAAAAGGGAGAAAGGTCACAAACTTTCCACCTGCTTCTTATTCACCACAAAAAAAAGCCTTCCATCCCCCACAAGCTTGTGATTGTCACAACAACCTCTGAACAAACTATCTGACTCCACAGAATTGCAGGTGAAAAGGGGGAACAGAAGGTATGTATGATATATTTCTCCTCAAAATATGGAAGAATATCCCAGAAAAAATATCAACTTTTTCAAGAGAACAGACTTCAAGCAGTTTAGTCTTGTAAAGACTCTGAGGAGGCTGGGAAGGAATTGGATGTAGTATCAGCTTGTTTGGATGAATCTTTTGTAGCTTTTGTATCAGGATGCTGAAGCTTGTCACTCGATAATTTAGATGGAGATGTCTCAGGTGGTTGAGCAGTTGACAACCCTCTTGGATTACTAATGAGAGACGAATCAACTACAGATAAAGCAGGCGAGTTCAAGCCATAGTTCTGAGGGATTGCCAATACTGGATGATCAAATTTGCATGTTGGGCCAAACTTGCATATTCCATAGATTCTGTAATAAGAACATATAGCTTGCCCCTGCATAATAGCCAAGATAGGAATCAGGATTCGGGAATCAAAATAATTAGAGACCTTATTATAGCCAATATAGAATATAAAAACATCTTCATGTTAGGGACAATAATATGAATAAAATCATTTAAAGTAACTAAGCATAAAGTAGAAACTGAACTTACAGGTCTCACAGGAAGGCCGAGTGGATTTATCAATGATTGGGCGACTCTTTCTTTTGGGTGGTGGAACTTGCAATCAGATCCATATTTGCAGGTCCCAGTGCTCATAAAGTATCTACATTCTGGTTCATCAGGTCTATCTGGGAGAGTTTGACTAACTGTGGATGATAAATTCACCTGCCCACCAGAAAGTGACTCACCCAGATTCATGGAGTCGTAAACAAGATTAGATCCAAGATAACTGGTAGACATTGCAGGGCTCATACTTCCCTAATTTGAGACACAAAATAAAGTCAAAATAAAAAAATCGTAACTGAATTTGCATAAAGTACCAAGTGACAGTATGTAATAACCAAAACCCGACAAAATTAACTATCACCACAGAGGCAAGATGCTATGAAGCTTTCTAAAAGAACAAAGCACGTTCTGCTTCAGATATTAATCACTGTATGAATGAGAAGTGTGTTTGGCAATTAATAAATTAAAATAAATGGGAAGTGTAAGGAAGAACAGGATAATCAGGCACATCTCACTTTCTTTAAAGTCCCTTGCATTGACTATGACATCTACTAGTAAAAGATGGGGAAAAGATTTGATAATCTTCATGCATTTACTTATTTAGAAAATATTAGACAACAAAATTCATTGTGCCTAATAAATAGCTAGTGGCTAATGCTACATGCAGTGATCCAAAACTTGCATATATGGAGTAACATTTGAGAAGGAGGGCAGAATAGAAGTATAAGAAACTGAACTCCAAAAATTTTTTGACCAACAATTAACCTATGCATCTGCAATTTGAACATGTATATAGCATGCTGAGAAATCATATTAGTTAGCATCATATAGACAATGACAAGATAACCACTGTGGAAGCAAATATAAAGACCAAAGCATACAGCAAATGCATAAATATACAGGACATTCAAAAGCATGAACTAACCATGTAATTGCTCCAGCTCTGTGCAGGTATAATGCCTTGAGGAGAAGGAAGGAAAGCAGGCACATAAGATTGAAGGCCCTGTCCAGATAAATATGACACTCTTGGTAACAACCATGCAGGAAATCCACCTACATATGGTAAACCAGATGAAGGAATAATTGTAGAGGTAGGCGATCCAGCCACAGGGGAAGTTCCAAAGGAAGCAGGCTGTGGATGATGAAACTTGCATGCAACTCCAAACTTACAAGACCCAGTTCTCATGTAATAGGGACACGATTTTTCTTCCTAAAAGCAACAATAAAAGAATGTTGAAAAAATACAATGGCTCCTATATCTTTCATCAATATAGTAACAGTAATCTGTTTGGAAAAAAACATAGCTGCAAGTGCACTGGGATGTACAAACCTGACGCATGGGAAGACCTAAAACATTGAATGATACAGGAGCAGCACCTCGCCTATCCCTTGGATGATGATACTTACAAGTTGATCCATACTTGCATGTCCCTGTCTTAAGAAAATACTGCAATACATATTTCAAACAATATAATAAGTTAATAGTATCGCATAGGTCATATGACCCAAAAAGTATCAATTCAGTGGAATAGCAATGAAATCTCTCATGTCAATGGACAATGTAATATCTCACATTCACAAAACATGGAAATATTCAAAGTATACTCCAGTTCCTGAAATCATGTTCATGTATTTATTTCCTCCTTTACTACAAGTATGCCATGGCTGACACCAGATGAAATTTTGTAATCATCATCAAAAAGAAATCTGGTAAATAAGTTGTACAGGAAAAAAAACCATAACATGTCCATTAAAACTAAAATCTAACATATCACCGATAGAAAACAACAAACTTATAGCCAAATCACCAATAGAAAACAACAAAATGAGAGACGTTCTACACTGTACTGCATAACTATTCAATTTATTCTCCAGTTTATTAGGTATCCTAGTTCATTTTATTTCCCTTCATTATTGGTTTGCTAATAATGCACTGTTCATCACTATGACTAAACATTTCAAATAGACCAGACCTATTATTAAAGGGAAACGAGGGAAGCAAGAGACTTAAAAAAGACAAACACGAGTGCAAAAAGCAAGTGAAACTTGTTCTAAAGGGAAATAGTAAAATACGAAACACGAGTGAATGAAATATCTTTAGAACAACTTCTTAAGGAGTCACCCAAAAAAGCGTGCAGTTTCATTTATGATTATTAAACATACAGCAAAATTCATGTTCGTTGAAGGAACAAAAGAAGCCAGCATTTGATTTTATTCTAATGTACTTGTAATCTTGTGTAAAAAACATATACCACATTCTGTTTCATGAATTGTCATTCACCATATGAAAGACACTGGAGACAAATGCATTTCATTCACAATAAAGAATCATACCCCGCAATCAGGTTGCCCAAATCTCTCAGGGAGTTCTTCACCATACTGAATAGCCTGAAAATCTAATAAAGTATGAGAAGCCTCGATTTAATGCATATGATAAAACTAATGAGCAGATTGGAAAGTAAGTTACCAGAGAAATTAAAAGATTACTATTGCACAAACTCTGTCAAAAATTAGACTAAAAAAAGCTGCTTCATCTATATCCAGAAGAATATAAATGAAAAGGAAACAAAAGAAAAAGCTCCATTACAAGTGAAACATGAGCAGGGTGATGGTAACGACAATTACTCCCATAACCACACACTCCAGTCCTCAAATAATATAAGCAGTCAGGTTCACCAGGTCGATCTGGATATGGGGTAGATTGCGCAGCGGCATCTCTATCCCGATTATCATTTATTTTCAAACGCCAGATCGCTTCTGCAATACAGAGCAGATAGGAATCAGGTAATTACACTCGCGTCTCCAGAAAGCCTCAATATGCATTTCAAGTGTTCAACAGAAATTCTGGAAAAGATAACACATAATTGCCACAGCCATGGCATAATACAACTAAATAGATCAAAAACTTAAAATTTTCATATCATAAAGCACACTTATTGCTGGCTAAAGAATTAAGATCAAAACACGCAGGCGTTCCTTTGTTGCATCATCAAGCAAACTAGCAAAGTACATCAACTTTGTAAAGCCATGTGCTATCAAGCAAAATTCTTAAGTTTAGGCAAAGGGAAAAAAATGGAATTAGAATATAATAACTTTCTGAACCTTTTTACTCACACAAGTTAACTTATTGTTCCAAATATAGCAAAAAAACCCAAAAATCTTCAAAGGCCTCACAATACATTGTATGAATCATCAAAGTTCTTTAAATCAAAATCATCAAACCACCAAAAGAAAACACCATAAATGAAACAGAATCATTGAGTAAAAAGAATCCAACATTTCCAACCGAAAACAACACAGAGGCATCAGAAAACGATGATCAGTTACAGTTAAACCATGAATCGTGATCACAAATCTAACCCAAACACAAAATCAAGGAAAATCAGTCACCAGAAGAATCAGCACCACCTTCAATGTTGTCACCCGATTGATTAGAAGCAGCATTCCTCAGAACCTGCCGGTTTTCTGGCATCGGTAGCGTGGAAACGGAACAGACCCTCTTGCTTTCTTCGCCTCTTCAATCAAACCCAGAAGACCCTTTGAACCTTTAAGAGGAAATCAGCGCAAAACAGTCGCAAATTCACTCACCCAGAGGGTAAAATGATTAACAGGGACTGTGAAAATTGACCGAAGACACAATTTTTCCGGGAAAAAGAAAAAAATCTTAACCAACGAAAAAAAAAAGGAAAAAACACAGAGAGAGGCAGAAGGAGAGAATCTGAGATAAATTGTGAAGAATCAAATGTGAAATCTTAAAAGAGATATGTTCCCATTCGATAAAATTCCCGTCAATTTTGTATCCTGGCTGAGGCTCTGCAACCTTTGGAACATTTCGGATCTTTGAATGTGAAACCCAAGAAGTTACTAGCACTAAAGTAATGTTCTTGCGCGCGTGTACTAATAATAAATTCTTTGTACCATATTACCCTCCACGTGGCGACTCCACAACACCTTTACGTCACCGTGATTTTTTACTCCCCGGCGCGTGGTGCAAACACTGAAGCGCGGTAATCACTAGACCTATTTTTATTTTTATTTTACTTTTTTTTCATACGTTTTAATTTCTTAGAAAAAAAAATTAATAGCCCTGAAAAGTAGATGGCTAAGATGGTAGGATCTTAACCGTTGATTTTATTCTCAGCTGATGAGAACTTTCTTTGAAGAGAAAATGTAATCACTGCAATATTTGTTTTTGGTAAATACTAAATAAACTCTGTAATTTTTATAGAGTTTTAAATAAAGGCCTCGAGTATGCACCCAAAAAACTAATAATAAAAGAATAAAGGGCTCGAGTTTTAATTTTCACGATTCGTTTATTAAAATTTGAAAATATTTTAATAACTATTTTTTGATAAATTTATATTTAAACAACTTTAGCTTCAGAATTTTTAACCATCAATTCTTTCATTGCTTGTGTTCTTAAGAAAAATACATTCACATTTAAAAAAAAATTAAAATTAGTCTAATTTGGACTATGAACTAGTTAATAGTTATGGAGATACATTTTAAAATTAACGGAAGTTAACTGTTAAAATTAAAATTATGAAATATATTTATTAGAATTTAAAACGAAACTATGTTATTACGAGGGAAAGGGAAATATAAAGAAAAGTTATTTTTATTAGTGTTTGCTACTTATGAATTTTTAATTTCTTAAGTATTTAAAAATATGTTAATTTATTTAATTATGAAAATTGCCCAAAAAGATAAATTTTCTATTTTAGTCACAAACAAATTAATATAAGAAATTAAATTCTAGATATCTCATAATTTATTAATTAATATTACTTATGCATATTATAAATAAAAATGATGAAAAACGTTATTAAAAATTAAGAGTTTAATTTTAATTTATTTTTAGTATAATAATTTTTACAATATCAATAAATAATTAGCACATTATTAAAAATTTTAACTTTTTATATATGTATTATTATAATTAAATTTTTTGAATGATGTGTCAAAATATAATTAGATAATAGTGTTATTTTGACACAAAAATAAATCAAAATTAAATATTAAAAATTATTAAATAGTCTTGTATATGAAAAAAAATAAAAAACTAACTTGGTTTATATCACGAATGTATTTCACTATTTTGGAAAATGTCTTATCAAGATATATTTCACTTCGTCTTTTTCAATCAGTATAAAGAAGTGAAATTTTATAAAAATATTTTTAATTTATATTAAAAAAATATAACCATTTAAAATATGTACCAAAAGTCATATAACTCGCTTTACTAGTTTATTTAGTTTAGTTAGTTATTAACTTATTATACGAAATATGTATCCAAAAAAACTTATTATACGAAGTAGGTTTTCGTAGGTCGTATATTCATAATTTTGCAAAAGCTACTAACCCTTTATGATAGCATCTTACTGCTGCACGTATTATTGTCAGCTGATGGGACCAAAAAATAAAGCAAATGATTTATTATTAAAAAAAACAAGAAGAGAAAGACTTGCATTGTTTTCGTCAATGCCAATGGCAGGAAATTCTGAAGATATTGACCGTTCAATTTCGGAGGAAAGAGGACTCGTTAGCCGTCTGATTCAAGTTTCGGTGGGCGAATAGACCGTATTTTCCTTGCAAGGAATATTAGTTGGCTGTTACAAGGGTACTATTGTCATTTCAGTAATGCTTCGGAAAAAAATATGTATCTTCTTTGATAATCGATGATTGAAATATCGTAGAGTTGTGAAAAATCGTCGCCGTTAAAGCGGATTAGGCAGCTCCGCTATCGACACGTGGACATCTCATCGACCACTAGATTCGAAAGTCAGTAGTGGGTCCACCGTTACTTGTGGTCGGCGATGTACTCTGGCGTCGTAAGATTGCGGTTCAGACTCTGGTCAGGACCACCATGCCACCGCGAAATTACCCGTATACTGTCTTTTCCTTTTTTTATTCAAGTACATTTTTATTTTGGCACTAATTTGAACGAGTAATTTTTTTTTTATTCTTCATGGATGTAATTATCTTATTTTAATTTTTCAGTGAATTTTTATTTTAATTTCTAACAAAAATACTTAAAAGGATAAATTATACTCTATTATTTTGAAATTTTTCAAAATGACCTCAAAATTTATTCTTAAATCCATAAATTACTTTTAATATATTTTGTTAATAAATTTTGATAAAATTCAAAGTAGTATTATTTATTCTATTTAAAAAATAAAATTTTTAAATTTATATTAATATATACTATTTTCAAGAATTTTAGGTAATCGATAGTGTATTTTAATAGTTTTTTAATAATTAATTTAACTATATTCTTAAATCATGATTCACAAATTAAAATAATTTTGGTATCCGCTTACAAAATTGGCTATCATGTAAAATGTGCTTAGATTATATTTTATAATTTTTTTATATAATAATGGTATGAAAGTTTAAACTTACGGTTTACTACTTGCTATTTCTAGTGATTTTTTATAAATTTATTTTGAGTGAATTTAATTTTATAAATTTAATTTTAATGAGAAGAGTATGTGGATGGGATAATTACTTAAGATCAAATAAATATTTTAAATAATAATCACATTTTAAAAAAGGTTAGAAATTTACTTATTTTAAAAATAAATCTTAGTATACTTATACTAGTAAATAAATTTTTTACATGTTGAATTTTAATAAGGTAGATCAAATTCATAAAATTTTTTAAAATTTAAAAATGAATTGATATATTATTTAACTATTATATTTTAGCATATAATATATTTTTTAAATATAAATAAATATTAATATATTTTATTTATTTTAAATTTAATATACATAATTATCATATAATATCATATAACTTAACAGTTAAATTGACTAAATTTAATGTTTAAAAAAATTATTTACATATATAAATATACAAGATTTATTTTAAAAGTAAGTGGATTATCATCTATAAAAAAATATAAACATTAAAATAAATATTCATTTTGTCTATTTTTATTTGATATTTAAAAAAAAATTTCTCAATATATTAATTATTTAAAAATATTAAAAAATATTAATTAAATTTTATTAACATTACTATTATTTTTTAATAAAAAAAATTATTTGAATGAGCGAAATTTAAAAAATATTTATAAAATAAATGAAAAAATAATTTAATCATATTTTTTATAATAAAAATTAATTAATAATTAATTAATTTTTATTAATTAACGATAAATAAAAATAAAAAAAAATCATAAAACTACGTAAGAGCCTCCTAAAACAGGAAAGAGAAATTGACAATTAAATACTCAAAAAATAATAATGAAAAGGGCAAAATCGGATTATGACGTTAATTTATTTTATGGCCCGATAAATTCTGCTGCGACCAGTACGATACCCTTTTACTTACTCATTCGAAGTGGGTCCCACACTCAGCCAATGGGGCACGAGGACCAAGGCCAAGTCTCGTTCTCACGATTCACGACACGCGACGTAAGATTCGGTGGTCCTCCGATCCCTCACATCACTTGGACATGCCTATTCTTCTGCTGCCACGTGTTCCATTGACCACCGAGCAAGATCCAAAGATTTCATTGGTTCCCTATCGACGATTCAGGTGGTCTTGCGAAACTAGAACTCTTTTGCTACGTGTGCCCAAAATTTCATTTCATTTAAATTAATAATTTTTTTAAAAAAAACAGTTTTTTAAATATACTAAATTCATGTAAAAATGTATCATTAAAATTAGAATTTTGTTTAAAATTAAAAATAAAATTATTAAATAAAAAATATAAAAATTTGATATTTTGATATTTAAAATATATTTAATATTTTTAAATATTTAATTTAATTTAATAAAAGATAATAAATATTATATTAATTCCTTATCATGGTCCCTAAAGCCTTTAAAATTATAATCAATAATATATAGATTTATGCAAATCAAATTGATAAAAATTAACATATTTAATTTTAATTAATTTTTTAATAATTAATTTTTTTAATTTTTTAATAAAATTTCATTATATTTGTCCACTTTTATTTGTTATATAAAATTTTTTGTCTTAAAACATTTGTTATTTAAAAATATTAAACAAATATTAATTAATTTTTTTAAAATTTTATTTATATATTTTAATAAAAATTAATAGAATAGTAAAATTAAAAAATATTAATAAAATGTGAAAAAAATAATTTAATTATATATAATTATATTTTCTACTATTAAAATTATTTAATAATTTTTTTAATTTTTATATAATTATTTTAAATAATAAATGAAAATGAATTGAAAGAGTAATTATAAAATTTTTTAAATATAAGATAGATTAATTCAAATGTACAATTATTATTTATTTATTTAATATTATGTTAATTTTTTTATCCAATAATTTCTGATGAGGTAAATAACTAAATACGTTTCCTCGCAGACCACATCCAAGAGGGCGAGGTCAACATATTTTGATGACCCTACGCTTTAGAATCGAGTTTTCTCCATGTGGCGGCAGTCCAGCACTCCGTTTGCTGACGCATATCCATTGGAATACATTCCCGTCTAACTTATTTTCAAAGGAAAGAATATTTGCAAATTTTTTAAAAAATAATTCTATCCCTTCTTAATTTATTGATTTAATATATTTTTTAATTTTAAATAAAAATATATTAAATAAATTTTAAAATTTTAAAATATTAAATATTTATAATTGTTGTTTAATATTTTTTATTAAATATTAAAAAAATTATTTAAAAAAATACAGCATTATTATCATTTTCACCCACAGAAACATTACTGTATCTCTATGGACAAAACAACTTTACCGTCCCTGTTTAATTAATAGTTTTCTTGTATGACTAAAATTAGGCTGACTTTAGTCCACATCCTCGTTGTCCAGGGACATTCGGGGGTGGTGTCTAGTTGGTTTTTTTTTTTATTTTTAATTAATATATTTTTATTAATAATTATAAAAAAATATTTTATTTTTATTATATTATTTCTATAATTTTATAAAAGAATTTATAAAAATAAAATTTTCATGTTTTTATTATTTTATTTACAAAATTTTAAAATAATATATAAAATAAAAATAAAATAATATTTTTATAATTATTTATAAAAACGTACCGTCAAATAAAAACCAAATCAAACCTCGATTCTTGTATTTTTTATTTGGTCTTCCTCGATTCTTGTTCAAATACCTCTATGGCCATATCATTTTTTGGACCTCAGAGCTTTTATCTCATCAGCCATCAGTCAAGAAAAATGTCTTTTCATAACTAGACACCATTCTAAAATGAGGTTTTTGTTCGTTTGAAAAAAACCACAACAAAATGGATTTGATAGATCATTCGGAAGAGATGTTCGCTTCTTCAAAATTTGTGTCCATTTATGTCAAACAATTTGGCACTTCCTGCCAAATGTCACTGTATCAATACCAAACAAGAAAATTTACAATTTTATTCATTTATTAAATTCTATTTTTGAATTAGTCATAAATTAATAGTAAGAGAAAATGGAGGAATTCAGAATTAAACATGCATCCTCACTCGAGTGCTGATTCATATATAATTAACTATTATCACATAATCATTAAAAATAGAAAATTAATTTTGACACATAGTAGAGTGAAGCGTTTAATTTAAAAAATAATAATAAGTTATAATTTAACAAAAAAATTAATAATTAAGATTATAATAAAATATATATATATATATAATAAATTATGATATTATTAAAATTTAATTTTTTAATTTTTTTATCAATAATTATAAACTTCTTATTTTTTTTAAAATTAAAGTGAATCTCTCACTATGCAAATCTAAAAAGATTAAGTGCATGTTTAGTAAAATTTAACTTTTAAAAAAAATTATTTTTTTATTCTCTAAATAAAATTTTAATTATAATTATTTAAAAAAAAAATAAAACCTGCACCAATTTACCACCAGGGTGCAGCACAAGGGAGCCGTAAAATTTTCATTTTTTACTCTTTAAATTAGAGTGAATCCTTCACCATACAAATTTAAAAAATAAAGTATATGTTTGATAAAATTTAAATTTAAAAAAAATCATTTTTTCAAAAAATTTATTAATAATATTTTAATTATAAATTATTTAAAATATAAAATAAATTAAATTCGTAATACTAATTTACCACCGTGACCATGAGCGCAGGGGAGCCCTGAAATAGGAAAAAAGCCGACAGGGTGGCCCAAATACGACGAATATGACAAACAAAGGTGATTCTTTTTCATTATTTGCTTTAAATAAGGCAGTTGGCAATAGGCCAAGCAACTTTTAAAGTTGATGCGAATTATCGAACAACAAGGTCAGGTAAAATGAGCAGCTTTTCCAAGCAGCAAGTTAAATGTCACCTTCATAAGTACATATATGCTTCTATGGTGGTGGTTGTTTGACCAATATACTTCTTCATCTTTTGCCAAACCTAGGGATGCTTCTATTGTCTTTTTTTTCTGTAAAACAAATTAACTGCATCATGATGATGAAATATTGTAAAACTTTGTTTTAGAATGGTACACTATCAGCTGAGTATCGACCAGTTTGTATAAGAACTTAATTTTATTACACCATCGTCATTTAATTATATATTATTAAATTATTAAAAAAAATTATTTTTTTTTAATGATATATCATTATATCATTACATAATATTATAAAAAAATTTATATTTATAATATATCAAAATTTTCTTATACAAGCATAATGAGTTGAACTATATCAGCAAAATTCATTACTAGCATATGCTCGTCATAAATTCATTCTGGAACTCAAATAATTTACTAATGTTGTTAAACTGTCATATCAAAATTAAGTTTATACAAGTAAAAGCAAAGTTTTCCTTGTATGAGTATTACTCAATACTCACACTTTATTTGTAATCAACGAAGAATGCTAGATTTTTAACTAACTGACTCTATTTGGTATATCATATAAAGAATTAATAATATAATATAATTAATATTATTTATATTTAGATAAAATATTATATAATAATTTATTTAGTTAAAATAATTTTATTTAATTTTAACTATATAAGATTATATATGATAAATAATTTAATTTCTATTTATTATAGGATCAAGATAAATAATTTAATCTCTATTATTATTTTGATCAAATATTATATTATTTAATATTTTATTTAAATATTATACTATTTAATATTTTATTTAAATATTATACTATTTAATATTTTATTTAAATATTATATAAAAATATATAATATTAATTATATTATAATATTAATTACGTATATCAAATGAAGCCATCATGAGTTCCAGAGTAAATGGTGATGCTGCTGGGCTTCCAATAGTAGTTGGGTTTTCACGAGCCCCATATGGATTCTTTGCACCATAGCAATCTCCTCCAATCATCAATGGCCAACAAATATTTCTCAGGTCTTCACGTACCTTTCGGCCATAAACATTGAGAGGGATTCAAATTGTTTGTCCTCTTTTTTTATTTCTAACTTTGTCTCTTCAATAAAGTGTTAAAAAATTAATAAAAAAATATATTTTTTTAATTAATATTAATTTTTTTAAAATATAAATATTTTTTTATTAATTTGTTATCACTTAAGTGTGAGAACATAATTTAGGATGAGAAAAGAAAATAGAGAATTTGAATTTCATTAGAAAAAGACAATGAAGGAGGGGAAAAGTATAAATTTTTTGCAAACATATTTTTATATTAAGGAAGAGAAAATCAAAGTATAAAAAAGAAAGTAATGGTTAATGTTTTGTTTTGGTATAAATTGAGAGGATAATCTATACTATTTTAAAGGGTTTTCCCTCTTTGGTTTCTAAATTTTTTATTCTTAGAAAGCCATTAATAGCTAATTAAATATAAATAAAAAAGAGATAAAACTGTAAAAATAATTTTTTTTAATAACTATACTAAGTAATTGCAACTGCTTTCAAATACTTTTCACTTTTATAAGTGTTATCTTCCTTTTACATCAATTGTTTTTAAACATATTTTACCTATTATAAAAATCTAAAAAGAATTGTATCTTATTTTTTATTTCAACTAGAACCACCGCGTGCATGTGTGTGTGAAAGCTATCCTAGATTAAAATAAAATGAAAGGAGTGAAAATAAAAGGAATAAAGGTAAATGAATTAACCATAAATGGATAAATTATAACTTTTGTTAAATTGTTCATAATTAGAAATTTAGAAACGTAATCCTCATAACATCCTGGATTTTTCAGACCTATTTGGGCCTGGCTCACAAACATTGACATGACTTACCATGGGCCCCTCCAATAATACAACCCGATCGACCACCAATACAAGTCACTTCTCATTTGAATCTCCTACAATTCGACACCCATTCACTTTGATGTCCTGAAATTCCTTCATCAAGCTGATATTCTATTAAGAATCATTCAAGCTATTAAAGTCACCCTCTTTATTTAAAGTCCATGACCACATGCTATACCCATCTCAGATATATTTTGACTTAGGCCTCGGAGTATTTTTTGTATATACCCCCACCATTGCATCTGGAAGCTCTTCAGTGTAACCAAGCTTTGTAATCAGATTCCCTCAGGTAAGAAAGGAACACATCCTAAATTAGAATTCCCTCATAAAAAATATGTAGCAGTAAAATTTTATTTCTCACTGGCATAAGATGATTTGCCCTCAAAATATTTGTAACAATAAAAATTTATTTTCGAGTGGAGGACCATTTAGAATTGCCAAAGTCGTAGCAAAAGAGCCTATTGTTTCCGTACGAGTATGAGCACGTAATTGTTTAGGCCTACTATCGGCTTTAGACTTAACCCATGGTTCCTAAAATGGGCCCAAGCTTCAATAGACCCAAGGGTTACCCAAGTCCATGAAATGCTCTAGTTCTAATAAATAACAATCGTGATCCGGCTCCTGAATGAACTGGCAAAGGCAAAAAACTTTGAGGAACCACAGATGGGTTCGATCTCACATTGGGATGAAACCCAACCCTCTTACTCTCCAGACCAAAAAAAAAACACAACGATCACTTTTTTTTTGGGTATTGAAATAACAATCATTCTAACAAAATGGATAGTCACTGCTCAGCAAAAGAAAGAAAAAAAAGAGAGTAGATATTCCACTTTCTAGCTAAGAAATAAAAGGTGGCTACTCCACTCGGCAGTTGCAAGAAAGTATTAACACTTTAAAAATAATTTTTATATTGGTGTTAAATACATGTTGGTATTAAATGCAAATTCATGTAGTTAAGAATTAATTAAATTGTAGTCTTTTTTTTAATCTGTTTATAATGATTATATTGACTTTTAAAACATTAGTGTCTATGTGAATTTATTTTTCGGGTTTGTACTAAGAATGATTAGGTAGTTAAACTTATATCTTTAAATACATCTTTAAAATTTATATTTTTACGTAATTGTTGTATTAAATTTTTACATAATATCCTTTTTTTTGTTAGAATTTTTGAGATGCTTGTATAATATGCACGTCTCATATTACATATGTGCTTCTTAGGTTTGTTGTCATTAATGTTGATGAAAAAAGACTTTTTAATTTAGAACGTTATTAAAATTAGACCACACAATGAATCGATGATATTGTTTATTTAGGTTTAACTGATTTAATCATTTAAATTATTTAGTCGAATCATATAACGTTATGAAAATAATTTACATATAATAATATAAAAATTTATAAAAAATATCGTAAAATATAAAAAAATATTAAATTTTGTTAAAATAAAAAATAAATGACCAACCTATTTAAACGATTCAAATAATTTTAATTATTTTTGTTTGATCTAAATTAATCTAAATTAATCTAATTACAAATTTAATTATATAACTGAATCATAATTAACTAAATGTCTAGTTTAAATTCGAAACTGTTGAATCATTTAGTCCGGTATAATTTTGACAGCAGTGCTAATTTGGCTTCATTTCTCAATTTTCTTTATGCGCACGAGACAATCTGTGTTATCATTTCGGAACACAGTTTACGCGGAAATTGCTCCAAGTGCGTGGCGATAAGAAGAGGTAATATATGTAAGAAAGAAATGCAGATCGAAAACATGAAGTATTTCATTATTACTCTTGCAATGCCAAAATCACAATCTCTAAGAACTTAAATCTTCTTGAGAAATTCCATGACGTAAGTGTTGACAGCACAGCACACAACTCGGAAGCCTTGGAACCCAGCCCCCTTGGCGAGGGCCTCAAACTCTTTCTCTGTTCTCTCTTTGCCGCCCGGGTTGAAAGCCATCATAAGAACATCCATGTGAGCAACGCACTTTGTGGCCAAGCACGAGTCTGGGGCTTTCGGAAGAATGCAGTCTGCCACAATCACCTTCCCACTCTCGGGTAGTGCTTCATAGCAGTTCTTCAAAAGTTTCAGGCAGTGCTCATCACTCCAGTCATGACACACCCACTGAATGTATAAAATGATATTTATGTCATTGATATAAATTAAACAAGAGGCCATGATTTAAGGTATTGAAAACTTAATGCTAAGCTAGACTTGATTCTAAGTTCAAACTGTTGTATTAGTTTAACTAACAATAATATTACTCGCTCACCCATTTTTTTTTGGGTAAATTACTCGTACACCTTTCATTTTTAGAAAAAAAAAAAAAGAATAGAGCTCAGTACCTAATACATTTTCTTTCTCTTTTTTATCTGACAGGTGTAAGAAAGACATGTATAAAAAAAATGTATAAATAACAGTACTCTTTGACTAAATATTTTGTCATAAATTGACAATGGAATATCTCACTTTTGTAAGAATTCTGTTATTCTTATATTAATAATATGTTTGATATGAGAGTAAAAATAAAAGATAAATTTTTATAAATAAAATTTATATAATAAATTATATATAAATCTTATCCATAAAAATTTACTCTCATATCAAATATACACTAAATTAATATACTTTCTTTAAGACTGTCAAATGAAACAAACTCGTTAGACTGTCAAAAGCCCCATATTCAAGTTTGTTGAAAAATGGAGGGATGGATTTTTCAGGTTGACTTTCACTCAAAAAGAAAGAAAGAAAAAAGCCACCCTAATGTTTAATTAGGTCCATTGGGCCTCCAACGAACCGAAAGTTCTAGGCTTCTAGCTAGACAAGTGAAATGGTTCGCTTGCTTAAAACTTTTTCCTTTTTATAAAAGAATAAAAATTAAATACATAAAAATGTCTCTTTGCACCCGTAAGTTAAGTGCCCTTCGAAGAGGCTGTTACTACTATAAACCATCTCCCTACTAGTTTTTTTTAAAGAGGTATAAAATTATACATATTATAACTGTTACTAACTCATGCATTCTATTTTGAAAGGGTTAATTAATAATGATCTTATATACAAATAGTAAAATTTATTAATAGTATTGTAAACAAATTAAAATAAAATTATATAAACAATTATTAAAAACCATTTTATTCTAACTGCCTCCATTAATTGTTCGAAAATGGGGGGAAAAAAGCCTCGAAATAAAAATATAGGAAATGGGGTATGTATGGTGAAGGCCCAGCTTGAAAATATAACTCACCTTCATGAAAATGGCATCACCTTTTGGAACACTGACAAACATGTCTCCACCAACATGCTCCACACCTACGCCAAACGCCCACATTAAATCTATAAAAAATCATGTCCACTCCAAGAGCACAGAAAAGAAAATGTAACATGAGCGTCAAGTAAGGCAACTACGAGCAATATTATTGAAATAATTGAAGCAGCCTGGCACTACCTGCAGATCACGATGCTACCAAGTCCAAGTTAATGCTAATATAAAAATAGATCTAGTGGATAGAAAGATGAGTGAATTTTCGTATATATAAAAATGTTGGTATTTAGAAATACCGGGATAAGATGGAGCAACTTCGATCACATGGGGCAAGTCAAAATTGATGCCTTCTATGGAGGGATACTTGGAGACAATCATGTTAATTACGGCCCCAGTGCCCCCACCAACATCAACCAAAGTTTGAAGACCCTCAAAGCCAGTATAGATCTCAAGAATTTTCTTCATTGCAATGGTGGAAAGATCAGACATTCCCTTATTGAAAACCTTATTGAACCTTGGGTCCTGCCCATGGTATTCAAAGGCTGTCATTCCGTAAGCCCTGTTGAATGGAATCCCACCTTCAAGAACTGCATCTTTCAAGTGATACCTACAAAATTCAAGTCATGTCAAACATTAAGAAAATTATTTAGTTCGAATATAAAATTTTAAATATTTATTATAAAAAATAAGAACTCATAAATATTTAATAAATCATCTAAAATTCTAGTAATACTTTAGGAAAAAACAAAAAAACCAAGATGCCACGCCCAAAAAATTATTGAAAAAGAAGGTAGAAGATTTTGAGAGGATTGTCTTTATTGTTCCTGTTCCAAGAGTCAACATATAAGAGCAACCTCCGTGGTAGGCGAAGTGGCGACTTTTTCAAAGTGGGTGGCCTCAATTTATATAATGTATGTTTGATTTTAATTAATTTAAAATAAAATAAAATTTTTTGAATAAAATTTTAATTATAAATTATTTTAATATAAAATAAAATAAATTAATAAAAACATGCATATATTTCTGCACAGAGATGATACTGATATTGAAGGTAAAAACAAAAAGCATGCAATAAACTCTTGAACAAAATGATTATGGTGGTGTCCATCGTTGCCTCAATCATCCGCAATACAATCAACACTTCTCGTATTGCCTAAGGTTTTACTTTACATTTAACAGATAATGGTGTTTGGTTGTGATTAGGTGTTATATTTATAAGTATTTATTTTTTATTTAACATATAAGTAACAAAAAAGTTTTACCAACTAATGAAGCCTTCTCATCCTCAAATAAGTTCTTTTATTAATTTTTATGAATAGATCTCCCGTGTTAGGTATAACATTACTAACGTATTTACTTAAAAAATTATTAATTAATATGAAATTATTTACAAATTTTAAACAAGTATTAGGATGATATAATTTATCACGTAATTATTTTAATAAAAAGGGGACAATCGACTTAATCTATCCTATTCATTTTTTATTTTAAATATATAAATTTATTACTATTTTTTTTTTGGTGAGAAGAGGGAGGAAGAATTTATAATTACTATTAGTCTATTCATTCCATCATCCTATTTTTTAAAAAATAAATTTCAACTGTTCACTTTAAGATTCTTTTTTTAAAGTAAAGATATCTTTAGATCAATTTTTACATCAATTGAGATGAAATTTCTTATCAAATAATTTCACAGATCGACTTAATATATTTAAAAAAAATTAAATCTTTTAAATTATAGTCAAACTCTAAACTTAAGTAATTAAGGCCTTCACTTTAACACCTTCACTGTAACTTATCACATCACAAATCGTTAAAGTGTCTTGTAAGACAAATTGACGAATTAGGTAACACTAGTTTAACCTTTCTTACACGTTTGAGACTTGTGTCTCCGATAATAAGAATAAAAGGGTAGCACCAAAACATTTTCAAGACAATAATTGTCAATCTAGGTAATATTCAAAAGCAATTGTCGAAGTGTCTTGACTCATGTCCTTGCAATCTAACTAACATGCATTGACTGGTAATAGTAGTCATAATATTAAAATAAAATTCGAGTTCAATTTCAGTATGTTGCTTGAAAATTTTGTAAAGAAAATAGTAACATTTCACGAATCAAAAGTGAAGAAAAAATGTTAATTATAATCTTCAATCTTACTCTTTCATCCGGATACTTATTTTTAATGATAATAAAAAATGAAAAAAATTTAATTTTTTTATTTTCTTTATTTTTCTTAATCTTATTCCTTCTTATACACATATTATATATTTAAATTAATTTATTTTATAATTAAAATAATTTATAATCAAAATATTTTAAAAAAAATTAAAAAAATAATTTTTTTTTATAATTAAACTATTATAAACATGTTGCTATTCTGATAAAAAAATAAAAAAATTTAGTTTTTTTTATTTTTTTTATTTTCTTTTATTTTATTATAAAAAATAAGTGTATAAAAAATATATAAAATTAAAATATAAAAATAATATATTTAAAAGTAAAATATTAAAAAAATATTAAAAATTAGTTTGATACGAGAATAAATTTTTATAAAATAAATTTTATATAAAAAATTATATAAAAAATTTATCATAAAAAAATTTATTTTTATTTTTATTTCATACTAAATATATAATAAAAAATTAAAAAAATTAAAAAAGAGAAAAGAAAGAAAAGTAATTAGAAACTAATAGTGAAATAGCATACCAGCATTCCATGAGGACTTTGTCCTGAATCATGAGGCTAAGAGCAGCAACGGAGACACCATCTTCATTCTTGACCAGGCGTTGAGCAACAGGGGCCAGGCCATAGAGCCTCTCAACGTTCCCATCAGGAAGCTTGCGCAGAGAGTGGGTGAGGATGTTGTAGCTGGCCAAGAGGCGCAACATGCGGTCCAGCAGAACTGGTGCATTCGGGTTCTTCGTTGGTAGCTGAGAAGCAATGTCAGAGGGGGAAAGGTGGGTTCCGGCGGGGCTGGCCCTGGCCATGATTTCCAAGAGGTCGAGCTCCAGAGCTGATTTGAGGACCATGGGGAGAGCAGAGGCACTGGCTAATTGCATGGCGAAGAGGTTTGTTTCTTCATCAGAAACTGTGGTTGGAGTTATGTCAATGTCACCTGCTGAACCCATATCTGGTTTGAGGATTTGGCTGAAGAGGGTGGCGGTTGAAGTAGTACCAGTTGTGAAGAGAGTGGGATTTGTAGTGCTTTTTGGTGATAGATAGGTGGCTACTTATAGACTTGTAACGAGGAGGGAAATTAAGTAACCTCTTCTTGCAAGAGCCAGGGAAATTTTGGATTGGAATGAAGCAGGGATAACAGTAGGTCAGCTTGGGTGAGTTTTTGCCCTCTTTGTACTCCAAACTTGTGGGTAGTAAAAACTTGAATTCATCATTAATAAAAACGAATAATAAAAAATACTTGAATTCATCCATGTGAAAAATCTAAAAATTAGTACTCTATTTATCTCATTTGTAAAAAAATTTCATACACACAAATTTAGCACATGTTTGGTTTAATTTAATTTTTTAAAAAAAATTATTTTTTTAAATATCTTTTAATAAAATTTTAATTATAATTATTTTTAAATATAAAATAAATTAATTCAAAAATAAATGCAACCATCTTTTCATATAATTGCAATACATGTTCGAAGAAAAATACTTCCATCTCTATAAAAAAATTTAATCTAATTAATCAATACATCTTAAAAGTTAAGAATAGAATTAATAATAAATAAATAAATTAGCTTATAAGTTTTACATAATATATATAATAATTTAATGTAAGTAAATATAAGCGCTGCTTTAAGTGGTATACTCCTCGAGTCAGCATAATCACTATGCTTATTATTACACCCAATGTTTATCATCTCATTACCTATTTTATATATTAAATAAAAAAAATCTTTTTAATGAGTGTCTTTAGATTATTAGTAAAAAAAATTAAATATTAAAAATATTAAATAAAATATAAGTATTTAATATTTTAAAATTTTAAAAAATATTTAATTTTTGTAAAACTAATTTAATAAAAGTCTTTAAAAACAATTCAAAGCCACGAGTTTGACCACACACCAAAATGTAAATATGATAT
Source organism: Castanospermum australe (assembly GCA_019955255.1). Taxonomy (NCBI): domain Eukaryota; kingdom Viridiplantae; phylum Streptophyta; class Magnoliopsida; order Fabales; family Fabaceae; genus Castanospermum; species Castanospermum australe. Next base: position 62,525 of record NSJW01000368.1, read on the forward strand.
ATGACTTGACAGCTGACCAGCGGAGCCGCCACGCAACCTGTGGCTCAGGACAAATGAAAGATGCCGCTGGGAATCGAATGCATTAAAGGAAAAGGACGAAAACGAAATTAGGATATTTATCAGAATTTGACATTTTTTCTAATTTTTAATTTTGTGGGAAACGTACGTGCAAGACAGCTTCTGTATAGTATGTATTTTATAAGTGAAAAAAATAATAAATCTTAATGATTAGGTTTATTTTTTTATATTAATTTAAAAAGAAAAAATAATAAATTTGAAGTGATAAATTTTTTATAAATTCCGTGCTTATTTTAGTATCTCTTCAAAATTTAAGAAATTAGAAAAGAAAGAAAAATTTTAAATTTTTTTTATTTTATTTATATTAAAAATAAATTATGTTATAAATTGTGAAAAATAATAAAATAATTTATATTTTTTTTTCATTATATAACACTAAATAATGTGAGTGATAATTTATTTATTTATTTTTTTTTCTTTCTAATTCTATTATATTTTTTTTCTTTTCCTTATATGATATCAAATAAAGTATTAAGGGTTTATCTATCAAAGACATTTATGAGCTTATAAATTATAAAAAAAATACTTAATGTAGTTATTTAATTTATTATTTTTTATTCTAAATAACTGTGTCTTTATTTATCAATAATTTACTAAAATTAATTTTTATTTATAAATTTGTTCTTGTTTTGTTGGTTGTGCTTGCATGCGTATCATATAGTTAAGGGATTAATTTCTTATTAAGAAATATATACTTCTCTTTTTTAATGTGCTGTTTTTTTTTTAAAAAAAAAAAATTTAGTGTCTGTTGAGTGTCAAAATAAATCTAAGGAATTGATTTGACCTTTGCTTTAACTTAAAAAGTTTATAACAGATTGAAACAAAATTACCATGAGACATCCATTCAAAGGGGCATGTTTAAATTATTTTATTTTACACTAAACAATGACAAAAACAAATTCTTCTTCAAATTTTATACTATAAAAAATAAGTTTAAAAAAAAAACTCATCATTAACATTATACCAACGTCAGAAGAAAATGAAATAAATTGACGTTTGCAACGGGAAGAGTTAGGTGCACTCCATGCAGTGACCAAAAGTCCGCGAGGATTCAATAAAGAACTGCGCATATATATATATATATATATATATATATATATATATATATATATAGAGAGAGAGAGAGAGAGAGAGAGAGAGAGAGAGAGGGAGGGGGGGGAGGGAGAATGATATTTGCATAATGTTGTATCAACCAAGGAGCATTAAATATTATCCAATAAAATTTTTGTTCAGCAGCCATAACTTATTTTAAATATTTTATTTAATAATTTGACATGTAATTTTAATTTTTTAAAAAATAAAATATATTTATAGTATAATTTATTAAATTATATATATATTAATTATTAAATAAAGTGATTAAAATAAATAATATTTATTTAAAAATTTTTTTTATTCTATGAGCTTTTGTTTTATGTTAGAGTAAAAAATTTTATATTATTATTCAATCGTATGTTATTAAATTATTAAAATAATTTAAATAAAATAATAATTATTTAATAAGTTAAATATTTTATATCATATAATTAAATAATAATATAAAAAAATATATACTGATAATAAATTAAAATTAAAAAATTCTTTTAAAATTGGTAGTTATTTTTGTATTGCATTTTTTAGCTTGTGTCCACAGCACATATATGCAGCTTTTCTAGAACTTAGAGGAAGGAATCTTTGATGTGACAAATGTCCATACAAACATTTTTCCAGCATTGTGTGTATTAAAAAAAGGAGTTAAATTGTAGAAATTAAACTGCAATTAGGACTTCTCTTCTTTGCCCAGTTTTTTCCGAACGTCTCTAGTCTCTTACCTAATGTGTCAAAGTTTCAACCCTGCACGTTTTCATGCAGTTTTGGTCTACAATCTTTGCTTTGTCAGTCAAGTACTCAAACATTTCTGTATCTCCTTTGAACTTTCGCACGTAGGCAGCACGAATATTAAATCGTTCAGTCAAAACCCTCGTGGAGAATTTCTTTCAATATATTTTTAGAATATATATTTAATAATTTAAATTTTATTAATTATAAAACATTTTTTAATAATCTAATAACATATTTTTATTTAATTTAAGGGCAATTTGGATCTCGTCTTGATTCTGCAGTTCTTCTTTTTAGACTTATGATAAAGTTATTGACAAATAATATTGCCAGTCAGTGACTCTAATCATGCTTTGGCTGCTCTAGAGGATATCTCTATCAGGTTTTTGTTAATTAATCACATCATTGATGTTACTAATTTGTAATTATTTGATTATTGATGAAGGACAAATATTTATTTGTTGCGATGACGTCGTTTATCTCATCCTTATACTGATAAGTAATTACGTTAAGTTATTGGAAACTCCTACGTCTACTCTTACATACATATATACCAAAATTTTAGTTAAGCCATTCATTTATAATTCTTATGCATATTTATTAATTTGTATACTTAAATTTTGGTGCTGTTTTCATCGCAAAAAAAGTTTTGGTGCTGTATTGGGTAACTATTTGGAGAGGTGGCTAATGGGCTTTGTGTATGGAGTACCAAATTGCAAGATCATGCTGCATTACAGGTGGGGAAATTTTTTCATAATTGAAAGGTGAAATGTTTGAGTTATGTATTTTTCAAAAGTTTTTGATGAGATTTCTGTTGGGATACATTATTAATAGGTGATTTTTAAGTGTTATTATAAATTTTGGTTGAGGCTCGTAGCATATTTTTACTTTAAAATATGATAGCATTTTTTCTTTTTAAACTTTTTTTAAAAAAAATTGAGCATTTAAGATCTGCTGGAGTTGTGGGTAAAATATATAGTCAAAATCACATTTAATATTTCAAAACCCACCAAACGAGAATACAAGCTCAACAAGACCAAACTACTTTGCCTACAAACCCCGTCGGCTCTTATTCTCTTTTGACCTCTGGCTCTCCATTTTTGGCCTCACTTGTGTTCTACACTCTTTCACTCGGAATATTTAGTGCATGCTTGAAATTATAAAAAGAAAAATAATAAAATAGAATAAAACATATAAAATTTATGAAGTTAAAGTATAAAAATTTTCTCATTCTCATTATATTCCTTTATTTTATCTCCTATCAAACACGACCTTAAGTTATGTTTTATGCTTAATGAATTAATGAATAGGAGAGTGATGAGGTGAAGTTCATAAATTGGACATATATTTAATAAGGATAAGATAAGGTCATGCCTCTGGATCTGGTAAGTCCTCACGGGCCTTTTTTTGTTGGACGAACCTGTGGCGTTGCTGAGTGCTGATGCAAGGGGATTGCTGGCTGGTGAGCCCAAATGGAAGTGGAGTTGGCTTGGATTATACACTCAACATTTTTTTGTTGACCCAAGAAAAAACACACTCAACATTTTTTGGTGGGCACGTGCCCACACATGTACTCGGATAAACAATATATATATATATATAATTAATTTTTTAGAGAAAAATACATTTATAAAATATGATACATAAGAATTTATACATGTTTAATATTAAATTGGATGTCATGCTTACTTAAGAATTTTTTTAATATAAAATAATATTTTTTTATTGTGCATTATTAACCATGTGACATGTTAATTATATGGGGGCTATAATTGTCTTTTACCATAAATCTATACTATAAAAATAATTTGTGACACATACACACACACTCAATGATACAATTAATATAAGAGTATTATTTTACTACCTAGTCTATCTAACAATCTCTCATTTAAAACTGATCACAGCACCCAACTCACGAGCTAGCTTGAGTTCATACTGGCCGTGAAGTTTGAAAGCGGAGAGAGACAAAGTGGCCATTAAATTGAAATTTTTGCCCCCAAGTTGAATACTCGTTCTCACCTTGAAAGCTTAGTTTTGTACTAGTTAAATAATATTGTATTTAATTGAAAGTTTGAAATTATGCTAAATTGATACATGCATGACTTTTCCGAAGTCAGTGAGTTGATTGTGTAGTTTAACCAACCAAACAGATTCATACCAAACAAAATTACGTACGATGAATCAAACAAACATGAAGAAAATTTAGGCGACGACAAATAACTCTCGTGTCAAACTCTAATATATCTATAAAGCAGAATTCATTCTTGTCGGATTGAATAATTCATGCCAAAGTGAACTAATTTGTGACGAACAGAGTTGACTCTTCTTCCCAAACTAAACTGGCTAATGAAAAACATACAATGTATCTCGCACCGTCAATCTTGATTCTTGGCTAAAACATGTCAGGTTTTGGAGAAACTCGATTTTTTTTTTTGAGACTTTTCACTACTGTAGGACTGAAAATATGACAAATTTCTATAATATAGTCATTCTTTTTTTGTCTTTAACTGAAATATATATTTCACTCGAATAAGTCGTAACTGGTCTTTGATTTTTAATATTTAAACTTTAATTATTCTCTTAAAAAGTGACTCGTTTATCACCACACTTAATCTTTATTGGCCATTATATAATTTTTCCTAAATTTTGTAGTTGGGATTTATTATTTGGAAATGTAAAGTCAAGGCAAATTATGAAAGAGTTTGATTTGTTGCTTGCTTAATTTTGATAAGAATTTTGTTTATTGTATGCTTGTGATTAATTGCATGATTATTCTGTGTATTTTTTTTTTTTATTGCAGATGCATTTTTTTGAAAAATTTTCCATAATTTATACGAAAAATTAAAATAAATATGACAAATTGATGAGTTAAGTCATTTCAATTATTATTTGATACACACTATTAAAAATGAAACAATCACTTTCGCGGTTTAAAAGTTATGATTTTGACACCAACAAATCAAAATTTAGTAATTAATATTCTTATAGTTGTCATACATTCCAATACTGTAATATAATTTTGTAAAAAAATTATTATATTTTATGATTTTTGCTAATATTTATTCATTATATAATATCTATCTATTGTATGTGTCAAAATTACTAATCATATAATAGCATGTAATTAATGTTCAAGCGAACTGTCAGAAAATTAATTTTAAGAAAATATAAAAATAATAATTTTTTATATATAATAATTATTCATAGGGTATAAATTATTATTTTTCATGACATAAAATATATTATACTTTCATAAATTTAATTTGGGATATTTTTATAGTTGAAAATTTTATATTATGGTATTTATAAAAAAAAAAAAGTATGGTTAACGTAGTAGTTAATGAATGTTCTTCACTTTCACCGTTTTGGTATGTATTGAAAGTTTGACACAAACCTTTTAACTTAATAAAGAAAAAATAATATGTTTGGCTATTGAACTATAAATGACATTCTATTAAATAAAGAGACATTCTATATATGATTTTAAAGAAATTGAGTTAGAAGAAAATAAACAATATAAAAAATAAATGGGGCAACAAAATAAATAGTTAAAATATTAAAAAAAATATAATAATAATAATGAAAATCTGAGTGATGTGTTTCGTACTCGTATCCTTATGTCTTTGAGTTTAATACCTTATACAAGCTTGAAAGTTTATAAGTAACCATTTTCAGAATCCTTCAATCAACTAGTCTAAGCATGCCTTACCTGCATTTTATCTGTTTTTTTGGTACAATCTAAACTTGTTATCAATATTGTTCTTTTACTTACTCTACACATGTTCAATTAAACTTATTTATGGTTTTTTTTTTTTTTTTGGTTTTGGCTAAACCATCTTTTATTTATGGTTTTGGTTTTTTTTGTTCAACTATTTATGGTTTTGGTTAACTGACGGGTCTAACGCCTTTTTTACTTATGCTTCTAAGTATTCATGAGCAAGCCCACTTTGTTTGAACACAATAACCTCCAATATATGACTTCAACAAAATTACACATTTAACATCTTAATATATTTAATATTGTGCATTCAGAGGCATCTATGTGGTAGAAGAGAAACTAGTTAAATTATTCTTTATTCAAAATAATTATAACTTATTATAATAATTTCAAAAAATATAATTAATACGATTAATTTCAATCTTGTAAATATTTTCTTGATACTTCTTTCCTTAGTTGTTTATTAGTAGAAAATGATTTAACCTTCACTGTAACACTTTTAAATAATTTTCAAATTATTTATTAAACAAGTATTTATTAATTTTTATATGAACTATCTTCTATTTTAAAAATCTCAATTTATTAATGTTATTATTTCATGTAATGAAGTTAAAGATAATTGTGATATTAAATTTTAAATCTCTTGTTCCATCTAGCAAGAATACTTTTTACTATGATAAAAATGTTAATTAATTGTATTAACATACAAGATGAAACAATGAAACAAGTGTCTATAAGGTTTAGTTTCCTCCAATATTTCATATAATTTTTTGAAAAATATTTTAAATAATTTAGCTAACATGCTATACCTTGATTTTGCAAATAATTTACACAAAGATTACATGACATGTTTGATAACATACATATCTTATGTGAAATAATTTATGTGTGAATTCAACTGACATTGTCTAATGTCTAATCATAATATACCTTCGTTTTTTTCTTGACAAATTATTTACTTGTACTTGTAAAAGTTAGTTTTTTTTTTCTTTTATATATAGTAAAAGTTTCTTGAGAAGATTTTTTAGACATATTAAAAAAGAAAAAGAGTCATATATAATAAATTTTCACATAAGAATTTCACTAAATTGGAAATATGACAGTATAATTTTTGATATATATTTACCATCATCATTGCAAAAATGTAGTATCTATTGAAAGAGGATTTAATTTTAATTTATTATGTAAAATTTTTTTACATTATCATCTAATTACATGTTAGTAATCATTTTGAGTTTTTAAATAGTTGTTATCTTAGTCAATTTTTTTTATTGATTTGATAACTTATGATTAGATAATAGTGTAAAACTTTTTACACTGACAGTGGATCAAAATTAAACTATTAAAAAAATTATCATTGAATATCTTCTCTTAGTTGATAACATATTTAAATTTCTATGATTTAATTTTGATTCATTGTCAGTGTAAAATTTTTTTATATTATCATCTAATTACATGTTATCATATTATTAAAAGTGCTTAACTTTTTAAGTAGTTATTATCATATTCAAATTCATTAATTTGGTAACACATGATTGAATAATAGTGCAGAACTTTTTACGCTAATAGTATATCAAAATTAAACTCTTAAATTTATTTCTACATTGCAATTACATTTAACTTTAGTTGTTGTTTGGTTTGTTTTTATTTTTATTTTCAGTTGATATGTTTTTATTAAAAATTTTAAAAATGTCACTTTATTTTTATTTTTTTTCTATTTTTAAAATTTTATAAAAGATATGGTAAAAACAGAAATTACTTATTTTTACTATTTCCTTAACAAAATAAACACTCTCTTAACATTGCATCGAAAAAATAAAGAGAAGAAGCCTGCATCAAGAAAAGGCAAACTGTAATTTGACTAGAGAAAAAAAAAAGAGAAAAGAAAAGGCAAACTGTAAAGCAAGACTATATAGATTTTCGTATCTAACACAGAACGGTAATCTCATGTAACCTTATTAACGTCTAACAGGGGAAATGGGACCGAAGAGGAAAAATGAAGCGAAATTTTCACGCCAAGGTTACTTACACTTGAGGACAAATAATGCACACCCATGCCCTACCACTTCCGCTAATAAAGTCCCTTTTGTTAGTATGGTCTTTCCACTCCATATTTCCTTTCCCCTGCAACTTCCCAACTTTCTACCAGGAAGAAAAGTACCCAAGTCTGATATCTCTGCAGATATCGTTGTATTCTCAGAATTCAGATTGAAAAAAGCAACATAGGTCTCCCCTGAACACAAAAGCAACAATCAGATCGAGTTAGAGAAGAGTACTACAAGAAATCATAGTTAATTGTGGTATGTTATGCTAGTGTGAGGATGTGGTATAAGAGGAGATATTAAATTAGAAAATTCTCAAGATTTTCTTTATATGAAGTTAGGATAGCTAGCACCAGACCTTTTCTTCCAGATGCAACCCAAGATCGAATCCCCTCAATATAACCTTTAGCTGCATGAATGAAGTTGCATTATTGAAGGAAAAAGAGGAAAAGAAAAAAAAATCAACAAGATAACTTGCACATACTATTGAATCATTCTGAATGGATGACTATTTCCTACAGATTTTCACCTTGGACAGATTCCACTGTTGCACACATGCTAGAATGACCATTAACCAGAGTCCCGTTGGATTTTAACTCCCACATCTGTTTAGATTGGATAGATCAGCTTCCAATAGAATCCACTCAAGAAAATTCAAATCTTGCAGAGATTGTCCAAGGCATATGATATTTCCTATATAGCTAGGTGTAGACATAGTGGCATATGCTATATATGGATGGACAACAAAGTACAACCACATAGGGACTATCGTGCATTTTTCACAGCCACCTCTGTGGAGGAACCTCACGGCACCAATGTCTAGAATTGATAATGAAGTGCTTCCCTGATGGGGTTAGTGGGTTACTTTGGGGACTTGGAATATATACCATCATGACAAAGGACTGTATGTGGGATTCAATCCCAATCTTTGAGCGAGGTGAACTACTCATCTCCTGCTGAACCAACACCACCTTTGGGGGCATAATTATTTTCAACTTTTTATATCCACCAGTCACAGTGTCTTGCAAGAAGATTCAGCGAACCTCATTTGTATGTTTGCAAAAGGCGTGAGCCAAATACCTCTACTGTAGATGGAATATGGACTATAACATACCTGACTTGCTTCAAATCTGCAAGGAGAAAATGAATTTTCTCTTTCAACCTCTTGAGCAGTAAGCTTTCCTTTTGGATAAACATCCAAGCAAAACTGCTTTCTGTTGATATCTGCTAAATGATGTTTCCTTTTATACATACTTTCTTCATCTCTGCATCAGCAGCAATGTAACAATTTAGCACCATTAATTAGAACAAATTTAGACAAATAGATCAAGGAAAGACAAAGGATGATTACGATGATGCCGTGGGGAGTTGTCTCTTGTGTACACAGAAAGGTTCCTGATCCTTTTTTGAATTCTGTTTATAACAGATTCTTTGAAGATGTTGGCTAGTTTTTTCACTAGACCAACCACGTGCCTTTGGATCAGTGCATCCAGTGAGAACTAATGAATGAGTAGATGGTACTTTTCCAAGATCCTGTCCTTCAACCGTGAAATTCTTTGAGCTTGTGATATTAGGGAACTGTCAAAACAGCAGAAGTGATATGATACCATTCTAAGATCAAACAAGCCTATTATAATTTATTACCCAAAGATGTTAAAGCAACAAGAGAGATGGTTCACATGCCTCCATATTATTTGAGCTAAAAGAGTTTATCTCCAGTAGGATAGGATTTGTGATAAGACCATATGTCCACATATCAAGCTTCCGCAGATCTCCTCCATACATAATGGGAGACTTTGCCATAGACCACAAAGTCATCTGTGAAATAAGAATAATTTACTCACAATCTGTTAGTTTATGCATGTCCACTCCAATATAGTAATGCAATTCAGTTGTGTGCTTGTGCATACCTGAGTTCTTTGCTCTTCTTGATTAAGCCTAGAAAACCTGTGTGGACCTTCATTGACACCTATTGAGAAAAAGAGCGGTCAAAAACATAAAGGGTAGTTTTATCATCTATATTCCTAAAAATCTCAAATTCAAAGAGCTCATCGCGATTATGTATGACACAGGCTGAAATTGAAAACATCTTTTCAATTTTCTAATGCTTCATGTAGTAAAAACAATATTTTTCATTGAAGACTTTGTATTGGAAATTTTTTGTACTGTTTGGAAGGCAATAACTAGCTTGGTTCCAAGAAATTGAAAAAAAAAAGGTAGTAATTCAGCCTTGTAACCTGCATCAGTTAGCCATCCAAATGGTAGCATATCCAAATCAGGCCATGATTTTCCCATTAAACCTTGTACTCCTATCAACTTGGCTGCAGCAAAATCCCTGAAAGGTAAATTAAATGAACCAAAGATATATTATTTAATGGCAGAGTAACAGAACAGAGATGGAATTGCAGTACAAATATTTTGAAGTCAAACATAGTAATTTAATCACCTTGATACATTAAAATGAGCTACGACATCTGGCCATGTATCCCAATCATCTCCTGTTACACGGTACATGTTAACTAGTCCATTGACCTTCTTAGCCATGTCTGGTGTTACGCCTACTCCAGGAGACACAGAAAATACTATGGGGCGATTAAGGTCCTTGAGAATCTGCAGATGGCAAGTCATATGGTAAATTTTCCCATGATTTTTCACCAAAATATTGCAGACCAGAGAGACACGAAGGGAGAAGAGATCGCATTATACCTGTGATACAGAAGTTATTTCATTCATATCCAAGTCCGCACCAAACACACAGTCAAGCTTCACTGCAAGGAAAGCAGAAAATCCCATATCAATCAAAGCTACTAGGAAACTAATGCAGAACTGCTTATTTAGAAACATCATGATTGATGTCTGACATGATATATTGTGTGACGGTGCATGATAAGCAAAATATATTTTTAGTATTCTGAGTACCAAAATCAACTCCCCACGAAGCATACAACTCATAGATTGATCTCAAAAAGGCCTTTCCAGCTCCTATTGTTGCATTTATACCCATGAAACCATGAGGCATCCATTTACAAGCCCTTGCCTGGATTCCGATATCTTTTGCGTACCACACTCGACCAGATTCCTCGTAAGCTTTCTCCTAACAAGTTGCAAGAGAAAAAAAAAATCAAAGGTCAACAGAAAAAAAATATGCATAACCTTGTTTCTTAGATAATTTAGCTTTACAATTATAGTGGATCAAATTTAAATATAGCTACTGCTAAATACCAATTAATGACTCAAGAAGTTATCAAACTATATGGTAGGAATAAGAAGCAGTACCGTTGTTGTATCTAGGATAGGTGTGTTTTTGTTGAATGCTTGTGTGCTAATCCCGGCCATAAGATGAATCCCAAACTTTAAACCCATGCTATGTACTTTATCAGCTACTTCACTGAACCCTCTCCCTCCTCTTGAAGAAGGCCACCTTTCTGGGTCAGGGAGCATCCGTCCCCATTCATCAATCACATCACAACCAATAGAATCACTACTACCATTGCGAGTCCTGTACCAGAGGTAATCCACCACAGCATACTACAAGGGGTTGAAGGGAAGAATTGATATAATGATATCCATACATCAGATCAAACCACTATGAACATTCAAATGAGTTACAATCCACAAGCAGTACTGTACCTGATATCCATGAACTCGGAGACGCTTAGAAATTATATCAGCATTCTGTAAGTATTCTTCTTCAGGAACTATCCAGCTAAAGGAATCATAGGAATTCCAACCTCTTGGAGGTATGATAGCATTATTTAGGCTTTTGGTGGGTGTATTTTGAGATGACACACTGAAATCAATAATCAACGAGTAAACAATTCATTATTTGCTCCATATATATACTTGTAGATTTGGTAAAAGAATCTTGAGAAATCGATCCAGGTGCTTCAACAAAGACCGAGAAAGTAACATCATGTTAGGGCAGTATTTAACTATTTATGTATTTGTCTAATTTCTCACATGACTAATGACAGATCAGGGCCGTAACGTAACATGTGATGCCCGAAAAATTAAGGAATCCCCCTAGGTTGCACTTATATATGACTGGGGGAAATTAACATTAAATTTTTAATATTTTCAGCATTTAGTATGGATAAAATGCTTGTCAGAGAGGGCGATAGACGAGAATTTCAAGTCAAACTAACATTCCAAATTCACATATCAAATTTTATGATAATTAATTAAGCCCATAAAAGTTTGTGAGTTCCTGCCCTCACTCGAGCATTCTATATATACTAATTGTTCCTTTTATATAAATTCATTCATTAAATTGAACTTGACGTTCTTAAAAGTTTTTTTAGTTGTATGATAAAGAGTGGGTATTTTCGGATTATATTTCGCGTAAATCGAGATCAAGTCTTGTTCTAACATCTCTCATATCAACTTGGTGTATTGAGGAGAAATAATGTCCTTAGGTGCTGGTGTAAGATGTAAACTCAAACAATTAAATAACAATCTAAGGATTTTTTTCTATTTGAAAACGAGGTTACTCAACTAGTCCTAGCCACCAGGGATCTCCTGAGCAGGAATGACCATAAAGTAGACTACTGATCAATGGGGCGATTCAAACCCTTGTAAATGAGAACACACTTTTATTCCTCAATAGAAATAATTTATGTAGTATTTTCCAACATCTTCAAGAAACATGCAGCAAAAACACGCAAGCAACCTAATGATATTGAAATATTAGAGCAAGACGATATATATATAGATAAAGATGATGGATGATGACATACCTTTGAATACAGAGACAGAGAAGGAAGCAAAGAGAGATGACAGAGAGGCACTCCATGGTTGCTGCTCGGGCTGTTCCAACCGTAAAATAGGATCCATGCATTACTGGGGATGCAGCTATTTATAAGTAGAACAACACAGCCTTGCTTCATGCAGGCCAAAGAAATTAAAGCTCCTTTACTTTATTTTGACTCAGAAATAGACGTGCTTGCACTCTAGCCCTGCACGCACTCCTCTATTTACAATTAGCAGGCAGTAATAGTAAAGTCTATCTTAATCCAAGAGGACAAGTTTGTGTTTTTACGTAGATAAATGGTAAGATTTTAGCTATTTTTGATATATTAATTCTTACGAACTTGACTAGTGTGAGCCAAAGAAAAGGTGGTATCTATTTTGGGTAAGAAAAGCTGGCATGGTCCTTCCTTTTCTCCAGTCCTTACGTAATATGGAAATTTATCAGATTTCAGATGACAAGATAGTTGCAATACATGCTCTGGATCATTCAAAGCATGACAATGAAGTATCATAGAAAGCTTTTTCAAGTTTTTGCGAATTTAAACGATGAATCATGATGAGCTTGCTTTGCTTCTTTCGATTACTCTCCACAGAAACCCCAGTAAAGTGCTGATCTGGGACTGCGTAAACAGGCAGCATGAGTATTTATTTGATAGAAAATCATCTGTCCAGGCATAATTAAGGTTGTTGAGGTAGGTGAAGATCTAGGTAGATATCCTAAATTTCTGATGTGTAATAATGATTCCTATTCATTGTGTTTTTAATTATTAAAAAATATAATTAATTGGATTTGATTTAAATTAAAATAATTTAATTTTATTTAGAAATTATTTTTATGTTTAAAATTATTATAAAATTAAATTAATTTTTATTTTATAACCTTTTAAATAAAATATTTTATTTATAAATCAAATTAATTATTAAAGTTTGTGGTTCTAAACATATTCCGTATAATTTAATTTTGATCTACTATCAGTATAAAATTTATTTACACTATCATCCTCCTAATCATGTCTCTAAATTATTGAAAGAGTTAAACTTTTTAAGTAATTATTATTTTAGTTAAATTTTTTAATAATTTTACAAGACATAATTAGATAATAGTATAAAACTTTTTATGAAACTAAACTCTTCCTATTATATATATATATATATATATATATATATATCATTAAAGACATTCATTGAACATAAATCAAGTGTAATATGTATATATATATATCAAAATAGATACAATGAATGGTAATCCAATACTAATAACTCTATCATGTTTGGAATCTTTAGAATGGAATTGATTTAATTTATAAATTAATTTTTATATTTAGAATTCCTTATAAAAAATATAATTTTATTTGCAAATTAAATTTTATATTTGAAACACTTTAAAGATGATTGAAATTTATTTTTTAATAATTTACTTTATTACTCTTACTTACATTAGATAAGTTAATAAATAAATAAAGATAGATAAATTACATCAATTAAATTCAAATCAAATCAAATCTACTCAAATTTAATCAAATTTGAGTGAATTTTTAAATATATACAACTTAAATATTTTAAATTTTTAAATCAAATCAAATTAATTCTAATTTTATAATTTTTTAAATATAAAATTTTGTTTAAAAATCAAATGAATTCTTAAAATTTATTATTTCAAACACATTTTATTATTCTTGAAACTCAACTTATTCTTTTAGCGAATATACTAATAATAAATGTTTCTAATGTTCATTTAAGTAGTCAAATTCCTCTTCGTAAATAGTAATTTTAAGATAAATATAATAAATACCAAACTCTAGACCAATTAAAAATTAAATAACATTTTAGTGAACTTTTTGTATGTGTACGAGGGCTATACCTAATTCCCAAAAACTTTCTTTGTATCAATAACTGGATTGTGGTCTGGTATGCACTTTCGATTTGCCGCCGTCCGAAACTCAGAACAAACCCAAAATATCAAGCTAGCCCAACCCAAATTGATGGACTGATTTAGTTTTTAATTTTTGTTTGGGTTTGGGTTGAAATTTTAAAAAAAATTTGATTTAGTTATGTTTAGTTTAATAAATACTTCAAATCAAACTAACTCAACTCAGTCCAGTTATTTACTAAGCTCTTATTCCATAGTTACTTGTTATTCGCTATGAAACACATGAAGTATTGTTCTACCACTACAAGGTTATGAATGCCTGATTATTAATTCTCAAATTATTTATCTTGTACAAAAGCCAAGTTGCAATCTTCCTTCAAGAAAATCTTCAAACACTATGTGTACTATTGTTTATAAATCAGCTTCCGTCTTCACTTCAACAATTCAATTGGTCTAATTCTTACATAAAAATAAAATTTTTGTAAAGGATTTTAACAATCTCTTTGAATAAATAAGTTTTATTTGTTAACAAAGTTGGCTCACTTAAATCATTTTTTTATTTATATTTTATCATGATTTAAATTTAATTTTTAATTTATTTATTAATAAATTATTTATAAATAAATTCAGAACCATATTTTAATTATGAAATAGGACGAATCCTTCTCTTAATTTAATTTTTTTAAAAAAAGGTTCTATTTACTTTTTATTATTTTAAAAGAGGCGTTCAGCGACGTGGCTTCTGGCATCAATGAAAATGCATCACGCTGGGAGCATAGCGTAGCTGTCACGTGGAATCCTCTCACCCTCACAATGGCGAGGTTGTGGGACCCACACTTTCCCTCCCTCAAATCTCACTCTCTCTCAGCAACACCAATCAAAGCAACCTCTCTGTCTCTCTCCACCACAACTCAGCGATAAACCCCATGGAAGAACTCTCAGCGGGGCCTCTAGTCCCCGCCGTCAAATCCGACCTCTCCAAACCCCCCGCCTCCGCCAATACCGCCTCCGCCAATCCCGCCTCCGCAGCCGAATCCGGAGACACTTATCCGGCTCCGGCGGCGGTCGCCGCCGCCGCCATGTCTGAGCCGGATAAGGACTTCTTGTGCCCTATTTGCATGCAGATCATCAAGGACGCGTTCCTTACGGCTTGCGGTCACAGCTTCTGCTACATGTGCATCATCACTCACCTCCGCAACAAGAATGATTGCCCTTGTTGCGGCCATTACCTCACCAGCAGCCAGTTGTTCCCTAATTTCTTGCTTGATAAGGTTCGCCTCAGTTCCCAGCTATTCCATTGTGATTTTTTTTTCTCGTCGTGGTTTAATTGTGAGTATCAATGATATATATTTGTTTAGGAGGAAAACTTGAATTAAATTTTGCATGCGAAGTGCTCTTAGTTGTACATGACACAGAATTGACAACGCTTACATCAATTGAATTCTTCTGGATTGAATTGTATTATTTCGGTTTTGAAAGTGGACATTCAGCCAAAACTGCAGTCTATGATTGCATTTAAGAGAAAAGTTCTGTGTTTTTAAATTTAAAGTGGAATACGTCTAATCGATTTTGGGGGTTCAGCAATTTTAAGAATGGTGCAGCTCCTGAATGGGTATGCTTGGTTGGAGTAGAAATGCGCGTGTGGAAAACGAGGAGGCGCAAAACGACAATGTATTCAGACACACTAAAGTCTAGATAAATTGCCATTTTCCACCTGCCCGTTTATACTCTAACCAAGTATGTCCTAAATGCACGGAAAGATAATTTGGAAGGTCTTTGTTTATTTTCTTTTACATACGTGAAGGTATGAATGCTATTTCGAGTCTCTGGAGCTTTCTTTTTCTATCGTAATAACTTCTTGTAACATTCCCCACTTAACATCATCATTTTCTTAGTAATTTCAAGTGTAAAAGTTTGACTGTCTGATTCGAACATAATTTGTATCTTGAATTGATCTACTTCAACATGCAGCTTATTATTATACGGTTTCTGTACCACATTTGTAGCTCCTAAAGAAGACCTCTGCTCGTCAAATATCAAAAACTGCCTCCCCTGTGGAACATTTCCGGCAGGCATTGCAAAAGGTTGGTTATAGTCTTACTACTTGTTCTTGATTAAAATTTATTTGGTGTTTTGACCTGTATCTTTATGTTATAGTTGATTTTGTGACTTGTCATAAACTTGAAAATTCAAAATTGCTAGTTGTTTGCTTTAAAAAAAATATTTAATTTGTTATGCCACAGTTATGAAGATGAATGTATCATATGTTTATTTGGTACACCTACATGTAAGGTTTTATTCTTTTATGGGGGACAAAACAAAGCTTGACAAACATTTTATTGTGGTGCTGCTAATTGTGAAACAATTAAGAGGTGTTTGTTGTAATTCTATTGGTTTAATTTAATTTTGGTTGGTCATCTTTCTTTTCAAGTTCTATTAATATAATTCTCCTAGAAAGTTTCAAAATCCAGAAAATTCATGTAAAGAGCATGTTAGTAATAGTCCCCCTTTTTTGGCCTCTAAAGGGGAGGGGCGGCAGGGGAAGGAGCCAAGACTTAGTGTTTGCAGTGTGAGTTACCTATCAGAGAAAATATGAGTAGAGTCATTGATGTACAGTGTTGTACGGCATTCTAGTTGCTGTTAATAATTGACTGTACAATTCTCTATTTTTTTGTCTTGTGAACCAACTTGGCTGTTTCTGTATTTTGGGAATCTACCCTTATCATTTTCCAGTTTATTTGAACCAGTTTTCAGTATCTCTTAATTATAAATCCCTTTTTGGAGCATCAAATAACATAGCAACAGATGGAAGAGGAGTCGGGGACAACTGGAGCTGGTTTTTGACATTCTGGACATAATTTCAGTTGCTAGAATGTGTCATTGTTATATATTTCTCGCATATTTATGTTATATGGCACAAGACTAAGGACCACAACTATTACTTTTAGCTCTCAAGCCTTGTCAAATTTTCTTTTCTAATGTAATCAATGAAAGGGTTTTAATTAAGTTGTAAACTCATTTGTTTATTAGCTTTTGAGGAATTCATACAACTTAGTATACTGAAGGTCAATTTCCTGCAGTCTCCACTCTCTAGTGACGATTTCCTGTTTTACTAGAATTTGGATTAATTTTAACTGTGTTGATGCTTTATTTAGTATTTTAGTCTATACTTCCTTTTTTTTGGTTTAAATTTTTGGAATCCTGGAACAGGGTTGTGAAGTGACAATTAAGGAGCTAGACACCCTTTTGTCACTCCTTGCTGAGAAGAAAAGAAAAATGGAACAAGAAGAAGCTGAGAGAAATATGCAAATATTGTTAGACTTCTTGCATTGCTTACGAAAGCAAAAAGTTGAAGAGTTAAAGGAGGTATGCAGGCTGCATTCTCTATCTATTTTTTTGTGACTAAGTGCGTGCTTCGATTGCTTATTTTGCTTTCAGAAAAGTTTATAATCAAAATGTTCAAGAGAGAGCTTTTTTCTGAAAAGCTTTTGTTGAGTGTAAAATTATCAAAACCAAACATGCACTAAAATATTACTACCTAACTTATGTTTCCTTTTCCATTTCTTCATTTGTAGGTCCAAACTGATCTCCAGTTCATAAAAAAGGACATTAGTGCTGTGGAGAAACATAGAATAGACCTGTATCGTGCGAGGGACAGGTACTCTATGAAATTGCGGATGCTTGATGATTCTGGTGGAAGAAAATCATGGCATCCATCAATGGACAAGAACAGCAGTGGCCTTATGTCTAGTCCTCTAAATCTTCGAGGAGGGTTGTCTTCTGGGAGTCTTAATAAGAAAAATGATGGAAAGTCCCAAATCAGCTCTCATGGACATGGAGTCCAGAAAAAAGATGCCATCTGTGGATCAGACTCACAATATATAAATCAATCGGGTGTTGCTCTAGTTAGAAAAAAGAGGGTGCATGCACAGGTTATCTGGGTTTTATTTTCTGTGCCTGATAATAGTTGATTTCTAGAGGATTATTTCTATGTAAACTGGTTTTTGATATTTGTTGTCCATTTCAAAAAGCTTTTTTTCCTGAGAACGAGTTTTCTTTATTGTCTTGTCATGAATTTTGTGAGAAGTATAGTATATGCTGCCTTTGATCGTTTCTTTTACTGAATTGGCATCTATATACCTCGTTTTATATTTTCGTCTCTGACTTCCATTGGTTGCCTTCTCTGACTCCAGTTCAATGACCTGCAAGAATGTTACCTACAAAAGCGACGACATTCAGCAGATAAGCCCCATAGTCAACATGAAAGAGATACAAATCTCATAAGTCGAGAAGGTTACACTGCTGGTCTTGAAGATTTTCAGTCAGTCTTGACAACTTTCACACGCTACAGGTATTGCTGTCAGTCCTTTCTGTCATTTGAATATCAATTCAGAGATGCTGGTATTAAAGTCAATGACAATTTTCTTGTGTCAGCAATACATAGTTATCTCCAACTTTTTTGTTTCCTTTGAAACAGTCGACTCAGAGTCATTGCTGAACTTAGGCACGGGGATATATTTCATTCAGCCAACATAGTGTCTAGGTGAGTTGCTTCTAGAAATAGAACATGTGGTGTTCATATATTGCACTTTATCTTTACAGTTGTGACTTTAAAGAAATAAAGTATTGATTGAATTTGTTCCATCCTAGTGTCAGTTATAGCATTTTGATTGGCATAACTCATAAAGCCATGCTATGGTTCAACAATGGTTGCTTTCCTATTTAATCTGTAATCTGTGACTTTTCCAAGATACAATAATAATGTCTATAATCAGAGAACCATTTTGACCTTGATGTTCATTGCAGCATTGAGTTTGACCGCGATGATGATCTGTTTGCTACTGCTGGAGTTTCGCGGCGCATAAAAGTTTTTGACTTTTCTGAGGTAAGATGGATGATCGGTTTTTGACTTTTGTTATTAAAATCAGTGAAAATGGGTTCTGTCTTGTCATATTGCCTAAATCAATAGATTGTGGATACAAAAATAACCATTACCTATGCTGCTGCTTTCCAGGTTGTGAACGAACCTGCAGATGCACACTGTCCTGTTGTGGAGATGTCTACACGTTCAAAACTTAGTTGCTTGAGTTGGAATAAATATGATAAGAACCACATAGCTAGTAGTGATTATGAAGGAATTGTGACTGTTTGGGATGTAACCACTCGGAAGGTAATGATTGAATTCAAATGGTCAGTTTGTCCTTGTATCAGCAGTTTGGATATCTTATTTCACTAATGTTGTTTTTAATTATTATATGCTTGCTAAAATGTTTTTCAGTTTTGTTACTCATGAGTATCATTTTCCTTTGGCAGAGTTTAATGGAATATGAAGAGCATGAAAAGCGTGCATGGAGTGTTGATTTTTCAAGAACAGAACCGTCAATGCTTGTCTCCGGTAGTGATGATTGTAAGGTACTCCAGAACATTTAGTTCAAGTTTATGCCAATTTCCCAGGAATGCTTCCGTAATTTCTGATGTTTTTGCAGTGAAACTATACGTAAAATATCGTTCTGAGTTATTAATATATTAGATAAACTGTATCTTTTGTTGTATAATCCTAATCATAGTTATCTGTGTAAGTGTTTACAATTCTGTTTGCATTTTGGTTGGTCCAATTTAAATTTACTTGGCATTGTAAGTGTCTTCCTGGTGGCTTGTGTGTTTGTCACTGTTCTATAAAATCCTTGTGGCTCTTTACAAGTAATTCTCACAGGCTATTTATCACCTTTCTGTCACTGCCTTGTGTTGTGCTTCGCTTTAGTGGAATAAAAGAAAAATAAAACTTGCATAACTTCAGTTATGTGATAGGATGATCACCGAGTTCTATTTTGGACTTAGAGTAGGAGATTTTGATCTTATCTATATTATTTTCTGCATTCACATTTTTATTTAATCAGATAATGTGGCATTTCCTGGTGGTAAATAAGTGCTCAAATAGTAAATTTCCTATATCTTGTTTTAATTACTATCAACTTTATGGTTGAGAGTGATTAAACTAACCATAATTTCTGTCTTTTCTATGAGTAGGTCAAAATTTGGTGCACAAAGCAGGAGGCCAGTGTCCTAAATATCGACATGAAAGCAAACATATGTTGTGTCAAGTATAATCCTGGATCTGGAAATTATATTGCGGTATGTACCTTTTAGTCAATTAGAAGAGAATATCTCAAGTTAGCGAAATATATATTTGATCCCATCCATATAGTTTCAAAGCAATATACTTTATATTACATTATTATCATATTTTCTCAGGAAACAGTCCTTGTTTTTTGAGCATGGAGACAATGTACCTGTCACTCTTTGGAAATTGCTTGTGTCAATTGTACATAAGACGAATGGTCTTAGATCCTCATGATTGGGTTTGTTGTCTGCCCATATATGTATTCTGAATAGTGCATTTCAGGATCTCACTTTTAGGAAACATACAAGAGTATTTAGCTGCATGTATGCAAATCTATCAACAATAATTGCCTGCAATTATCAAATTGACAATGATACACTTGACCACCCCTCCTTTTGTGTAATAACAGTCTTTCTATCTTTCTTATCCTTTTAAAACTAATACAGCTTATACAGTGCAATCAATCTATACATATTTTAACAGGTTGGGTCAGCAGACCATCACATCCATTATTATGATTTGAGAAATATCAGTCGTCCGCTCCATGTTTTTAGTGGGCACAGAAAGGCCGTGTCATATGTGAAATTTCTGTCCAATGATGAACTTGCATCTGCATCAACAGATAGTACACTGCGGTTATGGGATGTGAAGGAAAATTTACCAGTGAGTAAACTAAGCAGAATAGTTTCTCCATATGCTTTTGATTGATTGTTGTTTATTTATCCTGCATTCTGCATTTAATTTGTTGATTCCTGTTCTGCTTTCCTTGCTTAATTTATCTATAAGTGGTCCACCTGATAGAAGTTTTGTGCCTACCAATAGTTTTATAATGAACATCTTTTTTATTTGTCAAATGGCTGCCATGCCATGTAACATGGTGTTTCTTGGCGTTGCTGCCTACACCAGGGTTCAGTAAAGCACAAATATTCAACCGTTAATTTTTATCATCTCACTCGCTTTTATGGTTCTTTCCTTCTCTTTAAGGGCCTGTTTTGATAAATATAGAGTAGGTTGCTCGTTATTGACGAATATTATAACTTGATGCTACTAAAAATGCTGAAAGAAAATGTATTCATATAAACTTCTAGAAGTTAGGGATTGATGATCAGAATCTACTTTAAACCATAGATTGGACATTTTTTTTTTTGGTTTCACATCAGTTTATTTTTATTCTTTATTTTTGGTGACTCAGGATGCACTAGCATCAAAAAACGTAAGTTTAAAATGAGTACTCTCAGTATTCTGGTTTACTTATGATTATGGGTTTGATTTTGAATATTCGACTAGGTCATATTTATTTAATGGTATCAGGATTAGAAAGCTGTTTATTTATTGAATTTTCATAATCTCAGTCCAAGGCATATTTTTGTAATTTTCTTATTTCCTGGTCTTATGTTGCATTTTGGCTTGCGTTTACGTTATTTAACTATTATTTGATTTGTTTCAATGCCCAAGTTTCTGTTGTAGGTTTAGTAGTAGGAGAGTTTCAATCATCATACATAGGAGTAGAATTTATTCCTAATTCTTCTTGGACAAGTTATAGAATCCCTATTATAACAGTTGCAATGCTTTCTATAAATAGAACGTTTATGAATCATTGCAGCAAATTGCTCTCTTCTTAATTTGTTTGTGTGGTGCAATCAAACCCTAGGTGTGATTCTGAAGTTTCTCCTTTTTTTTTACTCTCTGTTTTCTGCTTAAACTGAGAAAAATGTAGTCACATATGTAGGGTAAATGGATGGTGTTTAGCTAGCTTTTACTGGCACATCTTTTGATCTGAAGTTCTCTCTCTCTCTCTCTCTCTCTCTTTGATTGATATGTTTGTCATTTCCATTGATCTTTCTATATATGTTTTGAATTTTCATCATGAATGTTAGAAATATAAAACCATTCTTGGCCTCCACCAAACAGCTCAAGCTTTTAAGAGAATTAGTCCTTCACATGATATCAGATCTTCTATGACAAAGTGGTTAGGAGTTTAATCACTGCTTCACAATTAAGTTAAATTTCAGTATAAAGTAAACCGGGCTTGTGTATTGTCCATGCTTCAAGCCAAAGGACTTTTGTGTGGCGAGCCATATTGGAACCATTCTTGCGCTCCACTTAACAACTTAAGCTTTTAGGAAAATTGGTCCTTGACAATTAACTTTATTGTTCATTCTGCATTTGTCATACATGGATACTTGTATCATTCTTGTGAACTGTTTTCTCCCTTTTTGGCTTTGTTTGTTCCATGCTAGAATATTGTTTACTGAAAATAACTATTTAGTGAAGGTATAGATGTTTGGAAAATTTGTTTTATGTGATAAAAGTGTGGTTCTGTCGTTTAAAGTGTAATGGAGACTGCTTCTTGAGTAAATTGAGTGAGGATTGTTTGAAAGAATCATGTAATTAGTTGCTACGGATTTTAAAGGACACAGTAGGATATGCCTCCTGACAGGTGTCCTTCAAGTGTCATTTTTTGTCCTTTTATGTAGGAAATCTGTGTCAAGTCTCTAAATCATTATTGTCATGCCTCTACAAGTTCTCTTTAGTAGGAAGCTGGCCAGTTAATTGATAATACAAGACGGTGGGAAGGGTGGGGGAGTGTCTTCAGTGTGAGTGAAGCACATGTTACTGGTTTAGCTTCAAGGCTCTGAAAAGAAAATTTAACGATATAGTGAGCAGTAGTCTTTCCCTATTAATTTTAATCATCATGCCAACTTTTATGACCCTTTCCTATACTAAGTTCTTTTTTAATCATTTTGGAGTAGCTGTCGTGATATTGGTGAATAATTTTGTCAATATATGCTATTAAGAAAGCCAAAACAATCTTGAAGTGTAGTAGAGAAACGTATACAAATCCTGATTCGATGATGGGTTTAAATTAGTGGCTTGGGGACAGAATTTACTATAAACCGCAGGTTTTGTTCGTGAATGTTAGTGAATTTTAAGTTAGTCTTGAAACTTCTCAAGCCAGAGCTGATTATAGAACAGCTTACACTGCAAACTGTTCTGTAGGGGTCTGTTGGAGAGAAGGAGAAAGGGAGGGGAATGAAGTGAGAGTTTACTCTTTTGAGTATGCTTTCCTCTCCATTGCCCTCCTTTTCCCATCCTTTCCCAAAGATACCCTGAGTAGGGGCAAATGAATGTATTTGGCTGACTTTCATCAGGACAAACTGCTAGTCTGAGCTGCACACGACCAACATGTTTGTCATTTCCCAAGGTTTTTTCCTTGGTACTGGAATGATACCCTCTCTCCAGGTAATCTTCTGAGGGATTTCATGGATCTTGCTTTAGTGCTGTGAAGTATGACATGAGACCTCCAATTTATGGACGTACATGGCCTGTTGAAGTCCACAAATGGATTCATAATATTTGTCTCCTTTTGCTTATTGCACTTCTACATCCTGGTGCGTCTTGTGACTGATGTTTTCCGGTCATTTACAGATGTTTTTTTTGTGATTGATCTTACAGTCAGTTTTTTTCTATAGGACCGATTTTTGTTATCAATTGCAATGGATTTGTTTAAATACTGTAATTGCATGAATCTGTTAACAGATTAATAGCAACCATAAATTTGTAAACTTCAAATGATGTGTACAGGTTCGTACCTTCAGAGGGCACACAAATGAGAAAAACTTTGTTGGTCTTACAGTAAACAGTGAATACATTGCATGTGGCAGCGAAACAAATGAAGTATTTGTCTACCACAAGGTTTGTGATGTCTAATTGTATCGGCCAGTTTCCCTCACGTTTGCCATGTGCAACAAACTGAAGTTTCAATATCCCTTTGCAGGAAATCTCCAAGCCTGTGACTTGGCACAGATTTGGTTCACCTGATATGGATGATGCTGAGGATGACGCAGGATCTTACTTCATCAGCGCTGTATGCTGGAAGAGTGATAGCCCCACCATACTAACTGCTAATAGTCAAGGCACCATCAAAGTGCTGGTACTTGCAGCTTGAATACGTTAGAAGGAAAAATGCAATACAAAGTTGAATCGGTATCTTTGCCCCTGCTATCGTTTGTATCATTTCTTATTTGTACATAGTATTGAAGTGTATATGGTAGGCTTTAGAGATCTTGAATAAAATATATCGTAATTCGCAAGAAGTTAGTAGATTCAATTGTTTTGACAAAAAGAAGCACAGGCTGTGGCGACTGCAAGTGTTTTTTTTTTTTTAATTACATTTTTGGTAGCCATTTCTAACTTCAAGGCAAGCCCCGTGTACTTTTCTGGTTGAGAACAATTTGAATATAGTAGCGTTGATGTTATTACCCATAGATTGACAATACATTAGAGCGAATCCAGAGGAAATCAATCTGAAACTGAAGACGATGACAAAGATGGGTCATACGTTTATCTGCCAAATTCAGGTGGCGGTGTTTAGAAAGAGGGATTCTTGTGAAGGTAATACCAGTGCCTACCGTGTCATCTTGAGACTTTCACTCTCTTCTTAACGTGTAACAATCAAATCTGACCCCAATATCGGTGTCCAAGACTGCAGATCCTGTAGGTTTCCATTCTTCCACAAATCAGAAGCAATTAGTACTTTTTCACTGCTGACCATGGAAGAAGAGGGCAACGAATCTATAATTAAAATGCTCTCAATGTTAAGAGATTCGGTAAAACGTCCTAACAAGGAGATTAAGTTCGGCTTAATTAGCAAGTTGGCCTTTTGTTATTAGAAAGGAGGCCTAAAACTCAATGTAGGGAGAGAGAGTGAGTTATAGTGTAGGAAAAATGACTTTGACTGAGATTTGATTTTAGAATCAAATAGTTCTAACAAAAAAAAAAAATACTCAGTAACACGTGAAATAAGGCTTGTTAATAAATTTTTAAGTTAAATTAATGTTAAATTAATTTAAATTTTTTGAGGATAATAAATTTTTACTTAATTGCATGTATATGTCTTTTTCATATCAAAGATTGGGCAGAATCTCGAGTTCTATAATGTAGATTTTACACGCATTTATTTTTAGGTATTGATTTACTATCTATTAATGCTTCAGTTTTATTTGGTTACATTAATGCTTCAGTTTTAATTTTGATATATTTTTGTCTGAAAGAAAATTAATCTTTTAATCTATGTTTACCTAACTATGATTTTATGGGTTTCAATATACGTGTACCTAATTTACCAAATTAGAAATTGTAAACAGCCATGAAAACCTGTAAGACTTGGATTAGTTTAGTAATTATATATTTAAATATTCTCAATAGTAGTTTGATTTTGATTTTTTTACTTATATCTGTAGAGATAGATACTACCAGACTACTCAAAAGTATTTTTTGTCCAAATAATTTTTTGCTATTTTATATATAATCCAAATTGAATTTGTGTTCTGTTTGAAATACTAAAAATAAGTTGTTTTTATTAAAATACTACATAAGGACGTGGATGATAAAATTACTTTAAAAGATTATTAAAAAAAACAAAAAGACGAAACACAAAGTTCTTATTGATAGTTCAAAAAAAAAATACTATATTATTATTTGCATTCAATTATTGGAAGTTCATTTGATAGTTCTAATTTACCTGCAATTAAAATTAACCTATAAAATACTTTATACAACGACACCAAAAAAATAACTAGTTACTCAATAAAGTAATTAAAGACAATTTCTGTAAACTTTTCCCGACTCAACGAAAATCAGCTAATGTTCTAAATTATTTATATTTATCAACATCTCTGTTAAACCTTACAAACGGAAGTTAATCTAAATTACTTGAACAAAGTAGAAAAATTGAAAGTGCAATTAGGCGCTAGATTCACTACAACATTATTAACTTTTTGCAAGTTAATCTATATTCCTGTTTCTTTAATGGGGATGCATGGAAGATACGGTCAGCTAGCCCAGAAAAGTTTTATCTGTTAAGCTTATATTCTGCAGATTTGTGAGTTCATGAGACATTACCATCCTCCTTTTATTCTTCTTTTTTATTTTCTTTTAATTTCCTCTCTCTAACCTTTGAATTAGCCAGAGTCGCACCTTGCTATGTAAAATTAAAAACCAGTGAGACTAACAAAGTTCAGGTAGTTCCACTCTGAAGGGTAATAATCCATCCTTCTTCCAACATACATTACATTTCAATCAGAAATATTGAGGAGAAAGCTAAATGAAAAAAAAAAAAGGGATCTGGGTTGAAGCTGCTAAAAGAAACAAATTTATAAGACGTTACCATTCCAATAATCACTGAGTCAAGCTTTTGAAACAATGGAATACATTTGTTGTACAAAAAGACATATAACACATACTAAGACTATAAAAAAACTACGAAGCTCACCAGGGATAGGACATGGGTATTTGACTTCCAAAAAAATTCTAACAAAGATTTTTACATGTTAAGCCTATTTAAAAATGTTACAAGTAATCATGACCTAAAATTGTTGAAATCTTGGACTTGCAAGGTCAAGAAAACTCAAACATTCTAAATAAAATTCAAAAAAATAAAATAGAAACATAAGAAGAGTAAGCTCAGGAGAGATATCGCCGTAACGTTCACCACATTCCCACTTGTTTTTGAATTTTGTGACCTTCGCCTTGGGAGGCCATGACGAAGAGCACTGAGGTCATATCCTGCAGCGAACAAGACATGGTGAAGACACCATCTGAGGATGGTGAACTCTGAAGGAGGAGGGTTTCAGAGCATTTCAGCTCAGCTTGAAAAGTGCCATGAGATATGTGGGATAGAGTGCATGCTATAGCCCTATATATAATGAAAACTTAGCAGTGTCAGCTACTCAGCATGGCCCATCAGAAATGAAAAATGGGAGGGAAGGAAATGAAAATGTAATAAAAGACATGAAACAGGGCAGTGAGTATCATGATGATTACCTGCTTCTCGTAAAATTAGGGTTTGATGCGTCCCTTTCTCGGAAGGAAGAGACAGGAAGGATAATGAGAGTTTGCTTTCTTGGGATTCAAAAAAATGAACCCACCATTCCTGCTTGGACCCCCCTCTGCCCCTCTTAATTTATAATGTCAGGTTCTTGGCCTCTTGCTGACATTCTTGCTGCCAACCTGCAAATAAATTTCGGGTTCATTTTTTGAACCATGAATTGTTTCTCTGGCTCATTAATTATGTACCACCAGGTTCACTGTCTTGTACCATATTCCCTTTTGCTTCTTAGCTATTCATGTGTATCCTAATCTGTTAGGTGCACTAGTTATGCATGGTTGATTTTTGCAGTCATTACTCATTAGTCATTCGTTAACTGCAATCATTTTGCCCAAGTTTATAGGCTTATGCAAAGTGCTCATTTCATGAATCATGTTATCTCCAAATTGCCACCAAGTTCTCGAGTCTGATGATAATCTTTGCAGCTTGTTTATGACACTCCTGATTGTGGAAACGTAAGGTGTGAAGTGAATGCATAATATCTTTCTGAGTACTTGATGGTAAATAATTGAATAGAAAATGGAAGAAAAAGGTTCCGGAGTTAAAAGAAAAGAAGGAAGGAAATCTGCAGCATTGATTGATATTCTTTGTGCTGATATATTGTTGCTGCATATCATATATTGCTCACATGATGCATTAAATTGCTAATAGTAATACAATTCTACCACCAGTAAACTAACCAGTAGGTTATATTTAACGAACATAATATGAACAAATCGCATACCCAAAAGATAATCTCCTCCTGCTTAATTCAAAATAGGGAGTCATACCCATATCATTGCTGTTGCAACTAGCAAGACTGCTGGCCCGTGACACACAGCATAATTACTTCAGTTATGGAAGTGTTGGACTGTTAACTAGTAGTAAGTGAGCCACGTTCTCACGTGAAGGACCCAAATTAGAATCATAAAATAAGTATTTATTAGAAAAATATCAAAAATCAATTACGACTGTGTCCGAGAAATTAATTTCACAACGATGTTTATGAAAATATCTCAATAAAAAAAAAACTGTCAGCTGGTAGTTTTGACCATTGAATTTACTCCTCTTCAAGTGTTTTCACTTTTCACCATTCCTGATCCAGCAAACATGCGTAAAACAATAACAAAGAAAATTAAAAAAGAAAAACTGAAAGGACATAAATGTCCTTCTTCTTTCTTAGGCTTCTCTCCCCTCATCAATAGTCTCTCTCCGGTTTTTGGGTGTCCTCTCTCTCCCTGCTTTCCTTATTTGACTCACCATTCCACTTCTCTATTTCACATGTTCACCCTTTCTAGCCATTCCCCAAAGTCCTTCTAGGCTCAACATTGTAGAACAGTTAGATATCACAATTACCAAATGTTATGTGGTGATGTTATTTTTGGGTATGATATTAATATTATTATTACCGTTATTGTCAACTTAGCCTTTTTATATAATAAATAGCTTTTCATTTGGAAAAAAAAAAAAAAAACTAGGACCTTTTACCTGTTGGAATTGAATGGGGCCCAAAAGGCGTATTTTTTCTTCCCACTCTCAGCCGGTTATGTCCTGTGTAACTGGTCCTCAATCCCAAAATGAAAAGGTTCCCAGTCCCACCCATTGCAGGTGGCAGGCAGCACAGGAAATCCCAGCATATATGCCGGAAATTAAAGATGTTAAATTTCATCACTGGAGTGCGATTTATATATTTATTAAACAATTTTACTTAACACTAATTTAAACAATTTTACTTAACACTAATTCGTTTGAAGTTGGAATCAAACAGTAGAAAAACCAGCAAAGTAGAAAAAAATCCATATCTTATAAACTTGTTGGATCTCTTTTGCTTCCCTACCACTCTGATTGGCAGAGAAAGAACATAACCAAAACCCTATGAACTTAGCTACAAAGGGATCTTCCCCACCAGTCCTACTTTACTGATTGTTGCTTTTGTCCCTTTGCCTGCAACTTCCAAATTCACACAAAGCAAAACCCCGAAGCCCTAATTCTCACGTCTTATGTAATAACTCCACTCTGCAGTCTCATAATTGAGCTCTGCACTGCACTATATTGTAAGGTCAATCTCAGATGGGGTTCCTTATTAAATGGCCCCCTTGACAATTGACATGGTAACTAATAAAGTGCTTATATTTCTGAACACAACCAACAAGGACATGACCAAAATGGCACTAACAGTAAGTAAAGGGAAAAGAAACTTTTAAGAGTGAACCTCGATCGTTAATAAATATGTTCATCTGTTGCTTTAGGTGATGTGTACATCATTGTATATATTTTAAATAATAAATTAATAATTTATCTACCACATTTTAATTCTTAATTCGTGAAATATGTGTATAAAAATTATAATTATTTTATCTGTTTCTTTTTATAAAAAATATAATGATTGAGGATTGCTGTATCATGAAATTTAAAGCACACATTTTGGTGCTGGGACCAGCAAATGCTTGCCATGGCTGAATACTGAGACACTGACCAATTTTGGATTTGTGGAGTCGTGTGTGGGACAGGGAGCGGTGAGTGCGATTATAATTTCCTTTTTGAGTGCCATAACGGACCACCTTTTGCTGCCTCATTCTGCATCCTCGTGAAGTCATCATGGTATTTTAACATCATGCTAGGTCAACCTTATATATTTTTTAGTTTAAATTTAATTATTAATATTTTTTTATACTATCATTTATATTTATTAAATAAATTTTTCTGTCGTCACAAGTACATGTATTTAAAAAAGATAAATTTATTTAATTATGCATCAATATATAATTAAAAAATTTATAATAATAATAAATTAAAATTAAATTTAAGTTTAATTATAATTATAATTTTTTTATTTTAATAAAATAAATAGTTTGATTTTTTTAATTTTAAAAACGAATTATTTAATTTTTTTTATTTTAAAAAATCAATAATTTAAGTTCCTTCATTAGTGTGTCATTAAAAACCTAATAAAAAATACTTATATGATATTAAAAATTAATTTTTATTTTTAAATAAATTATTTTAAATGCATGTGAAATGCATATGACTGTCAAATACTCAAATTAACTTTAATAAAAATAAGGTTAATAAAAAATTAATATTATTATTAAGATTAATTTGACTATTTAAGTAATCATGTATATATCAAATGTATTTAAATTCTTTATTTTGAATAAAAATTAATTGTTTAATGCTACATCATCATTTTTCATCAAATTTTTAACGACACACAAGTAGAGAGACCAAAACTACTCATTCTATGAAAATAGAGAGAACAAATAGTTTATTTTCAAAATAAACGGATTAAATTGTTCATTTTACTAAAATAAAAGAGTCAAAACTGCAATTAATCCTTAAATTTAATAATTTTTTAGATATACCATTTGATTAAGAATTAAATAATTAATTTAATTTAATATAGTGATTAAGGTGGATAATATAGCTAATGCCTTTCGAAAATAAATTTAATAATTACAGCCAATCATTTTTAAATTTCACAGTTTATATTAAACTATTTTGACCCAACAGCACCTAGCTTCCTAAAATACATGACATGGAGTTCTATCTCCAGTAAATCTTCATATCCTCACTTGTACCACATTTTCTCTTCTCTACACTGTCATAGTGTCATAGGACCTCTATTGTAAAAGTTTAAAGGGAGTAATGAACGAATAACAAACAATATCATGTATGAGAGATAAACAATTTATTCACGAAAACAAGTGAATCAGTGAATTTTGTTTGAATTTTCTTGTTCATTAATAGTTTTTAAATTTTATTTAAACTCATTTATATATATGCTGAACAAATTAATATAAACAAACTTAATTAAATCGAATTGAACTTGTTCACAAATTGTTCAACAAAATCTTTGATTTGATTGTACTGGTTCAAGTTTACTTACTTTTTACACAAGTTGAAAAAATATTAGCATGACTCACTTAAGTACACTACTAAGTTAAACGAGTTGGTTTATCATAATAAAATTTAAAAAAATGTAACAATAAATAAAACAAATACAAAACCATAAAAAGTTTATTTAATAATTATTACACTTTATTTTATAAACATTATTAAAAAATAAATAAAATCTACAAAATTAAAAACTTAATAAATTTAGTTCTAAATGTGAACCAATCCAGCTTACCTAAGATAACTCACCATGGGTTGGTGGCAAGTGACCAGTGTTAGGTTGGCTAACTTTTGTGATACTTATAGAGGTTTTTATGTAACTCATGTTGGTGGATTGAGTTAGGCTAGCCCATAAGCTATAACTTACTTTGTTAGTTCTAATATTTTGCTTGCTTGATGATATTGCTGGGTTTTTTTTTTTAAATAAAAAAAGTTCGAGTTAGAATGTTGAGAATATAGATACCCGTGAAGAGAAACATTATGTGCCCCTGTATCATAATTTTTAAAAATATTGTCATATTTTGTATTTATGCCGATATTAATATAAATACACGTACACGTACTCATGCAACTTAACAGGTAAGAGTTCAACACGTGATCCTGCCAATATGTCTCTCCTCCCCATGATTGCAGGAAAAAAATAAATTAATTTTAAAAAAGAAAACAAATCTCCTCACATGCATGATTTGCCAAACAATTATTGTGAAGAAAAACACACGTTAACCTATTTAATATATGTTGAGAATAGTTTAATTTTAATAAAAATTTATTTAAAAAAAATAAAAAAAATTTAATTATAAATTATTTTAATTATAAAATAAAATAATTTAAATACGAACGTAATTAAATTTTTTAGTCATGGAATGAAGTTAACCGTAGGAAGATGGTAAGCATTCCAAATCATTGAGGGCACCATGAGATTCACGAAAAACCTAATCAAAGTCCTCAAATCATCATTTTTTAAAATATTTATCTTTATATAATTTATTATATGAATCTCATCTCTAAATTATTTTCTCATCGTCATATCCCTAAGTTTAAAGGGTACACCAAACTCAGCCTTAACAATATGTCGTGTATGGAAGAAGAAACCAACAAAGCATGTGGTTCTCTTGTGATTGAGGTCAAATAGTGCGGCGTTTGGCAGCATAACCGCGTCCATTTTGTACCACACAACTCAGAAACGTTAGAACAGTGAAGGCACCCTTTTCTCTATTATTGAGACACTTGGATAACTCATAAAAATGCACTTTTTCCACTTTTACGTGGTCAAACTCATGTTTGCATGCCTGCAAGCAAACTGCAAAAACCCGTCATTCCTTACTTGATGCTAATGCACTTCAAGATTTTTTTTTTAATTGATCATTGGCTTAATAATTATTTTTTTTAATTGATCATTGGCTTAATAATGAACCTTAGTGTGTGTTTTGGTTTAGTTTTCGAAAACCTCTAAATCAAAATTTAGGTAAAAGCTTATTTTTTATAACTTTTATTCAAAAATTGCATTGCCTCATGTTTTGTTACCCATACATGAAAGGTTATCCCAAAAGTATGAAACGAACTTTTGCAGATAAAATGTGCATTAAGTTGTAAACGAAAAGTGTTTCCCCAATATTTGCCAAGACTGGAGTAATTGGCCTATTCTGACAGTTCCTAAAATTTGGGCCTTCGTAAATGAACTTTTTGGGCCTGCAAACTTAAGTAGTTTAAGGCTAGACATAGTCGGTCTCACTCAAAGATAAAATGCACTGTTCAAATTGTTCTAATTTACCTTATCATAATTCATATGAAGGTATTATCTTCTTTTTTCTTCTCTCACAACACTGTCAAAATTTATAACATAATTTGATAATTAATAGAAATAAATTACATAAATTGATAGATTAAAAAATTTAAAACATAATTTGATAATTGATAGGAATAAATTATAAAAATTTAAAAATAATAAATTAAATTACACCAATTAAGAATTTAGAAAACAAACTACACATAAAATAAAGTTGAGAAAAAAATTAAAACTCACCAAAATTGTTTTCTTATAATAATCACGAGGAAGAAAAATTAAAATTCACATTCACTATTGATGAGTTAGAACTATTTGAGAAAATGAATTGATAAAATAATTTTACACATATTTGGTACAGTAAAATTAAGGATTAGTTATACTGATATTTCTTAAGGTTAACGCTTATTACACCTAATACTTCTCTTATTTAAAAAATTATATCTATATTCCTAACTTTATATATTATTTTCACACCTTATATTTTTTTTATTTGAGAAATATATACATATCTTACTTACTTTATGTAGAATTCATACATCATTATTCTTTGTAAATAATAAAATAAAAGAAATAACTGTAAGTTTACACACAAGAATGGTATAATAAGTGCTAATCTTAAAAGAATTTAGTGTAATTATTCCTAAAATATATTAAAGATGTGGTCGAAATGAGATGTAGCTTAACTTCGTATTCCATCTGCGTGATGGAAAACTTCTTCTTTTATTCTACAGTTTACTTCCTTATTTTTCAAGTCTTCTATACCAAAAAAACGATTTTTTTCGTGGGGTTGGGAGATAGAACATGGCATTGAATGAGTAAACAACTGTATGACAGAAACTACCAAGTCGTAAACCTTCAAATTTCAACAATTGTTTGGTGCTTTGGTGGCTTGGAGCTTTGACATAGATAGAAGAAGCCAAACGCATGCTCTTCTGTGTTAAGGTCAAACTTGCCGGCTGGCTTCTGATATTTTGCAGCTATTCGCCCATATGAGAGAAAGAAACTGAATCTTTTTTTTTTCCATCTTTCTCATTAGTTCTCATTCTCTTAACATTGCAACAAACGGACCAATAATGCAAACCTTCTTCTCTATTATTGAGGCATTTGGATGAGGAGAGAAGCACTTTTGCGCTTTACGCGGTCAATTTTAGCACCTTCACAAGCAACTGATCTTGGTTTACGTGCAAAGATGCCGCTCATAACTTCGAGGAAAACTTTGTTTTTCAGGTCACAATCATCTTATGTATGAAACCTTACTTAATCTTGTGTAAATTAATATCCTTCTATATTGTCATCCTGGAATCATAATTTTACTAATAAAACATGATTTGCTGCAAATCTTGTGCTTATGATTTTTTCTTGTTTGAAAAAGATTGCCATGGTTAAGCACGCTCGAGATTAAGTAACCAGCGTGATTCAAATCTTGTAAATGTTAAAGAGATATAAAATTATTTATAAATATTTATTTAATAACTTAAGTTTACATGATAATTGATTTATGATACGATATCAAAAGTTCAATCTTTGTCACTCAATTTTTTATAATTAAATTAAATATTAACATGAGATAAAAATAAACTGATATATTATTTATGCTTTATGTAAAAAATATTTTTACATAAGAAAATATGTTAAAGATATAAATTTATTTATAAATATTTAATTAATAATTTAAATTTTTAAAATAGATAATTTATGTCAGCAAAAGCTGACAAATTTTATCTTTCTTTTTATGTTTTTTTTCCGGGTCTACATCTTTCTTTTTTATGTTGTTTTTTTTTTTTGGTTCACTCTTTTTTATGTTGTTTGAACGAACAATTGAGACGAAATTTTTGGGCCCAATATCCGCAGTAGTCTACTTTTATCGAGATAGCGACTGATCCAAAAAAGAAAATAGTTGTGCCCCATGTTTTGAAGCAAAAATATTATCCACAAATACTAGATAATTGTCATTGTTACGAATCATGTGTCATATTTAGTTCTGCTAGCTTGCGTTTCGGATCTCGTGTTTGTAAATGCATATTAGCAATGTACATTGTTGTCTACCACGTGTACAAGGTGCTTGATTAATTGATTATACAGTTTTTATTGTTGCGTTTCAACCCAACAAGCAAGGATTATTAACATTATATTTTATCTCTCCAATAGTTTGTTCATATTGGAGCAAAAATCAAAACTAGCGATTGAGTGAAACAACATCGCAAGAAATGCCAATTAAAATGTTTTCAAATTAAAATAAAAAATTTAAATTATTCTATAATAACTTTAAAATCTTAGGTAATTGGATTATGTGAATTTTTCTCTAACTTCTATAACATCTAAAAAGAAATCTATATATATAATCAACACATGACCTACTTCAAAAAGCACTGATAATTTTGTTAGAAAAACAATTGCTCAAGAGTATATCAACCATTAAAATTGTCGCTTTTTTAAGAAGGATAAACAAAAGCACTTTATGCTAAAATGCAATACCAAATGCACATTCATTGGCTGTGAAGTAGAATTTTCGGTCCTTCTCTTACGTACACTAGCAGTCGTTTTGACAACAACAATGATGAGATAGGGTTGGTAATTTGGTACAATTTGAGCCAACGACATTATAAATTAATTAACCGCAGGTTACTTTGAATTTGCATATAATTGTTAATTTACGTGGAGAGCACGTGGCCATGGTTGAAAATAATTAATATCAACTTTAAAGTAAGTAATTTCCTAATAAGCAATGACTAATCGACTATGACTTCCACATTGACATAAGCCATTGGAGGGAACCATTCTATCTATCAGTCACAATCCATAAAGTTAATTCTAAACCGTTGCTTGAGCAAATGGGTTAACAGGTTGATAATGATATGCAAATCGCATTCCCTACAATGTTTTAATTTATTGACTAGTGGCTCCAGATACCAAATGAGATGGAAACCGTCCTTCGTTTATGAGCCAAGCAATTTGCGCACCATCCAAAGGGGACCAGCATTGCCCTACATTTTGAGAAAAAAAAATATTTAAAGTCAGAGTATATTTATGAATTTATTGATTATTTATAAAAATATTTATAAATAACCTATAAATTAAATTTAAATTATGACGAAACATAAGTCAAAGGTGAACTAGTGAGCCAACTCTCATTGATAACATAGCCCAACAATTGAACCAGAAAAAAAAAATCAAAATAATCAAACAAGAAAAAAAAGAAATTAAAAATACATAATTATTGTAAGAATACAAGACTCAAAGTTAGACAAATTAATTATTTTTTGTTGGCACCAAGAAAATGTTTGTCAAATTCCAAAAGAGTGAAATTCATAGAGATTCGAAGAGTTGTATATTTACGACCTGAAAGGGCAAAATAGTGGCTTCTGTTTTATCTCTTATTAGTTAATTAGCTTAAGGTGTCGTGAAAAAAAAGGATAATGGTGACTTTAGTTTAATGATGAATGAAGTTTGAATATATACCTTTGGATTGAAGGCTTTACACACAAGTATGAATTCTTACGAAAAAGGAAATCTCGAATTCGAAAAGGTTGACTAAGTTTTTTAGCTTCCAGAGGTAGTTTGCACGCTTTAGGAAACCTTTCTTGGGATTCTATGTCAACGTATAACATTTTGGGCACGTCAAACAAAGTTTATATATCCCTTTCGTTCTAGCTACTTTGGTGGATGAAAATCATCCACGCTGGTAATTTTCACTTTTGCTGAACTGCTGAAAGATAAATAGATCAGTAAGGGGCTGGTACTTGTGTGTCAATCATCCATATGGTTCTTGTATCATAAACAAATGCAAATTTCAATGTCATACATTCAGTCAAATTTCAAGATGTATACTTTATTTTCACCTTTCAATTTCTATACACCAGTAATAAGGTTTAATATATGTTTTATTCAGTGGATCGTTTAATATAATTTTCAAATAAACATTTTACAGTAATCATATTAATCACTCATTAATTCATAATTAATGCTAAAATAGTTTCGTAAATATGTTTTCTCCCTCTCGCGTTAATTCCATTAGACTCAATGGCCGAAGTAGGGACCGTCAGCCATTCCAAGCGAAAGAGGGAGCTACAGTTGCTATTGCCTATTTGGGTGAAAAATAAAGTGAGATGTAGGCAGGGGTGAGAATACATTGCCTGGCCTATTAGGTAATTGGTAATTGCAGCTGCTATTGTCTCTCTCTCTTTTTGGAAATAAAGTTTAAGAAGAGGGAGCTTCTCCATTTCAAGATCAGATATGTGATAAGTCTCAAGAAAAATTTATATTAGTATTTAAAATTATTTATTAATAAAAAATTTTAATAAAATTTAAATCCAAAATTTTATAAAATACACAGTTAGATGCCATCGATTAAGTCAATTCTCATTGGATGTTATTATCTATTTATATAATTTTTTATTACCAATACAATAATTTTGATTAAATGTTTGAACTTATTTAAAATCCTAAGTGTGTTGACTTTTTCGAAGGCATTCGTACAATGTGGATATATAAATAAACTTGGAGTACAAGTTAGACCTTTATGTTCTTGAAAAAATAAAGGTCATGTTGAATTAAATTTTTTTTTTATGTCAAGTAATAGGTATGGATTTTGTAAAACAAGCATAACCTATTTTCCAAAACTCTTAACTCCTTAGCGAAAATAGCATTCAAATCCCAGGTTTTTACACTCACTACAAAAAGATTTTACCAGTTAAATCAGTTAACATTTTTAAAAATATAACTAGTTTCATAGTATTTAATTTGTTATGACTCAAACCACCCCCCCTCCAAAAAAAAAAAACAGAAAAAACCCTTTCAAACATCGAGTCTCTTTTATCTATTCAACGTAAAGCATAACAGTATTGTTAATATCATTTTAATTTGTTAATAAAATATTAATAATATTTTAATTGCTTGTATAATCATTTTATTTTCCACCAAAATTTTACACAAATAGTAACTATTTTCTTAATCAATTATCTATTTTTGTTTGTTTTTCTTCGTTATTAAGCTTTAGAAACAAGTATAACTCTATTTTCTTGTACTTACCAGTCAACAAAAATTTAGTCGCATCATTTCAATTTAAATGAAATCCAAACTTAATTTAATATGAATATTTTAGAATTTAATCCCATCCCATTCATTAAACGAGCTCCAAGCCCGTCTAGTCCTACAGAGTCAAATTATGTGATTTAGAAAGCTTGTCCAAATTTTGTTACAGATACTATTTAATGTAGTAACTTATGAGGTTGCCCTAATAGTTTAGATGATATGTTCTTTACTTTAATTATTTGAGTTTAAACTTTTGACTAACATCTAAAAGAATTGATTATTCTAAATATACTAAGTGGATGAAAGTGCGTCTTCAAATTGCTCAGGAAAAAATTTAGTTGTGATATGTAAAAGCTGACCCAAACATCCCATATAAACAAAGAAAAAATGACGTTGGAAATGACTGAAATTATAATTCGATTATTGTCTAATCTTGATTAACAGCGAATGCAAATAGGGGGGGAGTTGAAAAGGAGGTACAATTTTTTTAAAAAAAATGAAAAGACATGACTTGTTAAAGCCAAATATTCTTCACTTATTGGTTCCTTTTCGCTATATTGGTATTGACCATGTGGCTATTATTGTGTAAACCGAATCAAAACAGCCAAAATGTGACAATAGACATCAACAACAAAAGAGAATATGAGTAGTTACTGCGTCACCTGGAAAAAAAAAAATTCAAACAAGAGAAACTTTACACTTTAATTTCTTCTTTTTAGTAATTGTGGAAAAGACAATAAGAAAGGAACCAATAATTATCCATCTGACCCTCAAACCGGTTTTGAAGAAAAAGTGAAAAACTTCTTTTCACTCTTCTGTGTACTGTATTCCATGTATATAATTAAAGAGCTGGTGCCCAGTGGCGTGCATGTGAGCTTTTGTTGCCAAGCTATATTGATATTTAACAAAAGCCTACAGAAAACAAACAAAGCCTAAAATAAATTATGATAGCAAGATTGATTTGTTGTCTTCTAATTAGGTATCAGGTAATATATAAAAAAGTATTAGATTCCAAATATAATATACCACTATAAACAAAGGGGACAGAGGAGAAGTATTTTTAGTTTATAGTTTGATTGTCATTTCCTTTTCTTATGTATATTGTCTCGATTTCTTTACGTAATTTGTGTTTTTTTTCCTCTTTTCTTCTACAATTTTACATATCTATAAAGGTAAATTAAACATTTTTTTTAATTAAAAGTATTTTTATAGAATTTGACACATTTAAATTATTTATAAATTTAATTTTTTTGAGTAAACAATAATAATAATATAATTTTTTTTTATATGGCTTTCATAAATCAAATTATAATTTTAATACTTAGAATTGTAATTTATTTTTATTACGTTAACATTTTGTAGGTGGTAGACTGAACTTTATGTGAGAAAAAAACAAAAAGAATGGATCAAAATGCATAAAATATGAGATAAAGGGAAGTGGTAGAATATAAAGCCATTTCAATATCGAATAAGACTTTATTTGAGTTGGTTACCAGCCGTTGAACTTGAAGGTATAAACCATAGCACCACGCCACAACCAACCACTAAGTCAAGACCGAATTTAAAAATACAGCCATTCATTTGCTGGCATTGTGAATTGATAAGGACATATGTATATATATATATTAAAAAATGTGATGCAGATTTAAAGAGTAATTAAAAAACAATTGAGAATACGCAAATTTTCTTCAACGTTTTTATTTGAACCGAGGATGTATGTTAGAATGTGTCTGTCTGAGCAAAAAATTGGACAAACGCCTTCGATAACAATAGTGGTTTAATTTTATACACCGAAAAAAAAATGGCGGTTTAATTTTAGTTCTAATTTTTTTTTTTAAGTTTCACAAGCAAAGAGATTAAATAGGTTTTTATAGTTCAGCAACAGTGCATCTCGGATCCGACCATCTTGCCATCCATGGCCATATTAATAATTAATCATAGTTTAAAAATGAATATTGACCAATGTAATATAAACTTCTTGTACATCTAATATATAGTTGTGCTTAGGTTATATTAATTTAAGTTAGCTAGCTAAAACTAGGTTAACTAGCCAAAAGAAAATTTTAAAATAGGTGAAAATTCTATACTATTAAACTATTAGCCCTTCTTTCATTTAAAAGAAAAAACTATTAACCCTTCTTTGAGTAGAAAGCTTATTGAATAATGATGATAATAATAATAATAATAAAATATAAAATTTCTTAAAATTTCAGTCACGTGTAATTTATTTTTGAATTTTAACCAAAATATTATTTTATTCCATTCAAAACCAAATTCTGTAAATCTGAGCTTAAAGCGGTTGTTGAAAGCATAAATTCATAATTTCTCTCTCTAATAATTTTTTTTTTCTAACATTTTTTATTTTACTTTTTGTGAATTTTTTTAAAACGTTTTGAAATTTAAAGTGCTATTGTGAAATATTCGATATAATATTTTTCTTTCTAATAATGATAAATACGATTTGAGATTTTGATTGTTTTATAAATAGAATAAATTTAAAATATAAAATATAAAATACTAATACATACATATTATTTACTAATAAATAAATAAATCTGTAATGATTTCAAAAAAATATATTAACAAATCTATCATATTTTGACACATATAAAAGATATCAATACCCTTACAAACAGTAAGAATACTAAATAAACCTTCTTTTAAAAATGATCAAAAGAAACATTCATTCTTTTTTTTTAAACTTTTTGAAATCTAAAGTGCTATTGCAAAATATTCGATAAAATATTTTTCTTTCCAATAATGACAAATACAATTTGAGATTTTGATTGTTTTGTAAATAGAATAAATTTAAAATATAAAATAAAAAATAGTAATACATACATATTATTTACTAATAAATAAATAAATCTGTAAT
This sequence comes from Castanospermum australe, assembly GCA_019955255.1. Taxonomy (NCBI): domain Eukaryota; kingdom Viridiplantae; phylum Streptophyta; class Magnoliopsida; order Fabales; family Fabaceae; genus Castanospermum; species Castanospermum australe. The sequence continues at coordinate 103,378 of NSJW01000368.1, forward strand.
GATTTCAAAAAAAAATATTAACAAATCTGTCATATTTTGACACATATAAAATATATCAATACCCTTACAAACAGGAACAATACTGAAGAAACCTTCTTTTAAAAAATGATCAAAAGAAACATCTATTCTTTACTATTATAAAAAAGGAAAAAAAACCTCCTAAACCCAACAAGCATGCACATGATTAATCACATGAGTTTCACATGCTCCTGTAAAACATATCTGCACATGTAAAATGTCATTTACATGGTATAGAAACCACCAAAACATGAATTTGCAAGTTGGGTTGTTGCTGTATTAGTATGCTTTTAAAAATCAGGATGGCTCAAGGGGCTCAAGGGTAAAGTTGATAAAGCTCTTACTTGAGGTCTTTAAAATTTTAGACCCTTAATATATATATATATATATATATATATATATATATATATAAATTAAGGCATTTAATTTTTTAATTTAATGTTTAAAACATTGATATCATTAAGGTATAGTAAAATTTAGGTTAACGGGAAGATTCGCTCAATTTAGGATTAGGGCATGCTTTTAGGCTCATCGAACACTTACAGAAATACTTACAAATGACCTATCAATGAAAAACTCAAAAATCAAACTTAAGTCATGACAAAATGTAAGTGAAAGGTCAATAAAAAAACTAATCTCTATTGACAAACAATAAAAATTTAAAAAAGTATGATTTTAACCTTTAATATTTCTTAAAATATACTAGTTACTCTATATTGATGGTTTAATTTTATTTTTAAAACTAAAAGTGTTAAGAGAAATTATATAAGTAGAAGATAATATTGCACTTGACATATTTAGTTACATAAAAAAGTTAAAAAATGTTAGAAATTGATTATCAAAATTTACTTGATAACTTTACATTTCAAAAAACTAAAAAAATAAATTTTACATAAAAAATTTATATTAATTTTATTAAATAAATTAAAAATCTCATATTATTAACCGCCCATGTTAAAAACAACACCCAACCCAGCTTGACGTCTGAAGTTCTTGCGGTTTCCTTCACACGTAAAGGCCGTTTTATGTAGACACGTGTGTCTAACGTAAGCATGCAACATTTCGAGTCATACTTTCTTACGGTAAAACAAATATACATGAGAATGAATGACCCTTTTCTTTTTATCGTACGCAAATTTGAAAAGAGTTTTTTGATATTACCTCATAATAATTACAAATTGGCGAGAGGGGAAGGGGAGAATCTTTTTTGGTGCACTTTTGGTTGCACTTTCTGGCGTGGGATGGCACAAACGGAAAGAGCGAAATAAAATAAATTAAAATAAAAGCTGGTATGTATGTGGCGCAGAGGCCTCACATTGCTGACCATCATCATTATTCATATTGTTATTTCGTTTATTTATTTGATTATTTCGGTTGTCCAAGCACCAAAGTACAAAGCGCATTTTATACCCAGAATAAAAAAGTACGGAGGCGATTCCCCGCACCAGCATATTCCTCCGAATGTTCTATTTTCCCCTTCCTTTTAATCCTTCCAAGACATTCATCATTAACCCATTGAATAATCATAAACTGTATACTATTTTCGAAATTTTTACTGTATATTTAAATTAATTTATTTTATAGTTTAAATAATTTATAATTAAAATTTTATTAAATTTTTTTAAAAAATAATTTGTTTATAAAAATGATCTATTTTTAAATGTACATATATTTAGGTTATACTCTTTGTTTACCTTATTGATATTAATGTGACAGTTAAAATTAATTATTCTTGCCGCCAATATTTATTTCTTTTAAAAAATAATTAATTTTAATTTATTATTAGTATAAATTTTTTATATTATTATTTAATTATATATTATTTAATAATTAATTTTTTAAGTAGTTATTATTTTAGTTAAATTTTTTTAATAATTAAATAATTTATGATCAGATAATAATGTAAAATTTTTTATATTAATAATAAATTAAATTAAACTCTTTATTATTATATAATATAAAATTTTATTTGTATACACTACAAATCATATATATAAGCTTTGTCCCATGTGTATAAATGGTGTGCACTTATTACCACTCTATCTGAACCACTAAACTTTTTTATTATTAAGGTGGCATCACTCCAATTATTATAGATGAAAGTTTTTTATATGATATGATATGCCAATTATTATGACTCAGATCACTATTACCACTTGATTATCTAATGGCATTACTTTAATGTAACGCACATGAAAACAAGAAGATGCTGGACGATGAATACAAGCTCGTGTCAGTAGGTAGGTCCCCTTCTTGGAGTGACTATAACCGTAGAATTTGCTGTTTTATTTGTTGATTAAATTTGAAATAAATATCTTAATCTCACCCAGAGCCACTAATCAATCCAAAGTTTGATAAAAAAAATTTATATATCATTTCCCCTTTTAGGGCTGTAGATACTAGATAATTATACAATTACAAGATTTATACCCGTTCTATGCCCCATAAGTTTATTATAAGATACAAATAAAATTATTATTAATTAATAATAATTTATAAAATTTATTTAAATTAAAAAATTATAAAATGCAGATTTCATTAAAATAATTAAATGATTAAATATAAATATGTAACTATATGTTTTGCCCGTTATTGTAAGGAAAATATAAGAAGACAGAAATTGTCATTACAGTTCACTTAATTTCAATCACAAAATTACATTTCTTTAAACCGGTTATAACTACTATTGATCCACACTAATCGAAATTTGTGACTGATCTGTAATTTTATACAAACAGTAACTATAATATTAACATGCTATAATAAAGTAGCCAAATAATAAAACCTGCTAGTATTCTCAAAAATACTATGTTTGTCAAATGAAATAATTTTTTTTTACGTAAGAGAATGTCACTATGATTTATTTATTATTAAATAATTTTCTATTTCGGGGATATTCAAAGTTATGAGGATATCCTATTTTATAGGTTTTAAGTTTTAGATATTTGTAGTGGAGTTTAAAGTTTTAAATAATTTTTTTTAAAAAATATTTTTGTTCATAAAATATTTTACAAAATTTATTTTGATGATAATCTAGTCAAATATCAAATACTATTTTTGATAGTTATTTATAACAAAAAGTATTACAAAATAATAATTAAACTAAGTATTATTTACAATAATAACTCTTATACTTATTAACTATTAGATGAATGAATTATTTTATCATTTTATTTTATTTAACAACCTGATATAAATCTAGTTGAATTCCAATTGAGTTTTAAAAAAAAAACTTTTAACTTTTGTAACACTACTTTTAGTGATAGGTAATTTACGAATAAGAATAGGTGAAGTTCTCTATAGGTTAATTTTTTTTTTTCACTAAAAGATATGAAGTTATGATGCACATTAAAATTAATCCTTTCATTTATTAATTAATAATTAAACTAATCAAGTTAATTGAAAAGTTAGCTCCGCCAAAGCGAGCTCAACATCTCTATAAATATAATAACTGAACTTAAGAATTTTATGTTTCACGTAAAAAAAATTATATTAAACTTAAGAATAAAAAATACGTGAGAAACATGTTTAAATATATCAAATATTTAAAAATTACTAATGCAACGCAGATGTCATGTCTAATAGCATGAGATATGCATTGAATTTTCATCAAAAGAAAATGGCATGATTATAATTAAAAGTGAAGTATAATAGCATTTCTTTGGCTCTTTTTAAGTTCAAGCAATCATGAGATATACATTATTTAACTAAAAAAATGAGGTATATTCATTTATTTGATTTTTTTATATAATTATATTCATTTAAAATTTTTTATAAATTTAATTTTTTTAAATTAAAAATAATAATAATATAATTTTTTCATAAAATTAAATTTTTAAAAATTAAACTATTATTCTCATATTTAAAAATATAATTTATTTTTATTATATCAAACTTAATAATGTAGATCATAATTGTCATTGTGTCCGTAATTCCTCTGTTGTTACAGTCATGTCAAGGACTGTCCTTTTATGAAGAACTTCCTCGCCCACATCTCTCCTCTGTAGCAAAGCAAAAACGACTCTGAAATCAATATTAGGTACAACTGATTAATTAAAAAATTGATAAATAAATTATTAAAATAATGAATAAAAAAAATACAAATTAAAAATAAGACACTTCTTACCAAAAAGAAAAAAAGCAAGAGACTAAAAATTAATTAATGAAAGTTAAAAATATTAATATTTATAATGATGTGAACTCATTTTTTTTTGGCTAAATAAAGATAAAGAAAACTTTTTACAGCCAGTCAGAAGATCCTCGAAGAGAATCTGTTTTTCCACGCGCCGCAATACTGTGACGAGACGAAAGCCACGGTATGCGAGAAAAGTTTGCATGCTGAGATCAGGAGCGTATCTTCAATTTACTTTTTCACTATTTTTCATTATTTTTATTATCAACAATTTAATCAAAGATTGTTAATTACGTTGCTGAATTAACACTTACAAAATTAATTCTTTAAATATACTAAATTAATATAAAAATATAATATTGAAATAATTTTAAAAAAAATTAATTGATGTAACAACTTACGTCAAAATATTTTTATCATAAAATTTTTTTTTCTTTTAATTTATTTTTGTAAAAAATCTAACTTAATAAAAGTTTAAATTATTAAATAAATAAATAAATATGTTTTAAATTTTTTATATATTAAAATCATTATTTATAAGATAATTTAAGAGAATATAATATTTAAATATTTTTTAATTATAAAATTATTAAAAAAAATAAATATAAAATTTATCATGAAAAGACTTATTTTAGTGAATGATAAGATTTATTAGTTATTATTTAAATTTTATTGTGACTTTTATTTTAATAAATTTTTTTAATTATTTGATTAACACGTGAGGATTTATTTTTTAATAATAATATTATTTAAAAGATGACTAATTTATGAAGTGTTAGTGTAATTAAAATAAATTATATTATCAAATATAAAAATTATTGTTTAAATCCTGAGTTAGTTTAAACGGACCGATTTCAGAATAATCTTAGTTTATAAAAAAAAAATGCATTTTTACCCAAAACCAAACACGGTGCTATCTCTTCTTCGTCGCCACTCGGTACTCGGCACCGCTCGCTCTGCTCTCTCCCAAGTCTCTCTCAAATCTGTATATATAGGCATTGCATACCTCTTTTACTCCAGTGGCATCCACCATACCCGTCCCACTTTAACTGCCTCACACACCTCCATTCTCTCTCTCTCTCTCTCTCTCTCTCCCTGGAGGAAAGGAAGCACCTTTTTTCAAGTTTCGAACGTCAAAAAAGCTATTAAGCTCCAGGGTACTCTCCCAAAGCAGCTAAGGAATATCCTCTGCGATCCCAGTCTCAACCCACCCTTTTTTTTTCTTTATATAATAAAAATAGTTGCTTTGCTCCTTTGCTTCACACTCTCGATCTCTCCTCCCAAAATAAACACCATTTTCTTTTCTTCTCTTTTTTTCCCAAGTAGATAGAAATCTTGATATGCAAGTGGCAGAACTCCAACTCCACCGTAACCAGCAGCGGCGGCAGAGCAAGCACCAAGAGACCCAGATGTGCAGGAAGATCCAACTGGGTGTCTCCGACCTCCCTCCGCCCCTCGCCGCCGCCGCCGATGGTTGTGACAAGCTGGACGGAGAGGATCCCTTCATCCCACCCCTCAATTTCGCTGTGGTCGATAACGGCATTTTTAGGTCCGGCTTCCCTGAACCCGCCAACTTCTCCTTTCTGCAAACCCTCGGCCTCCGCTCCATCATGTATGTTCGGAATCACCATGTGCATTTACGTGTTTGCGTTTATGGGTGCTGTTGGGCTGAGTCTGGATTTTTCGTTGGAGCTTTGAAGAACCCAATTGGTGAATTCTCTGTATTTTTTTTTCCTTGCATGCTGAATGTTTGTTTAATTGGGTATATAGATATTTGTGTCCGGAGCCATACCCGGAGGCCAACATGGAGTTCCTGAAGTCAAACGGGATCAAACTTTATCAATTCGGGATTGAGGGTCATAAGGTACTTATCTCTCTAACCTTTATATTTATTTTGAGTAAATTTGGCTTCGGTTGTTTCCATTTTGGGTGGTCTCTGTTGGGTGTGATTGTTTTGTGTTGATCGTGTTTGTTGGATACCTTGGTAACTTGCACACAGAATAATGGATATATAATCCAATTGACCTGTCTTTCTCATCTTTTATATTCTGTAATTTCTTATTCAAGTAGATGTGAATAATTAAAGACATGGTGAAATGGGACCATTACATGAATGCTCTCGTGGCTTGAACTACTATTTAATCTAAGGGGCTATCATAAGAGGGGTTTGGAGGAGAAAAAGGGTTCGTAAAGCTAGTTGTTGTCATTATTATTTCTTCTGATAGTTTAGTTACTATTATTCTTCTATTCTTGCTTGAGTCGTCTGATGTAACTTTAAAATGTCCCGACTTCATACAGTTCTAAAAAATCTTTCATTGGAAACTTTTGTTTGCTAAATTTTATTATCACAGCTTTTTAGGTATCATTTTTATATTGTCATGTCATTTTTGGTCTCGCTATTGCTAGTGATTGGATCCATATGGTTTGATCATATTTCTGTCTAAAGAGTCCTCATCAATCTTCATCCATATGTGCACAGAAAAAGTATATCAACTTTAGAATATGAAAATCATGGTCGATGGAATCCAAGCTGGCATGTCAAGTCTTTTCCATGGTTATCTAAAATTATCACAATCATTTGTTCTTGTGAATATTTAATGGCTTGGGGATCATAAATTATACTTGCTGTCTCTATAATGGCAAAACTGATTCTGTTCTAGAAGCACAAACTTACCATCTGATAATGCAAGTACAAGGTAAAGAAAGGGGAAAAGAATTAATAACAGTACAGAAGTAGCACCAAAATCAGCATCAACCATTGATCAATAGGAAAGACATTGCATATAAAATTATGGACCAAAATGTCAAGGAAAACTAGGAGAAGTGATTCTTTAATTTAAGCCATCCTTATGCTTTGTTTGGTATCATGGAGGGGTAGGAAAAGAAGAGATACAATAGAAAAGAAAGGATGGGAGAAGTGGAAGAATTATCACACACCTTATTTGTTATCATCCAATGGAAAAGAAGGGAGGCTTCCTTTCGTTTGTTTGGTTTCATTAGGGAAAAGAGTGGAAATGCATGTAAATAAGTGTTAAATTACTTTATTACTGTTCAGAACTCATAACATCTTGAGGGCTGTTTTTCATTTTTCTTTTATACTTTATTATTACCCTTCTATTTTTTAGTGCTTACCTTTCCCTCCCAATCGGTTGGATAAGGAACGGATGCAAAAATGTGAGGGCTTACAAAAAGTTTGTCACTCCAAATATCATATTTTCCACTGTTAAATAGATACCAAATAAAGGATGGGCCCAATTCTTAAGCCTCTTACTTTTCTTTCTACTCCAAAAATACCTACTAAACAAAGGCCTAGATTATGATATCTAATTTACGTTTCTTCTCATTTTTTTGGCACTGTTTTCAAGCTTTTGTTTTTTACCTTGTCTGTTTTTTAATGGAACTTCTGATTTGTACTACTAGTCTACTACTACTAATACTCCTAACACTACTAATAGTAATATCTTTTTGTTTCATCTCTTTCCCTTTACTCCTACTGCATCTTGGGTGTCACTATCATTGAAGTGATGCTAGAAAAATCTTCTTAAAGCATATCAGTCAAGCGTGTCATAGTTAGCACGAAAAAAATGTCAAGTTCTAAGGTTTTAGTATGCATGGGGATGCTTTGACTTGAAGGCCCTCTTGATGTCTTTCATTTTTTCACTTTTATTCAATATCTATGCATTTCATCTTGGCTATGCTGTCATTATTTTTCTCGAAAGATTTATTGGGCCTTCTAATGAAATGCATCTGCTACAAAGTTTATGTGATCAGAGAATCATAGAAATGGTTAAATACCTTGTATCAACCTTTCCAATTACTAATATTCTGTCATTCAATCCTCAATAAGGAATAGTTATTGGCATTATTGGAAGGAAAATGGTATTGTGCAGTTAGAATGAGGACTTTTCTCGGAAACTGCAACAATCTTCTTATTAAGATTGCACCTGTGTTGTTTGTGTAAGCTTATGATTAATATTAGCTTCTTTTGGATCCCAAAAGTTGTTCAGTTAATTGGTATAAGCAGTTGTTAAATTGCTAAACATTGTCTTCAAATTGTATTGGCAGCACCCCCTTTTTTTTTTTAACCAATAAGTTTAGTTAAAAATAATTGATATTAGCATATATTTTACGTTGACAAAACAAATTTTTGCTAATGTGAAATAATATTTAGCCTTATGAATTGATATCGAAAATGGTGCATGCAGGAGCCTTTTGTAAACATCCCAGAGGACACAATCCGTGAAGCACTAAAAGTTGTTCTTGGTACTTATATGCACTATTGCTATCACTCTTTACTTTTATCTTTAACTGCAGTTTCATAAACTCATTTAGCTAGTAATAACTTTTGGTCATCAATTACGCAGATGTCAGGAACCACCCAGTTATAATTCACTGCAAGCGGGGAAAGGTGAGATTTTTGCTGGCATTTTTTTTTCCCCTAATATCTACCTGATAAGTGATATAATTGGTAAATTATGTAATTGCTTCCTTTCTTTCTATATGTAGCATCGAACGGGTTGTCTAGTAGGATGCTTTAGAAAATTGCAAAAATGGTGCTTGTCGTCTGTCTTTGACGAGTACCAACGCTTTGCAGCTGCCAAAGCAAGAGTTTCAGATCAGAGATTTGTGGAGTTGTTTGATATTTCCAGCATGAAGCATTTGCCCATATCATCTTCATGTATGAAGAGGTAACAGACCAAGTTACGAGTTGGGTTTCCTTTCTTTAGCTTGTGAAAGTGAATCCCAGGTTCTGCCTTGGAATAATTAGGAAAAGGTGATGAGTTCCTTCAATGCATTGCAGCGGCAAAGGAATAATTCTTCTTCTCCCATTTTTAGAATAAGATAAGAAGATCTCAGAAATAGTAGAGCATTGCCTGTATGAGTGTTATAATATTGTCCTATTCTCCCTACCTACTTGGCCCTTTGTGTGCCTTCTCACCTTTGTTTTATTTTCTTTCTCCTTGTTGTCTTTGCTGCTACCCATTCATAAGCAATGAGTGTAGATATCTCTTGATTTTTTCTCGAGGCTCTGAGAAATTCAAGAAAGCTAGAAAAGCCTTGTTTGTCTACCCAGAAATCTTGGTGGGTAGTCGAGCAGAGAAACTGATCAATTTTTATTGCTAGACTTTATATTGCTTTCTTTATTGTGACTTGATAAAAGCCCAGTTCAGTGTGGTGATCCTTCTCTTACGACGTGGGAATGTTTTGGAGGAATAGTTATTATGCATCGTTTATGAAAGCCAATGATTAAAAGCAACACCGTAAGGAAGGGTCAAATAGAAGAGTTTAAAGGATACAAAGAAACCTAGTGAAAAAAGGGAAGAATAAAATCTTTGAGAAAAAGGATTTAAACATATTAAAACAAAGAGGGAAAAAAATAGTTAATATATTCACTATTAACTATTAACATAGAAAAAAATGGAATTTTTAATACTTTTTTCTTACAAAGTATTTCATACTCTGGATATGAAATTAATTCATGTTTGGGGTATTGAGATTATCTTCATGAAATTTATTATACGTTTTGTCGTTATTGTGACCTCACATTGGCTGCATTTTTCTGCATTTCTCTACAACTGCCACAATTGTAATAATCAATTATTACTTGACCATAACTTTAATTTAAAACTTTGTCTACATTTAAATACTAAAAATTCTCCATCCTCTACTGGAGTTCTTGAATAAGCAAAATAATTTAGAAGAAGATTGTATAAATTTTAAAGAGAGGTTTGTGTGAATTTTTCTATGCCTCACATATATTCTTGTGTAGATATTAAAAAATAGAAAGAAGTTTGAATACGGTTAAAAAAGAGGAAAAAAAACAAAGAAATTGGGAGTGCTTTTATTTAAATCTAATTGTTGATAGGATTCATTCTCTTTGAAATCGGTGAAGAATTGACGATGCATTTGAGATATTATATTCGATCATCGAAAAAAGTCATTGGTATGGTCATTATTCAACAATTTTCAGCGTGAGCATAAGCATATCAATTAACATTAATGAGAAGATTTATGAATTTGATCTTCTCATGTCGCCTAATCATGTCATGTGAAGAGAGATAGACACTGTGTGAGGCTTTTGTATCTAAAACTCATAAGATCCAAAATCATGGATTTTCGAAACAAATAGAAGAATTTAATAGCTCGGAGGAATGAAGGTATCAGATAACTCGTAAAGTTAAATCCTACCTTTATCAAGGGAGAGGGCTAGGGAAAGAAAATAGTTAAAAAAAAAACTTTTAAAGCATTGTTGTGTGGTGAGTGTTCCTTCTTGAAGATGAAGTGGGAGAACGTTAATGTAATGGGGTAGGAATAAAACGAAGACAAATTAAGAGAACTTTGATGAGACACAGATAAACAGAGTTAGGAAGACTGAGCTCAAATTACTAATTAAAGTGTATTGACATCTTGATGTTTCTCTTTTTATTCATCACTGACTCTTTGTCAATGGGGCTATTTATAGGTCTCAACAGCAATGGAATCCACTCAAACTCTTCTTTGAAAGTTTAGAGTAGTGGAAAGTTTCTCCAGCTCGTGAAAAAAGAGTGTTGAATTGACAATGTGCATCGTTATTTAACCAACTCCATATTTTTTTTTCCTTATCTTGGCCCTAGTGACCCCGCCACCTTGATGGGTATTCCTTTTTTCTAATCCTATGTATCCAGTCTCATATGTTCTGATTAAATTCTTTAAAACCAACTCACTCATTATGTCATTATTAATGGTTAATTAGGGTTGTGAGTAAGAACTTTCTTGTTCAACACCAAAAGGTGATTGTGTAAGTAGGTCTTGAAGTCTGATTTAGTGGGTGTTTGGAAAATATTAATTTTTGAGAAAAAGTATTATTTTTTGAAAAAAAAATTTAGTAAGATTTTGATTATAAACTATTTTAAGTATAAAATAAGTTAATTCAAATATACACTTAGTCAAGAGACTAAAAATGAATTTAGTGAATTAAAAAATAATGTCTATGAGATTTAAAACCTCTCAATGACCAAGTTAGATATAGAACAAAATCTTTAACACCTAAGATGTTAAAGGTTTAGGCGAAAGAAGTATGCAACATAATTTATTCATTTTCGATATACACAAAGGTGAAGGTATAAATTTCTTAATTAATTCACTCAAGGCTAAAAGTTTCCCTAGATAAACTAAAAAATAAAAAATAAACTATCAATTGTAAAGGACAAAGGAATTCTAAAATATCTGCATATCTTGATGTATGTAGTTAAGAATGATTGAAAAGTTTAATATTTTTGTTTGCTTTTGCCACCACACATCCTTTTGAAGGGTGAAAAGGTTGCTTTCCCACTAGATACTTAACACAAACAAAGAAGCAATCTTTAAAATCCGTGAGTAGTGCTTCCCTTGAACATATATTCATATTTATGTGTTCAAGTTCATTTCTGTCCAATATAATGTCATCCTCTATCTGTCTTTGTTGAGACAATTCCTTGCTAATGTCATGATTATAAGCAAATAAAAGGTTTCTACAATATCTCCACGTACTAAGGCTTTCGGTTAAAAAAAAAACAAATACCATAAAAAGTGGATTCCCCACTTTCTGAAGTTGATACTTACGTGGATGTCAAGCTCCTACGTCTTCAAGAAATCACGTAGTGGGTATTATTATGATCATTTTGTGGAATCAAATATTGAGGACTTTTTTTTTAAAGTGATCTTATGTGTGTGTTATCACGAGTTTCAAGCTTTAATTTGCGGCTCTTGTCTCATCTCTAAACATACCCTTTTTTTTAATTGTCTTCCATCCAAATATATAAGATATGTTATTTGCAAATTTTAAATTGCAACTTTAATATAAATATACGCAAATAGTTTTCATTAAATTTTAATGCATTCACATGTATAATTGTTCCTTCCACGTCAAAAGGGTGTCTGATTACTGTCTGGTCACGCCAGAAAACTTACAAATACAGTGGTGTAAACATCCTGACATCCAAGTCATATAAGAGTAAGGTGGATAAATGTTTAAAGTTTAAAATGAATATACCTGAAGTCTTAGGGGTGAAGGGTTTAAATGGAGATTCTACCATTATGAGCCAATGTGAGTCAATTACTAGAAATGATGGACAGATTTTTAGGCATTGGAATTGATGAGGTACAAGATTTTTAAGATTCAGGGGCCTGTGATCTTGGTCTCGGGTCAGTCAAGCGGTGAGCAACCTGTGGTTTGTATTGGATAAGGATACTGAGTCGTTGGGCCAAGTCTGATAGACTAGTACAGTCCAATAATAATTATCATTTATAAATCCATTAATTATGTGAACATATATGGGCAATGTTGGGACTTTGTTGATACCTTGAACGTGGTAAATAAACTTTGCTCAGGAATTGACAGCAAAGGATGATCTTCTTTAATTTTTTGCAAAAGAACAGGGGATGGATCACTTTCAAAGTTATTTTAGATTTGGACTTCTATCAGCTGCCCACGTGCCTCTTTGCATTATATATGCACTTCAATCACCAATATATTCCATCCGTTTACTTGCTTAACGAGGTTAATTAATTCAATCAATAATAATCTTCTTTATTATTTAAAAAGGATATTCTCATTAAGATAATGGATCAAGAAGAAAAATGAAAAAAGAATTCATGGTTCATGCTTTGATATTTAATTTGTGCTTTCTGAAAGTGCATGTAGACCCTGTTGAAGATTTCAGGTATTCCCATCCCCTGTCTTTTTATTCATAATTTGGTGCAGAGTTTTCAGCCATTTTCTGATTCTGCTGATCCTTGTTGAGTTCTTCTTTTGTTTTCTTTTATTTTTCACTCAAGATAAATTAGACCTCAATTGTTTCTGCTATTGTTTTAAATTTCCATCCCCATTTGTAATTGTGACTGAAATTGAGAAAGCTTTTCTAAAATTTGAAACAAAAATAAAGAATATATGTACACTCAAATTTTGTGTTAAAATAATAAATTAATTAAAAAATAATGTCAATAAAGATTGAACTGTTAACATTTGAAAAAGACTTTAACATTATGTCAATTATTCAAACTCTGGAAAAAACTTATAATGATGATTCAAACCATCTCTGACAGTTTCTGCAGATAAATCCTTTTGCAGCTGCCCATGTGTGCTTCTTTGCATAATATTCCCTTCAAACAAAAATATCCTCCCTCATATCATGAAGAAAGTCTTTTTTTTTCCACGTAAGCTATTTATGATTTTTTTTTAAGTGCACCTATATTTTAAAAGTATAAAATTTTAGGAAAATATGGATGTTTCTATTTTATGTTAATCTTCAAAGTTTCTGTAGTTTTTTTGTTTTTACCTTCTTTATATTTTCAGGTATTACTAATCTACTGTTTCTGTATTGAATTTCTTCATTTGGTTGGGATCCATTTGTTAAGTTTTTCTTTTTCTTTTTCTTTTTTTCATGTTCCATTTTTTAAGTTTAGACCTCCATTATTTCAAGACTGGAAATTTCTGCTTATAATTTTGTAGCAAGTCTTTTTTACTTGCACCGTCTTCCCATATCATGGCCTGAACATTCTGATCCATTTCATAGCATTATAATTGGTGGTCCATACCCAACTCGGGTCTCATATCCAGCCAGAAATTGAAAAGGAGAGGAGATAAATAGAGGCAAGAGACAATAAATATTGCTGCTAGTTAAATGATATATTTATTATGAAATCTAATATTTTTTTGTTATTTTACACAGTACAGGAAATCACTTAACAGTCCACCCATTATAATATATTTTACAATCATTTCAGAAACATATGCATCTGCCTATGAGTCTTTTTCTTTTTTTAAATATTTGTTTTTATCCTTTAAACATATTGGATATTAATTGATTTTTTTTAAAAAAATTAACATTAATTTAATTATTTAATAATAAAAAATAATATTAAAATAATTTTTATATTATGAATCATTATATCATTATTAAAAAAAATTTTGATTAAAAAATTAAAATAATATAATTTTTTATGATTATAAAATTAAATTAATATTATTTTTTATAATTAAAAAATTAAATTAATACTGACTTTTTAAATTATTCATTTAAACACTAAATAAATATTAAATTATTTTTAAAAAATTAAATTAATATTACATATATTTTTTACAAATTAAAATGAATATTTATTTTATTTCATTTTATTTTTTGACTCTGTTTACTTTTCACAAAGCAAACATCATTACATATTTATTGTAAAGCAGATTTAAGCAGTTGCAATTGGACCCAGGTTGACATTTGGTGCTTTGAAGGCTTCAAATCTTGGCTCCTTGGCCTGGAACTTCAACCCAGCATAGAGCTTCATGTAGTCTTCAAACACGAATTTTGGGTACACTTGGTTCTTCTCCTCTGCCTCTCTCTCCACCAATGCTGGTGCTGGGTAGATAACAGCATCACTGCCAGGGTTGTAGAATGAGGCTATGGACATTCTGGTCCCATCAGTTTGTGCAATGACACGGTGTTCCACACTCTTGTACTTCCCGTTGGTGATTACCTGTTTTTATGAAAAGTGATTGATAAGAATTGTGATCTTGCATCTAACTTGTTTGTGGAATTGTCTATTAGGTCAATAAATTTACCTCAAGCTGGTCGCCAAGGTTGATGACAATTGAATGGCGCATTGGGGGCACATTGACCCACTTGCCATCTTTGAGCAGCTGTAGGCCACTGACCTTGTCATCTTGGAAGAGAAGGATAATGCCACCAGCATCTGTATGGGCACGAAGACCCTTAACCAGCTCTGGTTTGGGGCATGGAGGGTAGTTAGCAACCTTGGTGCCAAAAGTTGGTCCCCTTGATCCATAGAAGGCCTTCTTGAGGTATCCTTTCTCTAATCCAAGATTCTCACATAGCAAGTCTAACAGCTCCTCAGCTAGTTTCTCTAACCTCAAAGCAAATTCCTTCATCACCTTCCTGCACCATTACCTCAAGTAATTTAAAATTTTGAGGAAGAGAAAGATACAGCTGCAATTTTAATTGTGAGATGCACATGCCCATCCTGTACTTTTGGAGTCATCATTTGGGGTTACTGAGATACTCTAAAACAAAATCATAAATGGAACAATCTTCAAAACTAGACTTCTGCTCCTATTCATATGGGACCTCTGTTTATATCTGTCTTGTCAACTCAAACACCACGGTGCAAATTGTGTCAATTATTTGTGATTTGCGTGCTAACTTGTATTAGTGCAACATTATATGTCATGCAATGTATAACCTCGTATATGTTTGATTTGTGTTACCTGTACTCATCACTGAGATCAGGGATCTCTGAAATGTTTGACTCAGGGAGGTGACGCAAGTGGAAGGTACTCTCCCAGTCCAAATCTTTGACCTCAGTTTGGACAGCCTCTAGGCCTTTGCTTGCCACTAATTCCTTGAACCTTTGTTCCATGCATTTCCTGTAGTGCTCTTTGGTCAACCTCTCCACAGTATCCATTAGGTCATGGGGTAAGCCATGATTCACCAGCTGCAGTTTTGAAAGCAAACAATAAGAAGAGACACATACCAAGAAAATCACAATAACTAACAAGAACAGAGATTTGGAGGGCAATGTAAAATGAGAAAAGCTTTTATTATGTTCTTCAGGTACCTCGAAGAATCCCCAGTTCTCACAAGCGTCCTTAATTTTCTCCATGGTAGCTTTTCTCTCCTCACCATTGAGCTTCTCCAAGTTGATAACTGGGAAGTTCTCCATCTCTCAAACTTAGACTCTTTCTGTCTGCCTCTTAATTTCTCTAAGTAGTGTAAGTTGCTTTATGCAGATTAGAGTTAGGTAGGGTGGTATTTATAGGCCTTCACTCTCGTACCAAGCACGCAAATAAATCTCCTTAAAAAATGCATGGATATCATTCAATTGCCTGATTTATGCAGCCTTGTTACTTTAGTCCAAATCATAGCTAACGTTTGTTTTGGTTCCGTCGTTGAATTGTCTTACCACTTTGGTGTAGGCTGGACCCACTTGGTGGCTGATTTCTCCTCATAAAAATTTGACCAAAACCATACGGGCCACCACCGTCTATGAATTTTCTAATTTGTTTTCTCTTTCCTTTGTGTGGGTAATTTCAAAGTGATGTCTAAGAAGGAGCCTAGCAACTGCACTTCCCAAATTTTATGGCATCCCCACCGCAAATAATTTCAAACTGCACTTCTCTTTCTATTTGGGTTAGTTTGGTATTGGAGTAAATAGGGGGGTGCATTAAATTTTTTATACAAATTTGTATAAAAAATTTATTTTATAAAAATTCATCTTTATATTTATCTTCATATTAAACATACCTTTAATATATATATATATATATATATATGAATTATCAATATTTAACTTGAGGAAGATGATAGGAGGAAAAAAAAATAGAAAATTTGAATTCAAAGTGTAGATAGATGATATTATTGCCATGTCAGCGCATAATTACTTGTATGTGCCAAAAGACTAGAGCTACCAAAAAATAGTCGAGAAATGGAATTTGTATTATTGGGACATGCATAGTCACTTTGATTAATTAGTATTTCAGCTAGATTAATTGGGCACTTCTACAATAGAGGAAGTTTAAAAAAGAAAAAGAATTGTTTGTGATTTTGTTGGATATCCTATATATCCAATTTGGTATTTCTTCACGTCTGGTTATCAAGGGTATATTCTTAGCGAACATAGTGTTGAGTTTCGGAAGTGAAGTGTTGGTAGTGTATCTACAAAAACATTTCAATATCCAAATAACTAAGAGATAGAAATGAGAGTTAGTATGTAGAAAATGAATGTTACCTGGAAAAGGTAACCCTTATTTATCTTAGGTAGAGTCATGAAACCACCTTCCTCGAGTGAGATAATGGAGGTTAGAATGTCCAGGTATAGTTGAGGGTTAATGATAAAGTTGGTTGACTTGGTCTTATATGATATAAATAGATGACTTGGAATTATTATTTGACTCAATATTATTTACAGCACAGGATCCATTGTCCTCACTACTCAATCAAGCAAATTCATTCTTTCCCATGTGTGTATGGATTATGATTTATGGCATACGAAAAAGCAATTTGAGGTCCTCCTTATTAAAAGTTTCCGTGTCATTCCTTCCCTTAATTTTAGCCACTTGTTCAACATCGTATCTCTTTAGTATAGGAATCTTAATGTAACTTCATTTCTGTTCCTTCTACAATCTTATATGATTTACTGCTGCTTAATTACTGCCTGCATAATTGAGCAATTAAATGCTAATTGCTGTCTCTCACAGTTGAAGTTATATGAATTATTCTTCTGAATCAAACCACCTTATTATTGTAAATCTATGTGCATGTATATTGGAACCATGAGTTGTGAGGATGTTTTTAGCATGTAAATTGGTTAAACACTTTCTTGGGGTTTTATAACTAGTTTAAGTATCGATTGTTTTATATGGATAAAGTTTTCATGAATTACATTTACTTCTGCCGATGTTTTGAAATAGTACAAATAACTTCTAAACGGGGCAAATTACAAGAATTTCTTTTATTTAAAATTTTGACTAAAATATAACAAATTCTCCATAAAATACTCAAAGGAAGCGTTTTCAATTTGCTCCATTCTAAGAGGGTTGTTTGTAAATTGTAATACAACACCATCCTTGTTTTATTTATACTTTCACCTATATCAATTATGATCTCAATAATGATTCGACAAATAGAATGAAACATGTTATATCTGTCCATCTCAATCCATCCGAAGATAATAACAACCGCTATATATATATATATATATATATATAAAATAATAAAAAAAAAAGATATTGAATGGTGGCGCTTCTCTCATCGTATGAGGACAAGAAAGATCTTATATGTGATGTGCCATTGTTGGAGAATTGCCTATAGGAATACTGAAAAGTAGCAAGATGCAATGCATTCAATCGCAATATTACACAATTTGCTCAGCTAATGAAAACAAAAATGCAAAAATTAACGGGAGATGGCAGAGAGCAGCGATTTGTTTAATTTTTCTTTTAAATAACCCTACTGGAATACTTGTACAGTTCTATAGTTACAATTGGATATAATCACATACGTATATATAACTATATATAAATTCAGGAGGACTCATTAAATATGTTTCTGTTATATTAAGATCCAATGATATTTGCAACTGTGGTCAATTACAATTCTATTCATTATTCACTGTCTAAGTAGTCTTTTTTAAAGAAAAGGTATGATCTAATAGGTGGCAGAAGATAGAAATACCGCATTAACATGTCTGGTCACACACCAAGGGATATGATCGAATAATTGGCCCAAAATAGTGGGGAACTTGAAAGGAACTGTTGACGTGCATGCATGTATTTGCCCTTATTTCATTACTACTTTAATTGCTTGTGGCTTGGGTCAAGGATTAAGGGAAAAAGAAAGAATCTTTAATACTTTTCTTAATAAATAAACTTGATGATATGAGGGGGGGGGGGGGGGGGAACAAACACAAGGCTGAACTCGCACTGCGTATTCGTTAATTTTCTCATAATCACTGTAGTTACATAACTGTACATATATAAGTAGATAATTTTTGCATATGGATTCTATTTTTATGATGAATTCATGTAATTAATCAACTGAGGTTCTGATATAAAAATTGGTTATATAAGAACTAAAGTAATCAATGTTCATTTTCGACAAAAACAGAAAAACAAAACTCTTACGTCTGCAACTATCATCAATAAAGATCTTATACATGCATGCACATTGGTAGTAATTTAAAGTGAAGATTGATGACTGCCAAAAGTGGGTTCGGGAATTAGGGACAGACAAAGTGAGGTAGGACCAGCATGGCTACTTTTGGATAGTGTTGCCTTGCATGATTGCAAGCTTAATTGCCACAAAGTTGAAGAGTTCCTACCATTCCACGGATGCATTGAAACTGAGTGCAAATTCTGCCCAGCTCTCCAGAAAAGCACCACACGACTCATGGCAACCAAGAATTCCGATATTATAAAGTGATTGATGGAATTTAAAATATAAATGCATTGTATTTGTATTAATGAAAAAATCATCTTTTTATGGTTTCTCTAAGTATTCTCTTATTCACTGAAAAATGAATCTCTACCATTGAGGTCGATCTTTAAGAGAATTCCTTTCACTCGAATCAATACCTGTTAGTGAAAAAATTATCTATTTAAGATTTAATAAAATACAAATATAAAAGTTATGAATCTCTTAAAATCCTCTCTCTTAATTTTTCTATTAATAGTTATTCATTTTTACCTTACTAACCAACCAATATATATCATTAAGGTAATCTTGCATTGGCCATATTTTGAAGGGGTTCAGCTAGCACTTGATTTTTTTTTTTTTAATCTCTTCCTTTTTACTCGCTAATTAGACACACCAAAAAGTTCTTTTGAGATAATGCTACCGATCAAAGTTATAAACTTTGGTCCACAATTGGAATTGTGATAAGAATTAATATTACAATTTTATAAGAGTTATGGTAATTGTATTTTATTTCAGTTACTGTCTGTAATGATTTTATTTTCACATTTTTTCACAACTCAAGTAGTCACGAGTCTCTTTGAGAATTATTTTCTTTCAGAATCGAATCTCAGGTCGCTTATGCCTCCAATTTAGTCTACTTCTACTTCATATCTTATACCACTTTTTTACAAAAAATAATACACGCTTGAGATTAAGAATGTCTATTATTTTGCTTTACCTTCCTGGATTAGATTGTTTTAATTGGTTTAAATCTTCTATATGAAAGTTAAGATGGAAAAAATCTTGCATTTGTAGAATTTGATGATGAATATCTGTGATGGGGTAAGAGGCGGATACTTATTTAATAAACGAGAGTGGGAGAGGGATCACACTACCAGCTCTATGTGTACCTGCAAAATATAATTTTTTATTTAATATTATACACAAATTTTGATTTTTTTTTTCTTTGAGATGATAGAAGAATGAATATTTTCTTTTTATTTTACAATAATTTATTTTAATAAATGAATTCATAATGATAAAAATTGTAAACAAAATTATATCATTCAAATAATAAATATTTATGTGAATTGATTACTATAAAATATAATTGAATTTGGTATGTTATTTGTAATATATTATTTTAATTTTTTATGTATTTTAAATTATTAAACAAAATTGTGATATTTGATGTTAAATTTTATTCATTTATGCTTTTTAATTTGTGATTTTTTAAATTGATCCATTTATGTATTTTAAATTATAAAAGTAATGTGTTTATTAAACAAAATATATAAAAAATTATTTGTGTAAAACATTCAACTTCACTGTCAGTATTACGATTTAAATAAGCACCTATATTTGCAAATGGATTTAATTAGAAGTGCAATTCGCATTGGTTGCCTTTTTTTTTTTTTAATTTCTACTATTACCACGACTATGATCTAACCATTAATTTACTTTTATGGATAAAATAATATATAATAAATAAATCATAAAAAGTATAATTGAAATACTCAAAAGTATGTAGAAATTGTATGAGAAATTTGGGAATATCTTTTGGTATGTCCATGATAATGTACTCTACTTGTGAAATGATAAATTGGGATGTAATGTAATTCGATTGATCTAGTATTGATTATTGATTTTCTACGTTTAGATATTCATCTAACAGTTATCCAATTATCAATAGTATCATCAATTAACTAGACGTATAGAATTATCCACATTTTAAGTTAATGACAATGGTTAGGCAGAACATTATTTAAACCCGGAAAATGCAAAGGCTGCCATTAGAGCAATGCCAATTTCAAAAGTTGATTGTCATGGTTTATGATTTGTGCTCTTCCTTAATATATATGGCATGTGAGTCTTAATACACGTGTTTGAAAGGATATCTATTCTCCTTCAACTTCCTTGATTAAATTGCTTTACTTGGTTGTATGCTTCAACGTTGAAGTCAGAAACGTGCACAACTTTGTAACTTTTGCGACATTCTCCATCATTATCAATTTGCGCAATATCTTTTAGCTATAATTTGCTAATTATAAAGCAAGAGATTTTGCATAAAAAGAACTGTGCAACGAACTTTGATTTGCGTTTCTCAAAAAATAATTATCTTACACATTTTGAATTATTTGATGAATGACGATGGAGAATGTGAATATTTTTTGAACTTAAAGGATGGACATAAATCGTTTATATCTTCAATACACCTTATCGAATGTAAGTTTTATTAGTTTGAAGGGGCAATAAAGCACAAATCCGTTATATGGGAAATTTAATTATTTCTTTACTATTTCAAGAATTCGTTAAGACTATATTTGGATTGACAAAAAAAAAATAAAAATAAAGAGACTTATTTTAAGCATAACATTTTTAAAATAAGCCTTCAATTTCTATACAAAGTTGAATTCTCGTAAATTGCTAAAATCGGAGTAAAAATTATGAAAATGGACCAAGGAATGGGACTATTGAGCAAAATCCAGAAACCCTTATCGCAATACCAAATATGCTGATATCAAGTTAAAGAACTAATCATCCTAAAATTTGAGTTGTTAAGTAAAAGGTTCAGGAGTTGTTTATATCTAATAATAATAGTAGTAAAATTGTGAATAAACCATGCTCAATTTTTTTTAAATGTATATCCATAAAGAAAATCACGTGAATAGCCCTCTCTAATCTCTAGTTATGCAATTGATTTTATTTGACAACAGAATAATCTTATTATAAAATATGGTTGCTCTGTATTAATTATTCTATTGTAAGGTGGTGTAATTATTTCGTAATAAGAAGTTTAATTCAAGTTTGGTAATAAAGAAAGTGCAGGGTGAGAAGTGCATTCGTGAAAAGCCCACAAGAAACATTCAATCACAAGAAACATTCAACCACAAAAAAAATAAAAAATAGAAAAAATGCCTACGACGAACATGTACCACTCATCAGCTATAAAATTACATTTCCAATATCATTAATTCATTATAGAAATTATGATTGGGAAGTCAAGTGAGATAAATACTTAATTAACTTTACATTTATGTACCAAGTGCTATGGCTTACCAATTTTTCCGTACACGTTACGACGTTATCTTTGCCTTAGTCGTAGTAAATATAATGCAAATTTATATATTTTTAAAGTAATGTTATATTCTCTCAAAAATTCTTTCTAATAATTCTTATGACATTAATTTAATAAAATAAGTATTGAATGTAAAAGTAAAACATGTAATATCTTGAAAATATAAAAATTAATTAATACTTATTTCATTTAGTAAGTAAAAAGTTTATTAAGAGAATATAAAATATTCAAGGATATAAAATTATTTGTATTTTTAACTTCTTTTGTTTTAATTTGCACTTTGATCAATTTATTAGGGAAATACAAACACTCCCCTTAACCTCCTTTTACAGAATCACATGGATTATAAGATCAAAGGTACACGGATGCTACTGTGTCAGTGTCACAAATACTGAAATGGTTCTTAAAGTTTTTAACCTTTTCAATGATCTGCACGTCTTCTTTCAGGAGTCTCCTAACCCAAACAGGGTGCTACTATGTGCTTCAATCAAACATGAGGTCTCGGCTTTAAAAAAATATTTTTTTAATAATTTTTTTTTAAAAAGATCTTTTTAAAAAAATAAAAAATATTTTATATTTAAATATAATATTTAAAACATATTTTTTTAAGATTGAACACTTTTTTTATGTTATAAAAAAGATCTTTTTTCAGAAGCACAAAAATCTAATTTTTAAAAAAAGCACAAAATGTATTTTCTTTAGTACTTCAATTTTTTTTTTAAAAAAAACTCATTTAAACATTCTGAAAAAAATGAAAAAAGTATTATTTTTTGAAAAAAAATCTTTTATATAAAAGAAAAACCATAACCAAACGAGCTCTTATTCAACAAACGTGAAAGCAAATATTGACTCGTTGCATATCACGTGTAATTAATTTCTTATGTTTTGAAAGCTTTTGTTCATCAGTTGTGAAACACATGAATCAAAAGAATATGTACAGGGAAGTGACATTTTCCTTGTTTGTTTTGGCCATATCCAGAAGAAAGGAAGGACGGGTGCATGTGGGGGTGGGCAAGAAATGGTATAAACCGATCCAAACCATAAACTGAACTAAAACCACACCCAAAAAAAAACCGAACTATTTGAATAAGTTTAAAAACAGAACTGGTTTTTCTTCATAACAGAAGTTTGGTTAACTATTTTACAAACCAATTCAGTTATCTAATATTAACCAAACCTAATGACGTTGACCATAGAGTATAGTATCTGTGTGCCCGCGTTGCCCAATGCGTACCAAGAGAGCTTTTGTCGTCTTTGCACACGAAGACAGGTTATGCCACACAGTGGTTGCAGAAAAGAAATTGTTGCAGTCAGATTTCCATCCACATGTAAGAGATGTATACTCTACTGTCAACCTGCATGTTTGGAAATGTAATGACTCCTTAATGTACTGCTATACTGCTATACGTAATTTTCCTCAAGTTATACTGCATGAACCGGTTCACTGAATTAAAAAATTGGTTTAAGTGGTCTGGTTTTTTTCCTGCAAAATAAAAATGGTTCAGGTTTATTTTTTCTGAACCATATTTTTGGTGCGGTCCAGTTTAGTTCAGTTTTATAAGAAAACCAAACCATGCCCACCCCTAGGTGCATGAATGTTTATCATTTCTTCGATTATCATGAGAATGCAATATGCCTTTTACTTTTCTCTCATGTTCTGTATGGCATTTTGCTTGCAAATAGGGCAAGTACTTCCGTGTACACATAAGAAAGCCAAGCATTTGGTTGCTGCAAGATGCTAATTTTCCTTTTGGTAACCATCTATAAAATTTTTCTCATTCTGTCCAACATTACAACTAGGAGTGGGTATGAATTAGGTTTGGGATATTTAAATTTTTGAACTTGACTCACTAATGAAAGCAATGAGTTAGGTTAAAATTTTTTTTACTCAATCCAACCTAACCTGACTCGCACATGGATGAGTTTAGTTAGGCTAAATTTGTAGGTTAAACATAAAAAGTAAATAAATAACTTGTTCAAATAAAAGTTACAAACTCATATTACATACATAAGTCCCAAATAAAATAACATAATTACATAAATTTCAAATCTATTACATAAAGTGCATAATAATTGTTAGAGTTGAAGTACTTCTAATTAATTTGAGAGCCACTAGTCTTTGAAGTAAGATAATTAGTATCTTGCCTCAATAATTACATATATGACAAGTTAAAATGCTAGCATAATGTTTGTCCCAACCTTTCATTCCCAAACAAAGTCAATTGAAATTAGAAAAATAACATTCATCTGAAACATAATTTCATTGATAATTAGTATAAGAAATTTATCTAAATCTCACTAAAAATTTAAGACTAAAACCCACAAATTTGAAAAGTTACGTGATAAATAAATTAATAAAAGAAAAAAAAAGAGACAGGCTGGATTAAATTGTACGGGTTGGAAATGGTCCAACATGCGATCCGACAAATCTATTGCTGATTGAGTAACTTCAAACTCAATCCAACTCGCAGACGGCAAGTCCAATCTAACATGCTATCTATGAGTTGGATTGATTGTGCAGGTTCATAGGTTGACCCATTTCAGCCACTCCTATTTGTAACAATTCATTGATATAATACGAAGTGTGACACGTGACAATACAAATTAATTTTATGAATTAATCTGAACCGTTAACTTAAAACAAGATCGTATATTATGTAAGCTTTTTTTTTTTTTGGATAACTTTGGTTGGTCTTTGTCGGAGTTGCAGATTGGACTAATGGCACCCATGCCGGAAAAGAAGGCAACATGCACGTAATTAAGGAAATGAATAGTAGTCAACTTGGAGAGTGGAAGAAGAAAAATAAACCGTAGAAAGATTTTTAAGTATTTGTTTATTTTTTTCCGACTGCTTGACCAACTGCTTTGACAATGGGGGAAAAGTAATACAAAGAATGAGTGAGTTACTTGGAAACTGGCTTTGTTATGTCAGATACTACGTAGTTCAAAGCTATGAAGTTCCGTTTATTGCGCCATTTCTCTATTATTTTCTTTCAAAGTCAAGTCTTCGTAAATTTTTTTGTTTTTGTTTCGTGAGGTATTTATTGTTGAGGTCAAGTCTTCTAAATTAATTAGATGCATGTAAAGCTATATATTCAGAGTGCCGACTTAAGGTAATTGATCAGTCATTATGGAGGACCTTCAAACGGGCTTCTCAAATAGGTCCCCAACTAAAAAGTGTCATCATCGTATTTAAATTATGTTTATAAATTTAATTCAAGGCTGGGGACCAGACACAATGAAATTAGAGATTCGATTTTCATCATTAGGCAGTTAGGTTTTATTTTTAATTGGTCCATAAAATTTTTCAGTTGGATCTAAAACGAAATGAGGCTGCTCGATCGAAACTTCGTAATAGGTGTTGATGTGGAAATGGGAGCTTACAAACATAATCAATAATTATATATACACCCCAAATTGGTATCAGAGCCTGATGGGGAAGTAGGAATACATGGCTGGATCTAAATTTCTGTTTATCTACTTAGATTTTATGGTATTTTCTTAATACTCGCTTATTATATCCTGATCTGATAGTATGCATGTTATGATTAATATGTCTTAATCAGATAGTATGAATCTCTAGATCTGATAAATTTATGCATGAGGTGGGAAAGGCAGTAAGACCCGACGGATAGGGCTGTAAGTCTAGGTCGACCATATTTGCATAAATTAAATGACGATCAGATGAGAATCAATGGCTATGATTAAGTCATATTTAATTTAAGTGTTTTGGCTAAGATTAGGAGATAATATCCTGAGTATAAGAGAAAGTAAAATTCAATCTAATAGATAAAGTTAAATTTAGATTTATCTGTTTATTTTTATGGAACCATGTGATGGTAATGATATCAGGGGAAGGAAAATTAAATTTTATGTCTTTGTTCAGATCCCTCTCATCCCGTCTCTCTTTTCGCTCTTCCAATCCTGACTCTTCCTCGCTCACTGAGCAACAAACTCAATCCCAAATTAGGGAACCAACCAATATCTTCGATGAAGAAATTCATTTTGAAGATCTTAATCAAGACATCGGAAATTGGGAACTCCCCAAAATACCGACTGATGAAATTTACAAATCAAACGGAAAATTTTTTCTCCATTTCCGATTTTGTCATCAAAACGGTAGAAAAGAAAATTCCTTTCACTCCAGGAGAGAAAGATGAATTTGAACTTCTATCGTATAAATCAATCCTCAAACATAGGCAAAAGTATAAGTTCCTCCACATAGAAAGTATACAAGTAGCTGTCAAACCTATGATTACAGAAGCAGTAAATGCTTCAATATTCTTATGTCTTAGGGATGCTAGGCATAACAAATACAACGATTCCCTCATAGGAACCGTAGAAACAAGCCTAGCCCATGGACCAGTCTATTTCAATAACTTTCCAGACCTGACTGTTAGCTTAACAGACAGGCATATCATGAAAGTCTTGCATCTTGATATCCATACCCATGATATAGATATGTTGCAAGGTTGTCATCCCATATCCTTGATGTATAGAGTCCAATACAAAGTAATGAATTCTTCTATGTCTCGGATGATTAAACCAAAAACCAAAAAAGGGAGAAACCACACTGTTTTTAACAGACTTCTCCAAAGCAAACGTAAATATACCTAAAACCATTAAATGGGAAGATGTTAACCTCCCAGAAAAATGGATTTTAGACAAAGCAGCCCTTTCTCAGGAAAGAAATACACCTGACTTCAGGGAAATCAAACAATTTTCGACTGGAAAAGTAGAAATTACTTTTGACAGACGAAAATCCTTCAGCTCTAGTAGCTCAGTCAAATCTGATGATTTCAGGTCTGATGATTTTAGATCTGCAATCTCTAGGAGATCCACCTCCACGATCCCAGTATCAGTTAAGGATCATAAACTTAAGGGTATTGACACACATCGTCAAGAATACCCAGACCAACCTACGAACCCGAGGTTGAAGATGACCAAAAGTCAATTCAATCCCCGACCTATTCCTCTATTAATGAAGGTTATGATGTCATCTAACTTCATAATAGATAAGAAAGCCCTCCATAAAAACTTTTATTCCGAGGAATGGACTCCTCAAAGGGAATGGTTTTTCAAATATTATCAGGGTCAAAACAGAAAATCCATTCAGGAAATTTATTACGGATTTCTTGAAAGGAAAAAATTAAACATCCCATTCTTTGACTGGTTTGGAGCATACACAGTCAAAAACAATCTAGATTATCCTTGGCAAAAGGAAAATCCTTTAGAGTCTGCAGAAGTAAACACTATCTGGCACCTTAAAGATGGAGAATTAGTTCAAACAGAATTACCTCCAACAAAATCATTTCAACTCCCAAACACTAGGGATGAGAAAAAATAATCCTGTTATGGCAACTCCGTTTAAAACAAAAAACGAAGATGAGCCAGTAACCTCCAAAGATATTAAAAATCTTATGGAACAATCAAATTATACAAACAAATACCTTCAAACCATAGGTGAAAAGGTCAAATCATCTGAATCAATTGAATCAACTAGTTCAAAACCTAAGATTCAGAAACCAATCTTTAAGCCGTTCAAAGTAACGCCAAAACTTAGGGAAAGTTTTGATAAACTCAATTTCTCTAAAGAGCAGATTATGCTCAAGAAGGTAAATGAGAAGTTAGATGCCTTAGTTGCATTAGAAACTCCTCAGACTCAACCAAAACCTTTAAAGCTTAAAGGTCCAGCAATCAATACTTTAGGACAAACTTCCAAATGTTCATCTTCTGAAGAAGAAAGTGAACAGTCAACAGTACAATCTTCCAGTTCTGAGATTAAGGTTAATCCGGTAATTAGCCAAACTCTAAATTGGAAAAATCCGTCTAAACTCTACTATCAAAGAGCAACAGCTCCAGACCTGATGATAGAAGAACGAAATCCAAACTTTTCAAGTTTGAGTGCAAACAACATCTATGAGTGGAACATAGATGGCCAGACTGAGTATCAAATCTTGAATACCCTCCAACATATGACCATGGTAGCCACGGCTTACCAGACAACCTACACCTGCCCAGAAGAAACTGTAGTTAACATCCTAGTTGCAGGATTCTCTGGTCAACTAAAAGGCTGGTGGGATAACTATCTCACTGAAGAAGATAAACAGAACATCTTCTCTGCCATCAAAACTGAACCTGACGAAACTCCAGTCTTAAGCAACGGTGAAACAATTCCCGATGCAGTAAACACACTAATTGTCACAATTACCCAACATTTCATTGGAGATCCTTCCTTATGGAAAGATAAATCTGGTGAATTGTTATCCAATCTTAAGTGTAAAACTTTAGCCGACTTTAGGTGGTATAGAGATACCTTCCTAACTAGGGTTTACACTAGAGAAGATAGTCAACAGGCTTTTTGGAAAGAAAAATTCTTAGCTGGTCTTCCTGAATCTTTAGGAAACAAGGTTAGAGACAAAATCCGAAGCCATACCACTGACGGTAAAATCCCGTATGAGCAATTGAGTTACGGACAACTTGTTGCTTATATCCAAAAGGTAGCTTTAAAAATTTGCCAAGATGATAAAATCCAACATCAACTTGCCAAAGAAAAGGTCCAAAACAAAAGAGATTTAGGAAACTTCTGTGAACAATTTGGACTTCCTTGTTCTAGAAAACCTAGGTCTAAACCAAAGCCGGTAAAAGATGATAAACCCCGGTTTAGAAAATCAGTTTATTACAAACATAAAAGACACACTCCCCCTAGGAGACTCAAACAGGAAATCAGGTCGAAACCCCCTATCGACATGAGAATTCCTAAGAAACCAGTAATTTGCTACAGGTGTAACAAATCAGGACACATGAGCAAGTACTGTAGACTTAACAAGAAAATTAAGTCATTAAATCTTGAACAAACTATACATCAGCAGATTAGTAATCTTTTGATAGAATCATCTGAAGAAGAATCTGATAAAGAATCTTTTGAAGATTTAAATCAAATCCAACATGAAGATTTTAGTTCCGACTCCGAAACAGAATCTTCAAACCAAATCAATGTCTTGACCAAAGAACAGGACCTACTGTTCGAAGTCATCAACAAACTTCCAGATAATCAGGATAAAAGACAATATCTTGATAAATTAAAAACCTCTTTAGTCGCCAAGACTATTCAAAAACCATTTTCAACCAGCAAGTATGATTTAAGAGAAATCATAAAACGAGTTGAACAAAAATCAACATTAAAACCAATCACAATCCCAGATCTGCAGCATGAGATAAATAATCTCAAGGCAGAGGTCAAGCTTTTAAAAGAAACACAAGAGATTCATGGAGAATTTCTTGGCAATCTACAATTAGGAGAAACCTTAGATTCTGATCCAGAAATCCTGAGAAAAACTCCTATCCATTCTGATGATGAATTTTTAGGATTAATCAATAAGATTAAAATCCAAAAATTTTATATTAACATCAAGATTAAAATCAAAGACTTTGTCTTACAAACGATTGCTTTGTTTGATACAGGTGCAGATTCAAACTGTATTCAAGAAGGTTTAATCCCAACCAAATATTTTGAGAAAACTTCTGAACAACTTAGTACTGCTAGTGGTTCGAAACTCAAAATAAACTTCAAACTTTCTGACGCAATCATAGAAAACCAGAGTCTTCAGGTTAAAACACCTTTTCTCTTGGTTAAAAATCTTAAAAATGAAGTAATCCTAGGAACACCTTTCATTAGGATACTATTTCCAATCAAAATCTCTGACAGAGGGATTACACCAAGCATTTGGGCAAAAAGGATTAGATTTAGCTTCCTTAAAGAACCTATCTCTAGGAATCTTAATCTTGTCCATTACAAGCATAATCAAATTAATTTTCTAAAAGAAGAGATTTCTTTCAAGAAAATTAATGACCAACTCAATCAACCAGAAATCCAGAAGAAGATTCATTCTATTTCTCAACAAATCCAAAGCTCTATCTGTTCCGATCTGCCTAACGCTTTTTGGAATAGAAAAAATCACTCTGTTGAGCTCCCTTACGAAAAGGATTTCCTTGAAAGGGATATTCCAACCAAAGCCCGTCCAATCCAGATGAATGAGGAACTCCTTATTCATTGTCAAAATGAAATATCTGACTTATTAGCAAAAAACTTGATCAGGAAAAGCAAGAGTCCTTGGTCTTGTTCTGTTTTCTATGTCAACAAACAAGCTGAAATCGAAAGGGGAACATCTCGATTGGTTATCAACTACAAACCTCTTAACCAAGCTCTTAGGTGGATTAGGTATCCTATTTCAAATAAGAAAGACTTACTTAATCGGCTACATTCAGCCAAAATCTTTTCAAAATTCGACATGAAGTCTGGATTTTGGCAAATTCAAATCAAAGAAAGTGATCGCTATAAGACAGCTTTCACTGTTCCCTTTGGGCAATACGAATGGAATGTAATGCCCTTTGGTCTCAAAAATGCTCCTTCTGAATTCCAAAGGATCATGAATGAAATATTTAATCCGTATTCAGAATTTGTCATAGTATATATATTGATGATGTTCTGATATACTCTCAATCTATTGACCAACATTTTAAGCATATCAATCATTTTGTTTCTGTCATCAAGCATAATGGTCTTGCTTTGTCAAAAGCAAAAATTAATCTTTTTCAAACACAGATTCGTTTCCTTGGTCATAATATTCATCAAGGAACGATCACTCCAATCAATAGAGCAATTCAATTTGCTGATAAATTTCCCAATCAAATAATTGATAAAAATTCAGTTACAAAGATTTTTAGGTTGTTTAAACTACGTTGCAGATTTCTTCCCGCAACTTAGCAATCTGATCAAACCACTCCATGATCGTCTGAAAAAGGAACGTCCTCCTTGGACAGATGTTCATACAAATATTGTCAAACAAGTCAAACTTCAGGTAAAGGATCTTCCATGCCTTTATCTTCCAAATCCACAGTTTTTCAAAATTGTCGAAACTGATGCCTCGGACATAGGTTACGGTGGCATTCTTAAACAGCGAGTCGCAGACAAAGAACATATCATTGCATTTGCTTCAAAACATTGGAATCCTGCACAGCAGAATTATTCAACTGTTAAAAAAGAAGTTTTAGCAATAGTTCTTTGCATATCAAAATTTCAATCTGATTTACTTAATCAAAAATTTTTTGATAAAAGTAGATTGTAAATCAGCAAGAGAAATTTTGCAAAAAGATGTCAAAAATTTAGCATCCAAACAAATTTTTGCCAGATGGCAAGCAATCTTAAGTGTTTTTGATTTTGAAATCCAATATATCAAAGGCACCTCAAACAGTCTACCTGACTACCTTACCCGTGAATTTCTACAGGGTAATTAAGCAGCCAATGCCGCGATCAACAACTTCCTCTCGAGGGAGGGGAAAAGGAAAAGGAAAACTGGTTCTATCGGAACTAGTTGATCAATCAGCGCTGATAACTCAGCCACAAACAGGGTCATCTACCCCACCTGGGTCATCAACCCAGAAACAAACCAATCAAATTGGGTCATCCACCCAAACAACCACCCAACAATCTCAAAAGCAGATTGCCAAACAAACCAAAGCCAACTATGCTTTGTCAAACCAAGCCTTTGACAATCTGAAAAGAGACTTAACCCATCTTCCCAGAAAATCATGGGCAGAAATAGTCTCTGAAGATGATTCAGACGAAGAGGCCCAATCATTGGCTATCCTAGTCCAGAATCTAAAAAACAAACAAACCAAATTGCTACCTTCAGGAGAAGTTACCACCAGAAAACTCCCTAGAAGCTTAGCCAACCCGACCTCAAAAGAGATAGTCTCCCAACCAACACCTATCTCTACCCAATCACCAAAACCACAAACAAATTACATTGCAAAGAATAAATTTGTTGATGTAATTCAAATGGAACCAGAATATTGGGATACCAACCCTAATAGGATCCCAAGAAAAATCTTTCCAAAAGACTTTCACTTCCAACCGAAAGCCTTAAATAAAACCCGACGGTTCTATGAATTCATCCTTGTGGATTCTGACTCCGTTTCAATCAAACATTATCCTGACCCCAAAGACCAGGATCAATATACACATTCAACCATCCAAATTCTTAAGATAATAAATCCTAAAGAATTCGGACAGGATTTGAATAAAACCAAAAAATTCTCCCATTTATTTGACCCCACTGGTTATAATTATTGGGATTATGTCGATGCCTGGAACTTATTTGTTCTGGTATCAAAATAAGATTAATCATCATTCTTGGTTAATTTATTTCAAACAAAATGTCCAATATAAATTCCCTCAATGGTTTTCTAAATGGTGGAATTTCTTTGGACCAAACATTGAGATCCTTCCTCCAAATGTTTTCGAAGGACTCTCAATCTTTTCAGAAAAAAAATAGAACTATTGGATGATCCATTCCCAGTAGATCTACATTTTTTCTCGAAACTTTCATTGGCCTGGGTTTTTTCAATGGAGATATAACTATGGACCCAGATCATCTCAATCAGCAAGAGGCTTGCTTCTTCCAATGCTCAGAAGACAAGCTTTCATCAAATGGTGGCAGGCATTTGACGGCTCTAGAGCTCATCCCGCCAACATCAAACTTTGGTTCAAAAGGAACCCCAAACTGCTCAAGGCAGCTGATCCCGAGACTTGCAGGTTCCTCAATCAGAGAGCTCAAGTCACAGCAGCTTTAACAGCATCGACCAACAGAGAAGATTTTGCAGAAAAATTGCAAGATATTCTCAAATTTTTAAAGACAGAGGAAGCAACTACTTCAGGAGTAAAGCCATCTTCAGGAGTAAAGCCATCCTCTCCTTCAGAATCGTCCGAAGACTTCAATCATCCGTTCTACCAGAATGAAGATCCAGACTTCGGAATCAATCTTGACGAAGATTGCTGACACATGATATCGTCATCACCGACAGTACTGTAGCATCACATGTATCAGTTACTGTAGTAAACTTGTACTGTTTAAATAGTCCCGGTTGTAACCTGCACTGTGCACTTAGGCAACCTGTACTGTAGAAATAGTAAAATCCTCGGTTATAAAAGGAGTGCTCAGCTCATTTGTGAGACACCCTTCGAATAACCCAGATAGAGAGTTTAGAGAGAGAACCTCTGTGCCTCTGTAAGCTTCTTTCTTCAATCAATACAATTGTATTTAATCTTTTCTGTTCTCCCAACTCGCTCGTTCTGTGCGGACTACCGCCGTTCCAGTTGTTTTTCCTTTTCTTTTCAATATTTTCATGTATTTCATTTAATGCATTAAGCAGTCCGTCTGCTGCCTACTTCTTCCTTCTGTTCCTTTTCTTTTAGTTTCTTTCTCCGCCTCCTTCCGCATCCCAAATTGGTATCAATACTTGCACGAACACCTAACTTGACCTCAAAAGCTAGCTCGTAAGGCAAGGGCTGCCGCCCTCACTTATATAAACCTGAACCGAGCCTCACTAGGCGATGTGGGACATTACACCTCAGCTGGCTTGCAGGGGGTTCTTCCCACACTGCATAAGGCGGGTTCTTCCCGTTATCCGACCAGAGAGGAAACCTTCTCGGGGGTACCCCTCGATGGGAGAGTCATCACCTCCACCACCAAGCGAGAACCACGGCTCTGATACCATACTTGCACGAACGCCTATTATATATATATATATATATATATATATATATATATATATAGAATTTAACGGAATATTTCTTATGTGACAATATTTAATCGGCTAATTAAATGACATCATTATTTAATATTTATAAATTATTTTATTTGTATTTAACCCTAGGAACTGGTCTAATTACGAGGGTACTGGTGCTGCGTACGACGACAAGTGGCGTCATTGCTTTCCCAAACCCTCTGGAATCTCAATCTCTAGTTGCCTCACAAACATGAGCGCGCTATTGGTGGGATTATGCCTTCGTCTTCTCGCTCACCCAGTGCAGCGTAGTAATGGAATTACGCTTTTAGTTCGTCATTTCTTTTTTGGTACATTTTAGTTGGCCATTTCTAATTCTACATAATTCACGTTCTAAATTACAAAAAAAGCAAGACCTGTGCCATGTATGCAAAAAATTATAAGGACAAAATAATATATTTTTTAAAAATTATATATTATTTAAAAATTATAATATAATATTCTTTAAAAACAAAAAAATTCACTTATAATAATTTTAAAAGACATGTTTAATAAATTATTATTTTTTAAATTTTTTATAATTTAAAATTATATATTCAATGTTTATTTTAGGTCTATATTAATATTTTTAGTATTTTTAATATTATTTTAATAGTTTTATTTATTCAATAAAATTTAATAGTAATTATTGATTAATTCAGACAAGTGAAAAAAGAATCGAAATTTTAAATTTAATTTATAAAAAATCAAAGGGAGAAAAAATATTATTAAATAAAAAAGAAGAAATAAAATAATAAAAAAAAAAGAAAGAATAATTTTATAAGATTTGATCTATGAATTTCTTTCTCTTTGAGATTTAAAATCATGACTTATTAACTATTACAATAAATACATTATAAGATTTAAGATTCATATATATCACTATTATTTGTCACATAAACATTATTTATTAGAATTGAATGTTAAAATAAATATCTAATTGATATAATCAAATTTCACATAACAAAGTCAAACTATTCTCTTCTTTTTATATATATAATAGATAATAAATAATAAATTACACTAATCTCTTTTAAGATAATAATATATAGGAATGATATATAAAATAAGAAAAATAAGTATATATTTACTAAATAAAAAAAGATGTAGAATATAAAAATAATATATAAAATAAAGATGGTAAGTGTAACTTTCTAAATAAAAGGCACGTAGATATCAAGAAAGTAAATGTGGATGGGAATACCTTGGAAGTTGTAAGTAAAGCGCACGGTATGGTGGATTGATATGAATTCTCATGGCTATTGCCTGTTTGGCTTGACTTGTTTTGTGGGCATGCATTGCTTAGAGTACGGATGGTGATTAGCGAACTTAAGGCAATTTGTCAAGCCTTATCCTTAGACTGGGACTTGGGCTAACTTCGTTGAGTTTGATATATATTTGGATGGAGTGAGACTCTCTCTCAACATTAGGCAGAGAGGCACCCTTGTGTTTGAGACTTGCTTTCTTTATACTGCTAGCTTGTGAATGCATGTTTATGTCAAGGTAATCAACGAGCAAATCTCATGGCTAAAATCTCATGCCTTCTAGAAAACTACTGAATTATATGAATACCACTAGAAACACAATGAGATATGCAAAAATTTGTGCTATAAGAATTAAAATTTGTACATCAATTAAATTTCTGTCATGTCAATTTTTTTTCTTGCACATGTTTATTTTTTTATGGAGGCCACTCATATCATTTTCTTACTTATCATGAACAAAGATATTTAAAAATGATGTAAAAATTATACATAAAAATAACGTGCAAATATCACTATCCTTATTCGTTCGCAAAATATTGTCCTCTACACACCAAGGAACGAAACCCTATTTTCTTACTTCTCTCTTTCTCTTTTGCCTGTTTTGCTCAGTTCACAGTGAACAAGCGAGATGCAAAGTAATGACAGCTACCAATTAACATTTGAAAATGAAAAAAAGGAAGAATAGATAACCGAAAACGTTTGACATCTATAAAAGCAAGGTAATGTTTTGTCTTTCTTCTCATTCACTGCAGCTCCAAAGCAGATCAAGCTCATCCATACAGTCTTCAAAATGATTTTTAATTTACTCTCAATTTATTATTCCCGTGTAATCTAAATAAAGTGATCACATTCACATGGGAAGTTGAAAACTCGAAGTATCTCTGATTCGAGCTAGCGAGGCTTTGGTATAAAAACTGCATGCAACTGAGGCATTGCCGTACGCGTCAATGTCTCAGCTTAGCTTCTCCCAGCTATCTATAGCAGCTAGCTACTAAGACTAAGCAGCGACATCATCCATCTCAAAAGTCACATCTCCATTAACCAAGTCTTCAATTTCCACTTAATTTAGCAGCCAAGCGGGGAATTCAGAAACCAATGAAGATGTCTGTAGATAGGGACAGTCGTGAATTGCCCTACATGTCCGCAGATGGAATCAATGTCTTCCTAGCTGAGTACACACTGGAAGGTAGATGGGAAGAGGTTGTCGAAATGTACAACAACTACCCAAAGACACACGACAGTGATCAACGACTCCATGGACACCGCATTGCATGTGGCCGTAGACATGCACGAAGAAAGATTTGTTGCAGAGCTTGTCCAAGTAATCATTGAAAAAAAAAACAAGGGCCACAGGCTTTGCAGACGAAGAATGAGAGCCGGGATACCCCTCTGCACCTTGCGGCGTCAAGAGGCTTCGCCAGAATATGCAAGCGCATCATAGGAGAAAATGAGGAGAGATTGTATCTGCTGAGCCTTCGCAACGACCAGGCTGAGACGCCTCTGTTTCTAGCTGCACTCAACTGGCAGAAACAAGCCTTTGCGTACCTCTCACATTTCTAAAGACAACGTCGTGTTGCAAGAACTTGTACGAGACAACGGAGATAGTATCCTTCACTGCGCCATTCAGAGAGAATATTTCGGTAAGCTTGCTCCGCTATAATACATCTTTTTATTGGGATTTGCTATGGCACCAGTTCTAAGGTATCTGTGTGTGGACACACTACACTATGTTTTTCATTGTTCATAATTTATACTCTGGGTACGTCTGCAATCCCATTAATGTTTGCTAATAATTGAACCTTGTGTTTTTCATTGTTAACTTATGGGATCTTTTTCATTGCAGACGTACCGAGAGTACTATCATTAATTGTTAAGCTGATGCTAATAAAGCGCCAGTTTATAAACTAACATATTCCTAACGGAGCATGTTAGTTACGCAATTTTTTTTAAACACATTATTTTGTAATTAGTTACAGGATATTATATTTGTTGTCTCATTATAAATTTTTCGTCTAAACAACTCAAATTTTATACATACCCTTACATATAACAGTTATACATCACTGATTGATTATATGTGTAATTACATATTGCTTTGTTGCAACAGATTTGGCAGTGATAATAGTGCGTTATTATGATTTCCTTAGCCAGCATACCAATAATGAAGGGATTCATTCCTCTCAAAATCCTTGCCAATAGGCCGTCGGCGTTCCGTAGTGGAAGCAACCTTACATGGTGAAAGCAAATCCTGTACCAGTGAGTAATATACATTATATATTGGGATATAAAAAAGTAAATCCTGTACCATTGTTATTAGTTGTGAATTTTTGGAAAAATTATAATGAATATGGTATTCCAATTAATTATTAGGCATGATCTATTTAAAATGAAAAAAATGTGGACACTCTCTAAGTCATAAACCATCAAAATGTAAAATATAATTCTGTTTACTGATGATTAGTTGTTTCTCTTGCCAAAGGCATACCTGTAGAGCCACTGGATGTTGAAAGTACAATGAAGTGGCATTTGAGAAAAATGACCCATCAGCGTCCAGATCCTGATCAAATGAATTACCCAAAGAACTAGACCACGTGCTATGATTTCGTTTCTAAATTGACAAGTTTTACTGCTCTATTTGGTATGTGAATCGAAAATCTCATTCTATCTCGTCTTTCTTCTTGTTTTTCTTTTTGTTACTTTCTTCTTTATTAATACTTGATATTTACTGAAACTTCTTTTATTATCTATCTTCACTGATGCACCATATTCTTGACGTTTAAAAACTTTAGGTTAGGCATGACAATTATGTCATCTATGCACACTTTTGATACCGCTTTATCAAGAAAGTGGAGCCATAATCTCATATGCCTGACCTCGATGAACTGTTCGTCATTGAGAGTTTCCTTAAATATATTAGCACTTGACAGGCCAATTTGATATTAATTTATTATTTATTTAATTTTTATTTAAAAATTAAAAGAAAGAGTAAAGATTTTTTTGGATTCAAATAGGATTTACTTCAATTCACTACAAATGTAAAGAAATTTACTTATACTTCAACAAAAATTAGTTTTTAGTTATACATATTATAAATAGAAATTTTTTTATATTATTATTATTATTTTCTAATCCTGTTGACTTCCTAATTTGGGATGAAAAATCATCTACTTGCGTTGGATCACTTTTACACATTTCGTCTTTATTCAGTGATTTCCTTTTTTTATCATGCAGGCCATGCACACTTTCAATTACAAAAATGAGATTTTTAAAATCACAAGTATGCTAGTTACACTTAACACAAGTCTCATTCAGCGATATCTTTTCTAACTATATCATATGATTTGTATTTATGTTATATAAGATTCGAGTAGATTTGGAGGGATTGGAGGTTATTAGAGAAGACGATAATAATCGTTAGAGATATAAAACCATTTATGTGTCTTTACCCAATAGTTTAAACTTTTGAGATAATTTGTTTATGACATAGCCTCTATGACTAAAATAAAACCATCCATGTGTTTTTGGCGAGTATCTTTTAAGTCTTGGCTCAAGGACACATCAGAATGTTGCTCTGTGGTGTTTGCGCTCATTGCCGGTGTTTCCTTTGCCACAGCCAGCACTGTCCCCGGGGGCACCAATGAGGAAACAGGTAAACCAGAGTTAGAAGGCCAGCCTGCATTCGATGCGTTTGCTATAGCTTCGCTAATTGGACTTTGCTTCTCCGTCACTGGACTCATAATGTTCCTTTCTATACTTACTTCTCGAAAACAAGCCAAAGATTTCCGTAGAGATTTGCCACTGAAACTTCTTCTGGGCTTAAGCTCTCTCTTCGCATCTATTGCCGCAATGTTTGTTTCTTTCTGCACTGGGCATTTTTTGGTGCTTAAGGACAAATACAAGCAGGTCCTATTCCCCATTTATGCAGCAACTTGCTTGCCTGTGTCTTGCTATGCGGTGGCACAGTTTCCACTGTACATTGATCTTCTGGAAGCGATTTTAACTAAGGTGCCAGAGTTAAGTGATAAAGATGACAATTTGTAGGTGCTTCCACCATATCATTGCTGGAACACCAGTTAATCATCATCAGCAAGGTGTTGGATCAATTTATTAATCATGTTATGAGCCATGGGCAAAGGTTTTGATTTGTTGCATTTTGTGTTGGTTGTGCAGTTACGTCTGTGTTTAAGCATTGAGATTTCTGCATATTCTCGGTGGAGTACATCAAATAAGCATATGTCAAACTTTTTGTGAAATGGTGTTATATATTTAATTACTTTTTGTTTGAATGTGTCATATCACATGTCATATTATAGCTGGGTTGGTCCACTGCGGCAAGCGAATAATGTAAGAATTTCCTGTTTAAGCAAGAATTTCTTAAATTGCACTCCACTCATTAATATGACCATCTCTATATATTAATAGTTCTTTAAGTGCTTCTTTGCATAATCTGTAGGAAAACAGTGGCCTTCATCAACAGAACATTTCCCTTGTTTTAATGAATGTGGTTTTATTTTTCTTTGTTGGGGAAAGAAGAAAAATACGACTTTCCCTAACGCTGGTGTAAAACATTCTGATTAAAAACGAAGCTTTCTGGTAGATTCTTCAATCAATTGATAAATTTAGTCCATGAATATTTTATTGTAGGACCTGATCTCCTCAATATAAATCTGCTTTCAAGGTGTTTTAGTTTACATCTTTTTCATCTGTAGCACCAAACCAGTTCATTTTAATATAATTTTGGTAGAAAATATGCGCGGTGTCGATTTCAAACGCTCCTGGTAACTGCAGCCAACTTGCAGCCTCTGTTCTTTTCTCCCCAAGAAAACTGAATAAATAATAAAATTTTACCGGAAGTCTACCAGACCAAACAAAGATATGAAAGAAAAGAACCACAAAAGCTACATTTTTCATTTGAAAATTTTGGTTATCTGCTAAAATGCAAGTAATCCAACAAATCACCCACTGTAGTAAGAATTTCAATAACTAGGAAATTATTGTTGCTGGCTTGATTGCCTTTTTTTTTTTTTTTTGTATACTTTTCCCCGATCAATTAAATTTCTCCCAGCATTAGAACAGCTCCAGTTAAGCTGTTGCAGTTGGAAGTAAACTAATATTTGAGTTCACTGCTTTCATGGCTTCAAATCTTGGCTCCTTAGCCTGAAACTTCAGCGTAGCATAAATCTTCATGTAGTCCTCAAACACAAATTTTGGGTATTCTTGGTTCATTCCCTCTGCCTCTCTCTCCAACAAAGCTGGTGCTGGGTAGATAACAGCATCACTGCCAGGGTTGTAGAATGAGGCTACGGACATTCTGGTCCCTTCAGTTTGTGCAATCACACGGTGCTCCACACTCTTGTATCTCCCATTGGTGATTACCTGGTTTACCAAAATGTAGGATAAGAATCATAATCTCAATGGTGGATTAATTTTGCATTAGGCATATCAGTCAAAGGATTTACCTCAAGCTGGTCACCAAGGTTAACAACAATGGAGTGGCGCATTGGGGGCACATCCACCCAGTGGCCATCTTTGAGAAGCTGCAGGCCGCTGACCTTGTCATCTTGCAAGAGAAGGATAATCCCACCAGCATCTGTGTGGGCACGAAGACCCTTGACCAGCTCTGGCTTGGGGCAGGGAGGGTAGTTAGCAACCTTGGTGCCAAAACTTGGACCCCTTGATCCATAAAAGGCCTTCTTGAGGTACCCCTTCTCTAATCCAAGATTTTCACATAACAGGTCTAGCAGCTCCTCTGCAAGTTTCTCTAACTTCTGTGCAAATTCTTTCATCGCCTTCCTGCATCGTTGCCTCAACTAGTTCAGATTACGTCTTGGGTAGGTATGTATCAAATAATCAATTTGCATGCATAATCACAAATTTAGATGCAGCATTTTAAATCTTTATATATGCCATCAACACTGCCATGCATATGCATCTCTTTGTTTTCAATTTGTGTTACCTGATCTCTTCGCTGAGATCAAGGATTTCAGAGATGTTTGACTCCGGGAGATGGCGCAAGAAGAAGGTGCTCTCCCAGTCCATGTCCTTAACTTCAGCCTGGATACCCTCTAAGCCCTTGCTTGCCATTAGCTCCTTGAACCTCTGCTCCATGCATTTCCTATAATGCTCTTTTGTTAACCTTTCCACAGTATCCAAAAGCTCGTGGGATATTCCATGATTCACCAACTACAGTTAATTAGGAAAGTAACATGATTAATATAGTTAAAATGACCAACATGAAGAAAATTTTGGGATGCAAATATGCAGAAAAATATTCGAATATAACAAATCATTGTGTTAGAAGGTTCGTGGGGTACCTCAAAAAATCCCCAGTTCTCGCAAGCATCTTTGATTTTCTCCATGGTATCCTTCCTCTCCTCACCATTGAGCTTCTCCAAGTTGATCACCGGGAAGTTCTCCATCTCTCACACTCTTTCTTTCTCTTGTCCCTCTGAGCAATCTTAAGTTTGTTTGTCTATGCAGATTGGCAAGCTGGGTGTGTGCTATTTATAGGAATTCAAAGAGTATACAGGGAGGACACCAGGGCAACTATACCCTACACTGACACATGATAAATATTTTAATTAGAATTCAATTTGTTTTAGGGCTCATGGCCGACCTATTTTTTCCAAGATCGACATTGCGTTGTTGAATTGTCAAGTTTGGCGTGGGTTTGGACTCATCTGGAGGCTGCCCCAACCTTCCCAGCATTTCCCCGCTTCTCTCTGCTCAACTTTTTCGTTGGAGCCTTGGAGGTTCTGAAAGTGATCATTTCTTGGAAGGTGGCACAAGCTAACAGTACTGTTCTAAAGTTTGACAGCATCTATCCTTATAGAGCCTCTCAACCTCTGCTATCTGCATAACATTGTCAACTTTGATTGGGATGAAAGATAAAAATTCAAATGGTAGGACTGGAAAGAGAGAGGACTGGTACTATAACATGGGCCAGATCCAAGATACGGTTGGTAGCATTAAGTTATATTATTGATAGCTTTAACTAAATTTAATTAAGTTTGAGTAGTCAAATGCTACTCTACTTTTAACTTGATAAAAATAAAAAAAAAAGTAGTGAACTTAATTGATATAAGTGGCTAAGATAATAGATTGTACAGTTACTAATAATTATTTTGAAATTACAAAAATGATTTTTGGGTTCCACTACTGCTGGATGAAATGGCTAGGATTTTCCTCTCCCTTTCCTTACACACTGACAATTTTACTTTTACATATTCTCATCATTCCGCTTCTCACTGTAGGCATGTGATCCCTTGAAAATTTAACTTGTTGATTTGTAAAAGTTATGATCTTTCGGTGGGATATAATCACATGTTAAATATTTTCCACCAAAATATACTAACTTCTACTATAATCAAAGGCAATCGCGTGTTAATTATTTCCATCTTTGGCTAACTTTTCATGCATATGGGCAATTCCAATCAACAAATTAACTTATCATAAGAAATTTAAGCCAAACAGAAAATGAGGAGTACATGAATTGTCCCCAGATTCTCTCTCTCTCTCTCTCTCTCTCTCTCTCTCTGTATATATATAAATATTCATTCATGACATGACTTTTGCTCTTTTTCGAGTTATTTATTTCTTTTTAGAAAAAAATTATCACATGAATACATAAAAATATTGTATAGAATTTAAGGTGTTTAAAAAGAATTAATTAAATTTAATGATTGACAACCAGATTTATAGAAGTGGTATATTTATACATATATTTATACATA
This sequence comes from Castanospermum australe, assembly GCA_019955255.1. Taxonomy (NCBI): domain Eukaryota; kingdom Viridiplantae; phylum Streptophyta; class Magnoliopsida; order Fabales; family Fabaceae; genus Castanospermum; species Castanospermum australe. The sequence continues at coordinate 146,130 of NSJW01000368.1, forward strand.
CAACTAACAATACATGAGTAACTATTGATTTAACAAGGTACTATTAATTTTCTTTAATATTCACAAAAGTTTACATATGATCTCTAAAATTACTAAAATTTATTAGGGTTTTATTAACGTGTGGCTTAAGGTTACAAATTAAGAAATAAAAAATAAAAATTATTAAATAAAAAGTAAAAATATTTAATATCTTGAAAATATAAAATACATTTAATATTTTTTCTTTAAATAATTAGAATGATTTAATAAAAGATAATGAATGTTATTTTTGCTTCTAAATATATGTTCTTATGCATATGTTAACCAAATCCAACTTATTATAACCATAAGTTGCACATTGTTTGGGGTAAAGGTTTCTCTTAGGAGTAATACTACACAACTAAAAAAATAAACAAAATTTTTAATGAAATTTAATTAGATTTAAGGGTGATTATTAGATGGAATGAAATAATAAAAACTATCACCTATTTCAATAAATATGTCAAATCATTCTATAAAAGATTTTGATAAAATTTTTGATTATATAATATTTTTCTTCTCTCATTCATAAGTTAATTTGAACAATTTGTTTTGGTAATAGCACACCATCAAAGGCAGTCAACTTAGAAAGAGTGAAAAAAAATTAATGGAAGAAGTCAAGAAATATCAGTGTCATAACTATTAATGTGTTTATTTTCTTTTGACCACCTGACCAATAGGAGCCACATGGCAAAGAAATATCAGGGAGGTTCGCATTTTCTGCTATTTGGCATCTCCAAGTCAGTTTTGAGACCAATGGCAAGAGGCAGTTTCATCGTTGCTATTATTCTTCCAATTTTTGAGTCAAATCTTGCATATTAGTCCTTGTTTCTTGCTCATTGGGGTCTTTTCATCATAGCTTTCTTTCGAAGAAATATGTTGAATTAAGTCTCTAAATTATAATAAGATAATAATTGATGCCGTGAGGTTATTGAAAATTTAGTTTTTATACCATTTCTTTAAGGAAAAAAAAAAACAGTCGGGAAATTTTTTTAAAATTTTCTCTATTAAAAAATGATCAATAATTTGAATATTTTATATAATAATTAATATTAGAAACTTATTGAAAATAGAGAGGAGATTTTTCTTATAGACCTGCAATAAAAATTTCAAAAAAATATTTATTAATTTAGTAAAAAATAAATAACATAATAGTTAAAATTTATAATTTAATAGTTAATATTAAATGTAAGTTTTTAATAAATTTCTTTACGATTTATAGTTTTAGATAAGAAATACAACGTGGGAATATTTTAACGAAAAAATTACGCAGGATCAGCAAATTAAGCCAAAGGAAAGAAAAAAACATGTTTTTTGAAGTCACGTGACTCACGTCTTGTGGTTGATGTTACAAAATTTGCTTTATCAATAAACTCCAATTCATTTTTTTTCTTTCCAATTTCGATCAATTTTAATTCATTCATTGCATAAAAAACATTCTCTTTCTTTTTTATAATTACAGTATGCTATCTGATTGTAAAGAAGATCTACATATTGCAACAAATGACGGAAATAAAACTATATATAATTTATATATGGTCACTATCACATAATCACATTTAGGTACGATGATTTTGCTTTAAAAAAAATTGATTCTTTTAAATACACTAAGTTAATATGAGAATATATTCGTAAAATCATTCAAAAAAAAAAACTAACTCAATAATCCTCTTCCTGTATAATAAAAACAGATTTTTCGGCCAAGAGTTTGTCATGAGTAGTATATATTGATAATTCTAATTACTTTATTATTTATATCTAGTTTGATTACCAAAAATTACAATTATAAATTGATAAGTCGTAATAAACCACATACAAATGTTCTTTCAAATACACCGCTAGGCTATTCGTTTGAGATGAATTTGTTATCATCATTTTCCAATCCTTAGTTTGATAGGTCATAAAGACAAAAAAAGGATCGCATGATTTGAGTTTTAATCTCTAATTGAGAAAGGGAGACATAAAATTAACAGATATCCTTTCTATTTTCTGTACCAAAAAAATATCCCTTCTACTTTTTACCTCATGAATTTAATAAATCTTAGTCAAAAAGAAAAATACACGCAAAAGACGCTAATCAATATACTATTTTTTTCTGAAGAAGGCCATGCGATAAGATAATTCTAAACAGAATATTCAAAACCAAGTAAGATGGATTGTTTCAGACATTAAGATGTTGAACCGAGCAATTTTATTTTTTTTTTACAAAAAAGTTTAGGGTGATGAAAGCTTCTTCTCCTTTTAAGATCAAAATAAATCACAAACTTTAATGATGATTTATAGTAAGATTATAAATCATCTACCAACTTAAAAATTCTTAAATTCTAATTCAAGTCATATAGTTATCATAATCCGAAAGTTATTAAACTGTGCAATTTAAAATATGAAATAATGGGTGAATGGGTTAAAAAATCTTTTTTCTATCCTTTTCCTCCTAAGATTATCGTGTCATGTAATAGGACTCAAATTCAAATCTTCAATTCCTTCTCTCTGTCACCCAAGTTGGTGGTGTTTTTATTGAGAAGATAAGACTGAAAAAAGGGAAAGGGAGTTAAGAAGGTTTGAATCCTTTCTTGGATGTTGCCACTATGCATTGGAATTCTTCGCACTAAAGGTTGGTGCTGGCCTAGTATGATCAAAATTCTGTACTTGAAAGAGCAGGGGAACCATAGTCTCTTACTAGGATTGTGAGCAGCTAGGGTTGGTGCTTACGTTGGATGTCCCTTCTCCAAGTGAGGATGACCTTATATATGTTCTTAATTAACAATGATCTAGAGGGGCAATCCATACCATAGTATATCCCTTTCTCTGGTTATCACTGGCTTCTTTCGAATAGTATTGACCTTTACGAAGGTTCTAATTAATTGATGTTGGCTCTGGAGAATAAAGATTATGAAGGAAATTCAAGTTTTTTTTTTCTGGTTAGCTTTACAGAATAAACTCCTCACACATGAGCTCGTGGCTCATATAGTTTGGGTGTAGTGTAGGCATGACTAGCCCTCAGTTTAGGAAACAACTTTGCATTGCCTTAAAGGGACTGTCAATAATTTATCTTGATTTTGGACTGCTTTGGGCTTCACTGCTGAACCTCAATTTCTTTTACTGGTGGTGTTTCTACGTACTTAGCTGGTGTTCCTTGTCTGTGTAGTTTGGGGGATGATTTGGAAAAAACGTGACTCTCTAGTCATGGAAAATCTTGTGTTAAGGCATGGCATGCCATGATTTTGCACAATATTGATGACTTGGTGGAGGTGTTTGTCTCTTCTTTGAACATTGATGCTTGCCATTCTTAGCCTCCTACAAGTTCTGGTGCTATAGAAACTTTATAATATGGATGGTATAGCTCCCAAGGCCAAGGGAATTTAGTTATCTAGGTAGAGCGGGCAAGGCAGCTGGGCTTTTTTGGGTTCATGGTATGAATTCCAACATTGTTGTTGAGTTTGATAGATATAGACACTGGTCTGGTTGCCTGCAATTTAATTGGGTATTACTAATAGGCGTTCAGCATGTGCTGGTTTTCAGAATTTTTTTTTTTTTTGGTAAGTAGCTTTCAGAATATTTATTTATTCATGGAAAGTCTTATATGAGAGTGTTAGATTATCATGTTTGATACAATATTTTAAGAAATATATTCTCAAATAAAAAATGATTCTCGAAAATAATTTTTGCCCAACGTATGTTCTCACATTTTTATTCCCATAAATAATTCATAGTAATATTCTTTTAAAACTTGAACCAAACGTCCTATTAATGTATGAGTTTGGTAACTTTTTTCTAATGTACCCACATATTTTCTTGGCAGTTACATAAAAAGAGTTAAAATTGCGATGCACTGTTAGTCTAAATCATCCAATAATATATAACTACATTATTTAAATAATTTAATTATAATAACAATTGAAAGATTGTGTAGAAATATTTTACTGTAATATTAAATCAAAATTAAACTTAAAATCATACCACAATTTGATTTCTTTTTTTTTTTGTTTATAATAGTGGTACAGAAATTTGAGTTTATAAGTTTTTAAGATCTTATAAATTATTTAAACTCCTTATAATAGCCCAATTTTGATAACTTCACTTTTCTCTTTATTTTTTAGTGAAAATTTCCTTTTGATGAAATCACTTTTCTCATATTTTGTATATGCTGTACATGTATCCCTTTTATTATAAAATCTTACATAAGACATCATATTTTCTTGGTAAACATAAGACATCATATTTTCTTGGTAAACATAAGACATCATATTTATTAAAAGAATTTAATTATATAATGACATGATCATTAAAAAAATTTAATTATAACAATAATTATGTAAAATAAAATTAAATTCATAAATGAGCTTATATCTTATAAATATGAATTTAATTTTAATTTACTGTCATTATAAAATTTTTTTACATTATCATTTAATTATATATATTTTTGATAATATTTTATGTAGTTGTTATCTTAATTATATTTTTTTAATAATTTAATAATATATAATTAAATGATAATATAAAATATTTTATACTGATAATAGACATCATTACTCGGTATTATATCAAAAAAATTCAAAGAACATTTTCATTTTGTGTAAATTAATTACATGCTCATTTTTGTATTTAACCATTTGAGGCTTAAAAAGATTAAATTTATAAAATAATTTAAATAAATTAAATTATGTAAAAATATTTTTGATTCACCCATAAACTTATAATACTAAATAAAAGTAATAGTCACATCTAATCACACAAAATTTCATGAATTAATAGACTAATTAATGAATTTGTACTTGTTAATAGTTTTATATATATATATATATGAGATAATTTTGTGTATGTTTTTACAACAAGAAAGATATCTGTATGGTTAATGTAAAATCGAGAATAAAAACAAAAATATAAGAAATGAAACTACAAAAGTTAATTATTATTATTATATCTATAAAAAAAGTTTATTATTATTACTTAATTACTGAATAATAATTCTCTAAGTTAATTCCGAATTAATCTGTTACTGCCACCAGCACCCCCACCCCCTGGGCTTCCTCTTCGGTTTTCTGTTCTGATTCTACCGCGTCAACCCCCCTCCCCCCCGACTTAACTCTCCTGCTTCCGACGCTGCCACCACCGATCACGACGGTGGCGTGTGATTCCACACTATCCAGCTCTCCTCAGGTTCTCTCTCTCTCGTCCCTATCTCCTTCTCCTCTCTGGTTTTCTTTTATACATGTACTGTTTCAATTATTAGTTTCAATTTTTCATCTGGGTAATTTAATTCTCTCCCTCAATCCTCTAGGACCCCTTTGCTTGGTTTCCATTAGCATTTCGAAAAAAGCCCTCTTGGCTTTTGGATTGAGGTTATCAATTTCTGTATTACAGTGGTTTTTTATTTCACAAAAATCTTGTAAGGCACGAGGCTTTAAAGGGCGAGGTATGCTCAAGATCTTGTAAGAAATGAACTTGGAATTTTTTTATGTTTTGATTTGAGAGTGCGAAATTTCCAAATGCCCAATTTATTTCAATTTCGTGGATTCCCAGAGAGGATTATGAGACACATTCTGATCTCCCACAAAATTTGAACGTTTGTCATCTCTGGTTTGGATGGATTTGTCCTTTTCCAGCGCTTTGAACAGTGCAATTCTCCTCTTTGAACTTCTTCCATCTTTTTCATTGTTCAGATTAATTACCTTGGGTAGGTAGAGATCTGATTGCCTCCATTCACGCTTTTCAATTCCTAAACACTGGCGCACAAATTTTCATTTTTCAATTCCTGGGTCTTGATTCCTCCACTTGTTAGTGTCTGCAACTGCCCCACTCAACTTAAGATGGCAACTCCAAGCTTATTCCTCGTGTTTGTATTAATTTTGATTAATATATTTTATTTATTTGTAAATTTAGCTTGGATCATGGAGTTTCTTGAAAAATCTAATAGAAAAAGGAAATAAGAGAATACATAAGAACTATTACACCTCATGGATTCCCAAACCTATGAGATTATTAAAAAAAAAAAAGTTACATTTTGCATGGAACATAGAACTTAGTGTATGTATTGGAAAAACTTTTCCAGCATGATGGACTTGGAGGAGAAGAAATTTGTTCTGTAACTTTGTTGAATGGTGTGCTGAAAATTTATGTTCTGTAAATATCCCTTGCCTTTGAAATTTCTCAGGTGAAAGGTATATTCAGGGTAGTAGTGAGGGGCATTGTTGAACCATCTGTATCAGGTGGTGGTAAACTTACATTGGGTAGCAATTGGTACTGAGTTTCGTCCTTCCTTTTTGTAACAAGATGATCTAGAAGTAAGACCAAATTCAGAGTTACAAGTGTTAAAAGATGGATTTGTTAATGAGGAATATGAGTTTCTTAGATTCTGTTTTTTCTCTTTTAATGAGAAAATAGGTATGGGCAGAAATCCTGAGATTAATACTGGGGTTGTATGTGTGCATTTCCATCCAACCAATAAAGGCATCTGCGCGTCAATTCTGTTTTTTTCTTCTTTTTTTGTTCTGAGAAAATGGTTATGGGCAGAAATCCTAAGATTAATAATCAGGTATATGTTTGTGTATGTGACCGTCCAATCAAGAAGGGCATGTGATTGTCAGATTCTTTTTTTTTAATAAGAAAATGGATATGGGCTGAAATCCTGAGATTAATAGTGGGACCTCTGTGTGTGTGTGTGTATATGTGTGTATGTGTGTGTGTATTTGCATAAGTTTCAAATAATTACCAATAACATGTGCCTGTTATAGCTGTCAGAGAAGACATGATCTGGATTAAAAATTTGGTAGGGTTAGCCTCCTGGACATAGCTCAAGTGGTTGGGGTGCTTGGGGATTTGGGTTTAGTTTAGTAGGGTAATTGAATGATGAGACGTTTGACGAAATTGTGGACATAATTTTCATTCTTTTTCTGAGCAGATTATAAGTTGACAAACAAACTTTTATGTGACGACAACACATTGTACTGTGTATTCTGTTTTATATATTTTTTTATATACATTGTGCTGGATAAATTCTATTAGCAGTAAGTGACTGTGTCTATGTTCATGGACAATGCTTTGTTTCTGCAGGTTCCCAAACTGGGATTTCAGTTTTTGATCATTGAGGATGGTGCTGGTCTTGGCCCTGGGGGATTTACACATACCCCACAGGGCACCTGATCTGCCTGCAAAGTTCAAATCCATGCTTGTACCTGGCAAGATCCAGCACGTCATTTGCACAGGAAATTTATGTATTAAAGTATGTCTATCTTATTGAAATAAGTATTACTGATCCATGCTAATTTGCTGGAATATAATTAATTGTCTTGTCTCTACTTTATAGTTTTCAACTTCTATAATTTGATATGACAAAGGGTGGACGGGGTGTGAAGGTCCAAGTTTTACTTGTTCCCCTTCCTTTGTTTTATAAAAAGTGGGGTACTTTATCCTGTAGTTGTAGGATTTGAGTTCATTAGGAGAGTATAACTTCCATTAGAATGTAAGCCTTTATTAGAACAATTTAATTTGTACAACAATGTAACATTTGTACTTATTGGTTATTTGTAACTGGAAAGGTATGTCAATCATTGATTTTTGTTGCATAAATGTGTTATTCAAGTGACTGATGGGTAGAAAATTAATGACTGTAGAACAACTACTAAAATTGGGAAATCCTGGACGCCTGTATGGAAGGTTTGTAGTTACAAGTGGTGAAGCCATGTTGGGGCCAGGGGGGTACCCCTTGCCGTTTGCTGTAAGATACTAATATGCATTATCCTCCACTTCCATAGACCAAGTTGAAAGATTGTCCATTGGCCAAGGGGATGATTATTAAGTTCCCTACAATTTCTTTTTCTTTTTCTTTTTTTTTTGGAAAAAAAAGAAACTAAATAGGGGCTGCGTGAAAATTTCTTTTGTTGGTTCTTGGTTTAATTGGTTTTTCAGTTATGCTAATTGCAATCAGGCTTTCATAGGATTTCTAACATTTCCGTTAATGGGTTGTGGGAATTGGCTCTCAAAGTAAGATTCTTTGATATTATTAAGAATTGCAGTTTGTCATCAAGTTGTATGGTGTGGAATTAGATGATATTTTAATGCTTGGATTTCTAAGCTAACTTTTATGTCAATTATGTACAGGAAGTTCACGACTACTTGAAGACTCTTTGTCCGGACTTGCATATAACTCGTGGTGAGTATGATGAAGAGACAAGATATCCAGAGACCAAAACACTAACCATTGGTCAATTTAAGCTGGGACTATGCCATGGTCATCAGGTCTGGTCTTCCTTTGACTCTTTGCTGTTATTTCCCTCTCTTAATTTCTAGATATATGTAGGCTTAGATAAGTAAAACAGTTTAGGATTGTCTTGGCAGTAAGAGGGTACTGCACTTCGGGTTTTCATGACCAAAGGTTCATGAAGGCAACAGGAAAAGGTTTGGGCTTTAGGGGAGTATTTTAAAGTTGTTCCTGTAGATTACCTTGCAACGCCATCAACCTGAGCTGGATGATTTGTCTCATTGTGTCACTTTATGTTGCTCACGTATATTGTCTCTTTCCCATCTTCCTTGATGGTGTTTTCACATTCTCATGGATGCAATTCACATGTTTGTTTTATTTTATTGCACCAGCTGCAACTTTTTTCCATTTAACTGTCTAATACCAGTGATAGTATTTTTAAGGAACTGTTGTTGGTCCAGTCAAGTAGAAACTAAAATTTGTGCAATATTATGTATTGCTACACGATGATTATGTGCTCTTAATGTTCCTGAAGGTTATTCCGTGGGGAGACCTAGACTCACTAGCAATGCTACAGAGGCAGCTTGATGTAGACATCCTTGTCACAGGTCACACCCATCAGTTTACAGCATACAAACACGAGGGTGGTGTGGTTATAAATCCTGGTTCTGCAACAGGTGCCTATAGCAGCATCACTTATGATGTGAATCCAAGTTTTGTCCTCATGGACATTGATGGTCTGCGTGTTGTGGTCTATGTATATGAACTTATTGATGGAGAGGTTAAGGTTGACAAGATTGACTTTAAGAAAACATCCTCAAGCCACTCTGCTCATTAAACATTTGTATTTTGGTCTTAAGTCTCTTGTATCTTTCTGTCTTTTTCGTAGTCTGTTGTTTCTAGTTTTTTCCTTCACTTTGTAAGGGTGTTCTGTTTTTAGTTTTATCTGTTTTGAACACTTGTATTTTGTCCTTATCATAGATTTGCTGGATTCTTAGCATTTGATCAATTTGTGATGTATGCAAAACATATTTGACTGATTAGCAGTGGCTTGTGCATTCCATTGACCAGTGATTGACCCAGGGATGATATGAAGCTGAAAATTTGGTGAGCAGAAACATAAATGCCTCGTTGATTTATATTTCATAAGCAGTCGGTTGCATTAATATGGCACTAGAAAATTGTGTTCATACTGTTTACATATTTTCAGTATTATCCTCAATTAGTAAAACTGATATTGTCTTTGGTAATTTTAAAAGGAAGCTAGTGAATTGAAGCAAGCTGAGGATAGAAATACTTATTCATGAGGACTGTGGACCTAATTTTTATGTGTTAGCCAACTGCAACAGATTTCAAAATAAAATTATGTAGCATATTTAGAAATATTACTTAGTTGGGATAAATATATTTATAAAAATATTTAATCTTGGTTTACTGAATAAAAAGTTTTGTATTAATAGTAAGTCAATGATGTCACCGTACCCATAATCAAATTTAAACTCTTTATATAAAACCTAACTTTTATATTATTTTAACAATTTTTGTAGTTGAACTCTTGGACTATTTTAATCATGTAAATTGTAATTTAAAACTTCTTTAACATAATCTAAGATTTACAACAAATATTTGGATAAACTTAATGATATATTTTGACATTCATCAAATGCTTGAGAAGAAATTGATTGCTCTAAATTCTAATATCAATTTTCTCAAAAAAATTATTCTTTTTAAAAGGTTCATTTTTTCTTTTGATCAGTAAAATTATACAAATAATTGCTCGCGTTAGGACAAGGAGTGGTATGATATGGTAAAATAGAGTAATATAGTAAAATCCTCTCCGAGACGTTGAATTTTCACAACACCAACCACGTTTGGATTTCTAATAAGCTCGCCTTGTCAAGAAGTAGGCTTAGGCTCCAAGGCAACCCGCAGCCCATAAGGAATCACTTGAGCTGCCACTTGTACTGGGTGCTGAACAGAGGGAATGGAAATGAACACCCAGCCTAAAAGAGGCCATTGCTGTCCCTAATAATCACCCTAACACCACATTTGTGTTGTTTTAGAAATATAACACCATAGCCGTCAAATGTTTAGTGATTATTCACTTGATAATAAGTAGATGTCCGTGACATTTACCATAAGCAAAATTGAAGATGCTCATAGCATATGTGGAATGGCTTGAGTCGCAGACTCAATCATATTCTAGAAGAAGCTTCTCCTTCCACCCCAAATACAATTCCTACACATGATCCTTAATACTTTCAGATCATTTATTCTGACTGCCCCCAACATAATAGAATGATCCATGTAACTTTTCATTAAAAATGTATCATATGGTAACACGCTTAAATCATATAATTTATCATATGGCAACTCTTACATAATTTGGAGAAGTTTTACTACTGCAAGTGACTACCACATCTTAATTTTTTTTTAGAATATCATGAAGTATCAAACATTTATTAATTATTAGTTTTAACAATAAATATTTAAAATTCATAATAATTAATAAGTATTTAATCACTCATCAATATTAAAAAAAATAAATATCAGTATAGTCTTTTAAACCCTAAACCAACGGCTAAACCAAATTGAATGTGGGAATTAAAAACTGTGATGATAATTAAAAAAAAAAAAAAAACAGAGTTGGGTTTTGCTAGTTGTTGAAGCGGATGAAAAAAATTTATTTATTTTCTGGCCAAAATATATAAGAGAAACGGCACGGACATCGGCTGTCTTGGTGACAGACAAGGTGAGAAAAATCGAATGGATCCTCAGCTGTGGCACAAAGTCGCTGCACTTTCCGGTAATCCCTGAATCCCCTTCTTCTTAATTTTGTACTCATACCCTTTCAGAAAACCCAGAGTTCAATAACTCAGTGATTAACTGAAACAGGAGTTGCAGCACTTGCGTTGGGCACCTACGGCGCTCATGGCTTCAAGCCCCAAAACCCTTCTTACAAAGAAGTCTCTTTCTACATTTCCCTGTGGCATTTCACTTCTATTTCATCATAAAGCTTGGTTTTTTTCTTACCCTAATTTTTTTTATTGGAATTAATCTGTGAAGGTTTGGCAAACAGCAACGCTTTACCATCTGGTTCACACCGCCGCCTTACTTGCCGCTCCAATTACAAAAAATCCCAATGTTGTAAGTTCCCATTTCTCGATTTTCTTACTCGCTCTTTCCTTTTCCTTTTTCAGTTTAAATGCTATTAGTTGCCTGTACTATATGGTTATTGTACCAAGTGTTTGTGAAATGAAAATGTCACTTTTTTAACCCATTATCCTTTGTGCAGTTTGGAGGGCTTCTAACAACTGGAATCTTGGCTTTCTCTGGGACGTAAGTGCTATCTCTATCTCTTCTATTGAACTGTTTAAAGGGCTATATTTGTACTATGTAATTCAGATTAAGAAACTTAATGCAGTAATGACTAACAAGTAAAGAAAACCACAGCATGCTTTTGGGGCATAAACTTTTTTTTGTAGTGGGGGGGGGGGGGGTTCAAAGAAATGGGATGAGAATTGAAATGTAAAGATGGGACTATAGCATAACATTAGATACATGATGTTTTTGGGTCCTTACATGTTTTTCCTTTACTCATTGATCCGTCCTTGCATGGTTGAGCACTGAGAAGTAGATGTTGAAGAGTTTCATTATCTTGTTCAAGAGTTTCTCTTGAGCACTGATGATGAAGCTGGACGAATAATATGGGGAACTGAGAATTTTGGAGAAACTGAAGTTGGTGAACTAGTGTAGAAGCCATGGAATTATAGGCCAAAGAGTCCATGTTAGGACTTTAGGTAAAGTCTCTTCCATTTGAATGAATCCCTGGTTGTATATAAATCTAAAGTTAATGAAGATATTTCAGTTGCTCAAGAGAAACAAGGTGAGATGCATCCACTCAGGACGTTGTGTGAGTTTACATTTAAGCCGCTGAGGTTTAAAGACTGTGATATTGCCACATAGATGTTGAAGAGCTTCACTATCTTGTTGGAACAAAGTAAAGGTAGGTGAAGCAATCATGGATCTTCTGTGTAAAGTATAGGCCATGGGCAGGCGGTCCAAGGCAATCCTCCAGAGGAAGAAATGAAGCTTGTGGGGTAGTTTAAGATCCCACATGGTTTGTTTCCTCGGCAAAGATGGTTAGAAGTGAGGAGAGTTCCTAGACTCTAGATATTTGTAACATAAGACATTGATTTCACCATGGGAAGGAAACTGCCACATAATTTTGTCCAAAGGAAGGGAATACTAAAGGATGGGAATTAATTATGTTAATGATGGAACCAGATATAATTGCTCTTACTGAATCAAGGTTCCAGGTTCGATTCCTTGTATGAATGAAATCACTAATTTCAGAGTCACAGATATCAATCAAGGATAGCCCTGTCAGAGGACCACCAGGACACCAGTTATCATGCCAGAATTTTATGGTATTCCATGTTTCAACATGCCATCACAGTCCTAGTTCAATGTTATTGCCCTAATGGAAGGTACTGCTAGATTTTCTAAGCAGTATAACAATCATGGGCAACATTTATATTAAACAAAGGTTTATGCTTTGTGTAAACTCTATGCACATAATCTCCCCATAAATTGGAGGGGTTATTAACAGTTTTCCCAGCAGTTTTGGCAGTCATGGCTTTTGTTCATCCAATTTAAGCTTTTAATACCAACCTCTCCTTGACTCAAAGGAGTGGAAACTTTCTTACAATCAATACAAAAGCCCGTAGTTAGCTCATAAGAATTTAGAGAGAGATTTTGGAAGTTGAAATAAAATCATCTTGGGACTCTTGAAAGCCAAAATGGTGAACAAAGTTGATGAGAGTAAGTTTTCCAACAAAGGAGAGGTGTTTGGCAGTCCAGGTCCAGGCTTTTATTTTCTCTTTGGTTTTCTTGATCAAGTAAGAGAAGTCCATACAGGGATACCTAGATATATTTTTAAAGCACAGTGCAGGGAATGTCCATAGTTCTGTCAATTTTCTGTTAGGGGAGAAAGCAATGTTTGATTTGTTGAAATTAATAGATTGACTGGAAACAGCCAAAATGGTCTATGTTGTCTTTAAGGTTTCGAGCAGTAAACTCTGTAGCACTAAGAAAATCAAAATGGTCATCAGCTTAACATAAAATATGAATTTTAATGTTTGATCTTGCTATTATTGATACCCTGACCCTGTCAAATGATCTGTATAAAATAATCCATACAAACCATAAAAATGTAAGTTGAGATGGGATCACCTTGCCTGATTCCTCTTTCATTGTCATTCACCCTATAAGAAACAGTCTTGATGCAACAAATGATTTTGTCGATCCAGATACTATGCAACTTAAAATGGTCAGAATTTTTAATAAAATTCCACTCTAGTTTATTATAGGATTCTTGAGAGTGAATACTTCTTCCAGTGAAGAAATCAGACTGGAAAGGACTTATGCTTTTGGACAGAGTATTGCTTATGTCATTTGGTTAACGATAAGCTGTATATATGGTTACAACGGGGACTTACAGGTCTCTAGTACCTCACCAAAGTGGTGTTGTCTATTTAGGTAGAACAGTGATGTGAATGTGGTTTAAGAGTCCTGAGCAATTATCTTGAGTGAAAAAAAAGAAGAAAGAAGCTTTAACAATTTGGGTGTTTGACTTTCCAACCTAAAGAATGCAGCTGTTGGCATCAGGTCATGGAGATTTCCAATATTGCTTAGTTCACTATTTGTGATTGGTGAGTCCAAGTCATCCCAAGAAATACACAGATCAAAGATTTGTGAATTTGTTATAGAGTGAAGTTTGAAGAATAATAGCAAATTAACCTCTAATCAAACTTTCAATATCTTACTGGGAGGTAATCTAGTGACCTGTATCATTTTGGAGCTTGAAATGAAATTGTTTCTCCTTATTTGCGCAATAAAGAAGTGGAAAGTTTTGAAAATTTTCAATGCCTCGTTTGAACCAGTTAATATTCATAATTCATTATTTGCTTCCAATAATAGTGGTCTTGCTTGACTACTTGATGATAAGCAGATTGGATGGCTTTTAACTCAGGACGTTTGTTAAGCAGAAGGTACTTTATGCTTTGAATTTTTGTAGGAAACCAAAAAAAGAAAACCTGAGGTTTTTGTGTCAGATAATTCAGCAATTCAGTTAGGTTGTGGTCTGCAATTTGCAATTTGCAGTTTGTACAAAATAGTATACCCATTGTCCAATAAATAAGACTAGCCTATAACGATATTGTGGGACTGCTTGCTGTGTTTTCTGCTAAGAAAGATTCTGTAAAAAGAAGAATGATCCTTGAATTGTATTTGTCCATGATGATATTGAACGGAATTTTGAATTTCTTTAGGTGTTACACTGTCGCATTTCTTGAGGACAGAAAATATTCAACCTTGGCTCCATTTGGCGGCTTTGCATTTATAGCAGCTTGGGCTAGCTTGCTTTTCTGATGACTTCAACTCTGTTTTGTTTTGTGCTGTTACAACATCTACACTAAGTTTGTTAATAAGCAATTAGACTATCATGGGATTTGATGGTTGCCCAGGTACTTCATAATTTTAAATCTCTAGCAGTCTGTCTTGCCAATGGTTGATGATCTTGAAATGATGTATCTGGTTATTTCTCAGCTGTATATTTCAAACTGTGTGCTTCTATTACATGGCAGTCTGAATTGTTGGAAATTTCTTCGCGTCCAGACTATGTAACAAAATTTGTAGGCGACATTGTTTCATGTTCAATCAGATTGATTATTACTTGTTGACGCAGACTCGTATATCTCTGTGTACCCAAGAGAAGGACCACTTGTACATATTTAAGCGATATGATAGAATATTCCCTCGTGATTGTTCATATGACTAGAAAATGAATTTAGCAATTCTTAGGTGTGAATTTGGCTCCTCTCAAACAGGGTGTATAGTGCAAGTGGATGACTAATTAACTGACTGAAAAAAATCAGAGATTTGGTCATTGGTGTTTTATAAAAATCTGTTGTAAGTTTGTAACTCATTCTTTTATAGATACTCAATCTAGTTTGTTTCATGGTGTGTTTGCTTCTGTTTCGAACTTGAATCTTGTTAATTGAAATGAAAGTTTTTTTTTTTTTTTTTGGCGGTGTACCAAGGTTCTTTCCAAGTGACTTATAAACTACTGGTTTTGTTCATGGGAGAATTTTAACCAATCTCAGATTATTAACGTTTAAGTATGTGGTTACTCCAGTTACTAAGGATGTTACCCAGTAATAAAATGTTTCTCCATTTTGAAAAATTTTGGTTATTCTTCGTAAGATGTGTATTGACCAAAGACATTCGCTCCTTTTTTCACTTCATCCAGGTTTAAGAACTTGCAAGAAAGAGAAGTGAGATCGAGAAAATTTTATTGATAAATTTCCTTATGCAGTTATTGTTGTAGTACATGTGAAATGAAGATTCCTACGTTAAGAGAGCATCATAACCTGGTGAATGCAAATTTTCCCACAGCCACTTCCCACTCCCCCACCCCCAAAGTCCAAGAAAAAATGGTATCACAATCTATGCTATTAAAAAGGATATAAGGAACATTGAATTTCATGAATATTTATACATGATTGAGCATAATGATGTGGTATAACATAATTTATGTAGCAGCTTCAATTTAGTGATATATCAACCATTCCTTTCTATTTTTTCTCTTTTTTGGGTTCTAACACAAAATTCCAGGGTTATATATTACTGCTGTTATTATTTTTCCTTTTTTATTTGGGTTATATAAAATTGGGAACGGATGGCTTTATAATTAAGTAGCAATTATGGGTGTTTAAAATCGAACTAAACCAATCTAAACCGAATTAGAAAACAAAAAACCGAATAAAATCAAAATTAATTGGTTTTGTTTAGTTTTCTTTTATGTAAATTGATTAATTTGATCCGGGTTTTTATTTTTGAAACCAAATTGAACTAAACCAAATCAAACTTATATTTATATTTTTTATAATTTATATTTATTATTAGATTTTTATTTGTTGTTATTTGTATAGAAATGTTTAAGTAAATTTATTGTTAAAATCTATTTGATTATGTTTATATTAAGATTTTAAGTTAATTTTATATTAATTAAGTCATGAAAAGAATAAAAAAGTAAAATTTGATGTGAATTATTTAAAGACAAAAAAGTACTTGTTCAATAATTAATTGGTCCGAATCAAACCAAATCAGTTAAGAACGATTTAATTCGATTTGATTTCTTATTTAGAACAAAATCGATCGATTTTTGATATAGGAGAATTGATTGGTTTAGTTTAAATAATTTTTTTTTAAATCAAATTAATCCAAACTACGAACATTTCTAGTAGTAGTGTAGTTTCTTTAAGAATTATTATCTACCTTTCCTCTCTGTCATTTGACAATAAAACTTTATAGTATTAGGAATGTAATGTCAAAAATTAATTTCCGCATGCAAATGGATGGTAGACGGTGAACCTAAGGCTAGCATCCCATAGCCATGCATGAATTTTATTTAAGACGGTAAGAAGTGCAAAGGTTTAAAAGAAATGGTGTATATTCTGACGTGCACCTTCATGACTGAATTGGTCCATAAGAGAAGAAATAAAAAACAAAAGAGATGAATAGAAAATCAAACCTTGCAATGCTATAGTTTCCTCTTTCTCAGTCTGCCGTGTTTCCTTTTCTTTTTCCTCTGTCCCAACTGTCTTTTTCTAGCCGTGCTCTCTAAAATTCCTTTTGCCATCCCTTCTCTTTTTTTTTTTTTTTTGTTCTCTTTTAATGTATGTTTAATATAGAGTAAAAATGAGGGTAAAAGCTTCTTATGACAGTAATTTTGTGTGTCGCTACAAAACTTTTTTCAATAGCACTTATTGTCACAGTATGCAGCAACTTTTTTCTTGTTAGAAAAAGTATTTTTCCTAGTGATTATGAACATTTACCAGCGACAAAAGTCACAAGGGAAAACCTCTTACCTTGTAGTGTATAACTACCATTAAATTGCACAAAAAAAAGATAAATATCTTATTCCTATAGTACCTAATAATTTTTTTGGAATAAAATACTTCTTTTAATCTATGTCATTTAATAATAGCCATATCAACTTTGTCAACTATTGTTGTTTGACAACAATAGTAAAATACTTGAGATGTTGCCTATTGCCATATCAGCTTTGTGTCATTTAATAGTGTAGCATATTTTGAGATGCATTCTATGTTAAGTTGTAAAATACTTATTTAAATGCCATATTACTTGTAGTACTACATAATTGTCATTTTTTGTCATAAATTAATATTTTTAATCCATTTATGTTATTTTTTCCTAGAAACTGCACAGAGTTTATTATGGCAGAAAATTGAGTGAGGCATCTATAATACAACATATGGAAAAGAGATTGCCATTAACTCTTGTTAATGGTTATAGGAAGAGATAGCTGACTAATATTGCTTTTGTTAAAGTTTGAAAAACAATTTTGTATCAAATATAATAAGAGTCTTGCAAGGAATGAAGACTTTGTGTCCTATGTTACTAGCTAAAATTACCTTTGTATCAAATGATTTCACTGCACAATCCATGTGATTGTCTATATTTTTTAGAAACACTTATTTTTTTTAATGTCAATGACTGTTTGAGCTAGCTTGAACATCTATTTCCATTAGTTCAATTAATTTATCACACTCTAACATTACTCTTTTGAATTGTTTCATAAATAAATTTATTATTCCATCCAATAAAATAATTCAGCCTCAATTGAAACTAGTTTTTGTTATCTTTATATAATGACATATCTTTACTATATAAGGGAATAAAAATCTTATTATTACAACTTGTAGAATTAAAATTAGGAGTATATTTGGGTAGAGAAGTTTGAAAAGAAAAGAAGAGAAGAGAAGAGAAGTAAATAACTAAAGATTCCCTTATTTGATAATTTTTTTGAAATAAAAAATAAAATGAGAGATCATCATATAACCTCTCAATCTTTCCTTATTTATTTTTACAAATTAAAAATTAAAAATATCCATCCCCTTCTTTCCTTCCAAACTCTTATATTCAAACGTAACTTAGAAGACAACAAAAAATAATATTGAAAAAGAAAAGTATTTAAAACGTATTTCACTAAGGTGTATTTTTTTACAATTATTTCTCCTTAAGAATTAAAAAAATATATTACTAAGTTCGTGCAAATATATAGCGAAAAAACTAAATGAATAGTTATCATATTATATTCTAAGCAAGACCTTTATTTACTATGCTATCAAATATATATTTACAAAAATCTAGACACATCATATATTAAAATATAACGAAATATAAAATATTATCTTCTTAAATAAAATATAAGTATTATAAATAAAATACACAGCCATTAACTCACTTCATTCAAACATATTTATATTCTTATAAATAAAAAATAATAATTCAACACCTATGATCACATTTTCAAGAAAATTACATTGTCTTTTTCCTATTTTAGGTTTTCATCCATGTGAAGTATTTACATTTTAAAATTAAAGAATTGGAAAAGATGAAAAGTTTAAAAAATACAAGAGTGTAAGAAATGAGAAATCACATTAATTAAGAGGATGAGTGAATAAATTAGAAAGAATTAAAAGAATTTAAAATTTAAAAAAATATGAGACGTGACGAATATTGTTGAACAAATTGTATTTTTTTAGAAAGAAGGTACAAATGTTTCAATCTCAAGTGTTTTCCAAATTATTCAAAAAATTTACCGTTAATCTTCTCTTAATGGCTTATAATTAGTCTTTCATTAACATGAAAATCATATAGGCAAAATAAATAGGGCAATTGTTCAGTGAGTATATTTTGGAGCTTGTCCAAAGAATAGTTCTTAAATTGTGATGCTCAGTTTGTCCAGGACAAAAGGGTAGTTGGCTTAAATAGAACAAAAGGTAAGAGAAAGAGAGAGATGAGTGCTCTTGTGCACGTAAAGAATCATCAATACTCCTCTATATATTACACAAAAAAGATGTGTTTTTTAGCAGTATTCATGCCCACAGGTCAAGTGAAAGCTGTGTTTTTGAGCTCATAGTCTATACATCAACCTCAAGTCAGTTCAGATAATTTTGGTTCGTCCTTAACTTTTCGTCTTTTCGTCGAATTCTATATTGGTTGCAATTTTTGTTTTTGGACAGATTTTGTTGAGTTTGCAATGTACAGTCCTCCAAATTTGGATAGTAATTTTAGAGTAATTTAAATTAATAATTTATATATTTTTTTCATGTTGAAGTTATATACCAATATTATTATTGATGACAGTATTTCAATTGTTTGTTATTTTTTTTTATTTACTACAATTCAGAATACATGAAGTATCATGTCTTAAAATTTAAAACTAATACATGACAATTGATCAAATTAAATTATTTTTATTTTATTTAATGGTCTTTAATTAGTAATATATAGCCACCTGAAAAGTGTTTCTGTTTATTTTTCAGTTAGAGTGTGTTTGGAATAATAAGTTTTATAAATTAATTTGATTTATGAATAAAATTTTATATTTGTAGAATTATAAAATTAAAATTGATTTGATTTATAAATTCATTAGATTTAAGTTATGTGTATTTATAAATTCACTCAAATTTAGTTATATTTGAATGGATTTGATTTGATTTTAGTTCAATTGACAATTTTATCCTTATTAATTTATTTATTTATCTAATTTAAATAAGGGTAATAAAGTAAATTATTAAAATAAAATGAATTTTAACCATTCTTAAAGTATTCCAAAGGCAAAATTTGATTTGTAAATCAAATCAAATCCTGTTTTTTTATAAGAAATCTCAAATATAAGAATTGATTTCTAAATCAAATCAAATCAATTCTATTTTTAATGATTTCAAACACAACTGTATTCTAATAAAAAAAAATATCAACTACTTGTTATTTCTAATCTATTATTAGTTTGAATTTGTCTAAAAAATTAACATGCAACATCAACATGGGAGACATATACTTCAACAATCAAATTATAAACATCACTTTCTATACTTTGCTTTTCTAATATATTAGGCTTGGAAAACTGAAATTGTGATTACAACCAATAAGAGAAATTCTTTTAGAGTTTTAGAGTGCGATAAGTTTTTATAGATAACTAGGAGTAAATGTTTATTTTGGTCCGTCAAATATATATATATGATATTATATTTATCTTCCATTTATATGCAACGTTAAATTTAGTATCATTAATTTTGTCTATTTTAAAATTAATTTAATATGATATTGAGACTAATTTTATAACATAAATTGATAATGAAAGACAAATTTAATATATTTAATAAATGAAGGATCATGGCTAAAATAGCCATTTACTAGTAAGTAACCAATGTTAGAGATATAAATATAAAATCATTTATATATTTTTAAAGTTAAAATGTGCTTATGCATTGGTTGTCTTAGAAATATAAATATAAAATCATTCAGGTTGATAAAGTGTTCATGCATGCATGCTTCCTTGGTCTCTCAGCAATCGAATTTCTACTTTAATTTTGATGCTGGGAAACGACGCTTTACCTCGTGATCGGGACAACGAGTCAAGTCCTAAGGTGATCCACTTCGATCGACTGGCAGACGTTCGGATCCGTTTGGCCCAAGAAAATACCTCATCCGAATCGAATGGTGAACCCCCCTCAATCGCCACGGATGACGCCCGAATTATGGAACATGACGAGCAAATGGAGCTGAAATGGCTGGGAGCTGCATATCTTGTAGTCAAAGACGGTGTGACGAATTACCATGATGCCTGTTCTCGCCAAAGGAGCCCTTTGGGAAACACTCTGCTTCATGTAGCAGCTACCTGTGGCAATAACGAGGTCGTGGATCAGGTGGCTCAACGAGCCCCCAACCTTCTCTTCTCTTTTAACTCCAACAACGACACTCCACTTCATGCTGCTGCAAGGGCTGGCCATACCTCCACGGTTGAAAAGCTGTTGGCAGCTTATACTGCCCCATGGCCCGAAATAGCTGATGCATGGGAGAAGTATTTGAACGAATCGCCTCAGAAATTTACTAAGGACAGAATTTTTAAGGAAAATTTACAATTCATGAAGTTAGAGAACAATCAAGGAAACAATTTGTTCCATGAGGCCTTGGTCGGTGGCGACCAAGGAGACATGATTTTCCAAGCAGTTGAAGCACTGACAATAGAAACAGCCAAGGGAACCCATTGTCAAAGTTTGTTTATGAAGATGCAGTATTTATTGTAAACAAAGAAGAGAAATAGCACTGTAACTGGCCACTGAGGCTGAGTACAAGGTGACAGTCAACCGAATATTGGAGCACTGCCCCGAGGGTGCACTGCCCAAGGGAAATTCACCACTTGTAGCGGCACTCATGAAGAGGGATAAAGGTAAGTGAATCTTATTCTTTCAGTTTCCTCTCTTTGATCTTTTGCAACACTGTCTTTGTTTCTTATCTTGCGAAAAAAGGGTACAAGTACAACCGCTAGTTACATATGGCAGACATAATTTATAATGTTTAATTTGTAATCTACATATGGCAGATATGCTCAGTATCATACTGACCAAGAAGGAAAAATGGATACATTTAATGGAAGCAGATGGAAGGATTCCTCTTCATTTCGCAGCATCCATAGGTTACCTTGAAGGTGTTCTTCGTTTACTTGGAAAATGTGAGTCCTGCAGCATTCAAAGGGACAAACATGGCTTCTTCCCACTTCATCTAGCATCTCGTGGAGGGCATGTGGATGTAGTTCACCAGTTGTTACGATACTGTCCGGATCCCACAGAGATGCTTGACAAAGCTGACCGTAATATTCTCCACATTGCAGCAGAAAGTGGAAAGCTCGATGTGGTACGCGACATCCTTCAAAATCCTGAAGTTGAGATGATGATAAATCAGAAGGATGGGAATGGAAATACCCCCTTGCATTTGGCAACCATTCACTGGCATCTCAAAACTGTCCATGCCTTAACATGGGACGAGAGAGTGGGTCTTGCTCTGGTCAACGTAAATAAGCAAACAGCTCTTGACATTGCAGTTCATCAATCTGCGACAGAATATCCATCCCCTCGACAGGCAAGTATTACTATGTATTTATTAGTTTTTATAATTTTTTTCATTTAGTTATGAAAAAACTAGCATTTCCAAGAACTTAGTTTCCGTATATATACAAAAATTATTAAAGGTACTTTAAGAATTTCCGTGGCAGAGGCCGTCATTCACTTGTTCTACAAAAGATCGAATAACAGAAAAACTCCCCTATAAAAAATAAACTATAGAGTTATAAAATTTTTAGGCGATTCTTTTTCATTTCCAGAACTACTTAAATTTAACCTAACACCATCTTTTCTACAATAATAAGATAAACAATCTGTTTTTTTTTTGGTCTGCGTTATCAATATGATCGAGATAAAATATAATGACATACTTAGTTTCTCTCGTCCTTATTTTTATTTTCTTCTCTCTCTTTTTTTTAACACACATGCAATATTTGCAGCGACTTACATGGAATGCAATGAAATCTGCTGGTGCGCAGCTGGGTTCCAGTAAGGTCCCTGTTGAAAGTACACTAAATAACTGGAAGGAAAAATCCCCGAACATGGAACCAAGCAAAGACAGAGTCCTGCACATGGCACCGTACAGAGCAGAGTGGATACTCTTATAGTGGTTTCAACCCTTATAGTGACGGAGTCAATGACCGCATGTTTCACCGTGCCCGGTGAGGTGGACGAGGGCACAGCCGTTGACCTGAATCATGCCATGTTCCACGTATTCACTTTCTGCATCACAATATCTATGTTCAGTGCCATTAGTGTTACTATCATACTCTTTTGGGCACGGCTGGGGGAAATTCCCTCGTTGGCTTACTCTCTCGAATACGCAATGCCGCTTCTGGGAGTCGCTCTCGCCTCACTGTCTCTTGCTTTCGTTGCTGGTGTCTACACCGTCATAAGCAAACTCAGCTGGATGGCCTCCTTGTTTCTGCTCATGAGTGTGATTTTCGTTCTCATTGTTATGTTATTGTACACCCTCCTTTGGTTCCCCTCACCTTCAACCATCCCTGCCCTGCGAAACATTTCCTACTACCCCTGTATTGTACTAGCATCGCTGGCTGAACAAGAGTAAAATCCACCCGTGACAGCCACAACTTCTAGGACACTATACTTGGTGCTGTATGTAGTCGGATATGAATCATAGTAGGTGGGGATTCTACATAAAATAAAATAAGCCCCGCTTAAACATTTTGTACTTTAAATGCTTCTCCTACGGGCTACGGCCAATAAATGTGCCCAAAAGAATGTATAATATCAATGGCTTCGATCACTTCTGTATATATATATCAAGCATGTCTGTTAAATAAATGTGTTTTGTAAAGTTTGGCAAATCCAAGTTCATCCATTGCTCCCAAGTCCCAACAACTTGTTGACTGAAATTGAAGGGTGGTTTTTAGATGATTTATGAGCTACTGCCCTTATACATGGGAGAGTTCCAACCACTGTCAAATTATTAACGTGTAAGACACTTATGGTTAAATATGCTGTTACCCCATTTACGAAGAATAAAGAAAAGAAAAGGCGTTCGTGTTCCCCTTGTCTTAAAAATGTGGTTAATTAATTAGTTGGTTACACAATTTTAAAAAATTCGGTGAAGCTAACGGGAGAAATAATATGTTCAATGGATTCGTTTTCTCTGTCACAGAAAGGACAGAAGGGTGTTACGTCGTATTCCCCAAAGGTCGAGGAAAGATTCAGGCTTCATTTGAATGAATTTAAAAAAAAAAAATCTTTTTTTATGAGTTTTTTTAAAAGATTTTTTTTTAAAAAGTAAAAGATATTTTATGTTTGAATGTAATATTTGAAAACTACTTTTTTAAAAATTTAAATAATTTTTTTATGCTACAAAAAATATCTATTTTTAAAAGTACAAAAATTTAACTTATAAAAAAAAGCACAAAATGTGCTCAATTTTTTTAAAAAAAAACTCACCTAAACATTCTTTAAAAAAAAAGATCTTAGCACATTCAAACGAGCTCTTAATGATCAATCGAACTTCTTGAAGGGTCGGTCACATGAATTTTTTTATTCTGTTATAATTATGACAATTGGTTCTTCCGTCAATTTGAAAGAATTTTGTAAGATTGGCTGATGATCCAAGGTTTGGGTAAATGAGTTGAGAAATTCTTTTAACGATGTATTCAAGAAAAGATGGATTGTGATTTGGTGTTCTCATTTATTTTTTCTTGGATTGTTAATCATTATTTATTACTTCTCATAATACATGTTTAAACTTTATAAAATATAATTAATATTTAACAATTAATTAAGATATTAATTTCTTAAAAAATATTAAAATTAATGCTTAAATATCTAAAAGAGTTTCTCAACAATGCTAAAAATTATGTTCATATAACAGATGGAAGATGGGCCTGGCCCTTGGTTCATCATTCCAAGGAGTGAAATTCCACCATGGTTTGACAACCAAAACTATATTTCAATTGATCCATCTCACATCATCAATATAACAAGTTGGGTTGTGATTCAGTTGCATCAATAATAGTGGATGTACCTGATTGTTGTCATTCAAGGGAATGGTGGGGAATTGCAATATGCCTAGCATTAGAACCTCCAAATATGGTGGCGCCTTCTCCATCTCAGGTGAGGCCAGCTTCCATGGGCAACGAGGAAACGTGCATCTTTTATTGGGCCTGTAAAGCTCCTGATCGAGAACCTGACTTGGCTTTCCCCATAGCATCCAAATTTGGCTACTTGGTTCACGAATTCAGTGACTCTAATTACATCTTTATTATATTTTTGCACGGTTATCATTTATACATTCAGCATTATCTGAGAGGTGACCAAAGCCAACTTCAACTGATATTTTATGTGGAGAATCTTTCAAAGCCACGGAAGCCAACAATAAGCAAGTGTGAGTGCCGTGCGTTATGCAAGGAAGATGTTGAGGATTGGCGCAAGGACTCGAGCTATCTCAACATATCAAGGCTAATAGAAATTACCAAAGACAAGCGATGCCGTGATGAACTGGTGGTGGATGAGCTGCTCATGCAGAAGCAAACCCGCATCCTCCACAAAGGAGAAACTGCAGTAAACGCTTACCCTTGGTGGCCGATCTCACCATACCCTCTGCATCTTCATTATTATTATTATTATTTGGTTTATATATATATATATATATATATATATATATATATATATATATATATATATATATATATATATATAACTAATACATCGTATTGTGTACAATTATTTTTTTTCTGCCATCCCATGATCCCCAAACACAATTAAGTGCTACTTGCGAACCTGATAACTATGTGCTGGGTTTTATGTTCGTGATGGCAAGGGTTTGGATGTTCATTTTGTGCAGCTATAGCTTTTATGTTCTTGACCACTCTATTTTTGTTTGGCTGGAGGATCCTCCTGTGTTTTCCCTGAACGCTATGTTGGCTAGGGCAATTATCGTTGGGATGGTTGAGTTGTTTCATTGCTCCTGTTGTTCCCCTTTCTTTTGGCCATAAATAGGTACAGACAGCTAAACAGTATTAGTTCCAACTATCAAATTAACATTAATAAGTTATAAGGGTTACATAATCAAACTGAGTACTAAAGATCCAACCCTACACTAATTTTGCTTGTGCATGATTTACCTTTTGTATCCATCTGGTAAATTAAATTTCACTTCTTTGGGGATAACTTCCATTGTTGATTTCTTCATTAATACTTTGCAATTTGCATCTCATCAGGTATTTTGTTATAAAAACGTTGTGATTTTGTAATTTTATAATTGGTTGTGAAAATCCATGCTGACTTTTTTTTTCTCGTTTGGTCCAAAAATGAAAAATTCCAAGCTGATTGAAAGGCTATTGAAGTAGGAAATTGATCCAATTAAATCCAAACCAAACACAATTTTGATCGTTTTGGTTGATCAGTTGATAGTCAGGATGATGATGGACGTCACCTCTAAGACCCAAACTCAATATCAGCCCCAAAGGCCTCACCGTTTTACTGAAAAATACAAAAAGTGATCCCAACAACATGCATATTACATTTCATGGCCACAATATCTGTTGCTCTGACAGTATCTGAAACCACAAGATGAGATATAGGATCTGAATGTTGTCGAAAAGTGAATAATAAAAACCTTATATCAGTGCATAATGCTCATTGCCCAATATATTGTGATTCTTGTTCAACAATACGTACTCTCCATATGGGTCACTCGCAGAAACTGTGGAACGAGACAATGCCCCCATAAATGAATGCTTGGAATCGCTGTTGGGGACAAGAGAGCACGTGACTTAGTGGTAAATGACAATTTGGGGTTGCAAGGAGAATCTGACTTCTGCAACTGAGCTCGTGCTCGAACCTTTAAGATAGCCAGAGTCCCCGACAAACCAGGTGGTGCACCGCCTAATATTTTTGTACTGTTTCTTCTATGAACGTGGCTTTTTCTCTTTTTGTTACCCTCTTTATAACTTGTATTTCCTACTTGAATCTGATTGTTGATAATATTGCCGAATTAGAATGTGGATGGTGAAGGTCCTTTTGTTTTGTTCTTTTTTTTTTCGGAGTACAAACCCAACAAAACAAAAAAAACAAGGAAAACATGATAAAAGTTGAAGTCCTCTTGGCAGAGTTGTATGATGTTCTTGAATGATCTAAAAGGATTTGAGGACTACAAAAGAAAAAGTTTACTTACTGTGTTAGTTGGATTAGGTCATCATATTGAACACTATATTTATGTAAATAATCGTCCAATGAATTTTATTTTTTTCACAGACCAAAAGGTGAAGATACCTAATATGTACAGAACATAGGTCCCGGTACATAAGAAATTGTATTAAAAAGTTACCTCTTTTCCAACATAAACTAGCATAGTTGCATATATATAATGTCATAGTGTGACTGTTCGAACCTTTTTGTCACATGGGTTCAACGTCCTGGGCCCGGCCGGGGATAAAAAGGGGAACTTTAGTCTATAAAGAAGGTACACTTTTTAGGGCCTCAAATTGCCAAAATGGTGTGGAGAATTATATGCATAATTTGTGGGCAACTTTTGGACGTCTTTGTCTTTGAAAATTGTTGCCACTAGCTACTGCAGCAGCGCTGCACTGCAGATTCCAGTTTCGCTCTTCCCCTACGCAATAAAAAAGAAATAAGAACGGACATTTTTTTGGGGAAGCTTTTTTTTTCATTTTAAGAAATGGTAGAACTCATCAATACCATATCTTGGATTGGGACATTCTATATTCATTGTATCAACAAGAAAAACGAAAAAAAACAAAACATTGATTCAATCAAGATCCATGGTAACTTTCAGCAGCATTTGTTGAAAAAGAACTCCATACAACCATAAAAAATGCAAGCAGGAACTATTTCCTTTTACTGTTACCTTATCAGAGTTGGCTTTTTCAGTTTGAGAGCTTCCCGTTCCCACTGACTTGGAGAAATTTACGTACGTTTCTCCAATAGTATTTTTTCTTATTTTAGGTAAATAAATATAAAATAAGTATATAAAAATAATATTAAATTTTATTATCTTGCATCTAATTATACGAAATAAAAAAAGTTACACGGAATAAAAAAATACTTACTTCAAAAGTATGTAAAAAATTTTCACTGACTTATAGCAACCAAATTATGCCATTCACGGCTTGCCTCTTACAAATTTTTGGCAGAAGAAATGATATGGCATACAGTCTTGCAGAAAGAGTTCAAACAGTGTCTGGATAGCAAATGCACCTAACCCTTGCTTATTTTTGCAATGTCCCTTCTTTCATAGAGAAATCATCTTTCATTTTCAACAGGACATGTGATCACTTAGTGCATCATATGGATACACTACTTTTAAATGGGCACAAGCTGAATCATAATTTATTTCAAAAGTAGAGGATGGTCGCATAAGTCTGGTTGAGTTCCATTTATGATGAAAGTAAAGAAGGGAATCTCTGTTTTCTCGACAGAGGTTGCTTCTATTGTTCTTAGATATATGGTAGTTCTCTTCTATTAAAATTTCTTCTCAAGGTTTCAGTTTGGTTTCCTTTAGAAATGGAGATAACAAATTCAGAATGAATTTTACATGAAAAACTCGTCTTTAAATTTTTCCTTACCAAATTAACTCTTAAGAATATTAATTGTTGGAAGAACAAGCTATTTCACAGAAACTCTTAACTTTAAATATAACGAGACATTCCACTAAGTGTGAGTCAAAATATACGTCTTACTGCAATAGAGATTCTTGCGTAGACTCAGCAAATTAAAGCTTAATTTACATACAATTTAGTCTCCCAAGTTAATTAAGCTAAACCCACCTCCCAACTGAGTGACTACCCAATATTATTAAGTAATACAATCCAGAACTCCCAAAAAAAATCTTCAAACTGCTCATCAAGAACTACAATAAATAACCCAGCTACCCTCTCTAACTTCACTCTTCCAGCCCCTCATCCACCTTCTCATACTTTACAAAGCAAGATCAGCCAAATGCCGCCTCATGTCTGTTATGTATATGTCACTCCTCTTCAGCTTTCAGTATCCAGTAGGAAATTCACAGTTACCAAACCCTGCACGAAAGTAACTCTCCCTTAGTAAATGATTCACTCATAATGTAAAATTTGAATTAAAATTAAATCAATAAAAACATATAGATAAATAGAATAAAAAAAAACAAGAAAAAGACAAAAAAAAGGCCCCCCCAGAAATCAAAATGAGATTTTTCAAAGGCATCTGTAGAATCCAATGCGATCAGACAACCCAAACGTTTGACTCTGTGACTATAAAGGTCGCAATTTTCAGCTGCTAATAATTTTAGTGTTCAATGCAATTACCCTTTGGGAACACCAAAGTTAGTAGTAATAAATGATAATAAAAGGTATTCCAGCCACGAAGGTAATAGTAGCATATTTCTCACGCGCCCCAACACTCCACTGTACCCAATAAAGGCACGCCACGACATTGGCAGAAAAGATTACTCTGCCCCAACGCTATCACGTGCCTTTTTGACGTTTTCCACTGACCCGTCTGTGCTCGCGCGCTCACGTTAGCAAGCCAGTGTCAGACTAATCTAAACGACGCCACATCAGAATCTAAATTCCAAACAATGATGCACCGAGAGGAAGGGTTTGTTTAGAATACTCACTAGGCTGCTGCGTGACCACGTACGCCGCAGCTCCAAAATAGCAACTACCTCCTGCGCGGGCCTTCTTCTGGTAATAACTGTTGAACGCGAAAGAAGCGTGGGCCTCCAGAGTGTTAGGATTGTAACACGTGGCACCGGGCTGGATCGGATGGCAGTCAGCGCCTCCTTCCCCACAAGCATAGTCTAGAGCCGCCTGCAGCTTATCTTTCCCGGCATCCGGGTTAGCAACGCACCACGTGGTCCCCGCACTACTCTTCGAAACACCACCCCCGCCGCTGGCGGGTACGGGCGCGGGCGAGGACTGCCGTTGACCGCCGCTGACCGGCGAAGGGTGGTCGTGGTAGTACTTGAGCCCCTCAGCGGTGAACGGGATATCGTAAACCTTCTTCTCGTCCGGGTAGAACAGCCCGAAGTTTCTCTCCGATGTGGCCCCCACCTTCTCGTTCTCGTTGAAAAGCGCGAACAAATAGACGGTCAGATCAGCCTGGGGCCTCATGGGGGTCCCACCACTGCCGAGGATCTTGCGGACGAGATTGCCGTTGTACGCGGCGGCGTTCTCTACACTCGCACCCACCTCATTCTTGTCTCCCTGCGAAGGCCAGCCGGTTTCCGTCACCACGATCTCGACGTCGTCGTATTTCAGAGCGGAGAGAGCTGCGAAAACGGCGTCGATTTGAGCGTCGAAAAGGTTGAAGTACCGCAGCCCGTTACCCGGATCCACCACGCCTGGGTTCTCCCGGAACAAAGCGTAGTCCAAGGAGATGACGTCAGTGTTGGACTCGTAAGCGAAGAACGGGTACACGTTCACCATGAGGTTCGACCCGGTTTGGCTGAGGAAATCCAGCATGGGTTTGAAAACGGGTTCGACGAGTTCGGGTCTGAACGACCCGGCCGAGGACGGGTACGAGTTCCCGAGGGCGGAGAGAGCAATGGGGGAGGAGACCTTGATGTCGGACTGGAGATTGTGCTTGAGCAGAGCTTGGTGGATGTTTTTCATGGCGGGTACGAGGAACTTGGTGGCGTTATGTGGGTCCACGAAGACTTCGTTCCCGACGGCAATGGCTTCGATTTGGGTGTGAGGGTGGTACGCGGCGACGTTCTTCTCGACCCAATAGAGGGCAAAGGAAGTACTTTTAGCTGCTGCAAAGAGTTGCTCATTGGGTAGATCCACGGTGACCTTGATTCCGGATCCGGACAAGGCCCGAAGCACTGCCGGGTCGGTGTCGTAGACCTTGACGCGCTCTAGTCCCTGAGATTTGAGGAGCTGAACCACCTTGACCGCGGAGGGAAGGTTGTTGGCAATACGACCATAGTTCACTCCAATGGAGCCAGCATCTGTAACAAAAGAGGCAGAACTTGCTTAGCATTATGCAAAAAAAGAACCCAAACAAAAGAAATGTGAAGAAGAGAAAAGAGGAAAGCATTGCCTGCAAGCGTAAGAAGGGTGACGAAGAGGAAGATTGTGGGGAAGATGAAGCGCTGCATGCTCTGCTTCTATGGGAAGAAACAGAGGGTTTGCGTTGTTGTTGCTATTTCTGGGAATGTGGGTGGGGCAAGTGGGTGTGTGAGGTATGAGAAAGAGAGGAGTGGCTGAGTGAATGAGTGGTTTCTATAATCTATGAAGCAGGCATTGAGGGGAAGGAGGAGGGGTAAGGGTAAGGGACCCACTTCGTGAATGTGACAGTAACAAAAGGGCGAGAAATTATTGGACCACCATGTCCACGGCCAACAAGTAGTGCTGGCTAACCTGTGGAATGAAGAACAGGAGAAGGGAACCATACATGGGGTTCAGTTGGTCCCACGAAACTGAACTGTTTCGGTTTGGTGGTGCCAGGGACAGCGCTGATAGCCAGAGACCATGCTCCTCCTGCTCCAGGACACAGGGTAAACTGGCATAACACCTTAACGGAAAATTTAAAAGATTAAATAATATTATTTAAGGATAATAATATAATATTTTATAACCATAAAAATTATTATTATTATTAATTTTAAAAAATGTTCAATAAATTATTATTCTTTTTAATTTTATATAATTTTTAAATTATATATACATATTACCAATTTTAAACATTTTTTAATATTTTTTAATATTTTCTTTTATTTAAAAAAATTAAGTGAAAGGAATATTAAAATTTTAAATTTAATTTATAAAAAAATATATCAAAAGATACTATATTTTAATTTTTTTACTGGTATAATTTTTTATTAATTTGTTGATATATTAAGTTAATTGTTTTTATAATTTATTTTTTTAACAATTTAATTTTTTTATATTCTGAAAAAGATTGAGGTTATTGATATTTCTATTTATTTATTTACATTTTTTTAAGTATTTTTTAATTTTTATTTTTTTAATTACACTTGAGAAGTCAAGTTTATTTCTCCCTTTATGTATAAGTATATTGGAGAAAGTATTTTGAGAGCTTTGAAAATAATAAGGAGAGAGAATCCCGAAGGCATTGTGAAGGTCTGAACCTACCGCATAACAAGCCAGTGATAGTTGTTGCTGCGTTTGAAGATGAGAAAATCTTACATGGTTTTTGGGTTGATTAGAAGTTTAGAACCCTCAAATATTATGCTTGTTTCTCTATTTTATATATTTCCTCTTTTTGTAATTTTCTTTCCATTCTGACTCCATCACATCTTTATCTTACCTTGTCACTCTTTGTAGGCGACGTCTTCAATGTACCTGAAAGTTTTCGGTGCATGGATGCACGGTCCAATCTGAGCCATTGATAGAGTAGAAAAAAAAATCAACGGTTAGCATGTGTTACTTGTAACCTGGTAAGCCTGCGAAAAGGAGAATAATGTAATTATAAAGTGGTCCTTCGAAAGTCAATAATTAACAAGATGAATCATTGCAAAGATGGTCTGCGTATAGTGCAGATTTACAAAGCGTACCCAAATTATATGAAATAGGTTTTTTTTTTCTAAACTAGGATATCTCAAATATTATTATAAGACTAATCTTTCAGTCAAAATAGTAATTAGATAGAGTTTTCTCAAAATACATATTTTAAAAAAAATGTAATACAAAGATTTTTAATAATATTATCAGTACTAATATTATTCTTATCCAAGCATGCTTTTTTATCTAAAATTATTTTTAAAAAATTATCAAGAATATTAAATAACCAAGAATATTTTAAAATAAATATTTGACACAATAAAAATATAACATAAAAAATTAAAATATTATTTTTAAACAAAATAATATTATGACATAAAAAACAAAAAAAAATCTAATTTTACTTATGTTAATTATTTATAAAAAATTTTAGTTTTTTCAACTATGATTATATAAATTATAAAAAATATTACTTGAAAAAAAAATTGTTTGCCTTTAACTACAGTATCCTCACATATATTATTATAAAATTAACATTTCGAATCGAGGATAGTCGCTAAATAAAGTATTCTCCAAAATAGCACATCTTTAAAAAAATGTATTAGAAAGATTTCTTATGATGTCATAAGTTCTAATATTATTATTGTCCAAGCATGTTTTATCAATTTTAAATAATTTTTTGTTTAAAATTATTTTAAAAAATTGCCAAGAATAACAAATAATTAAAAATATTCTAAAATAAATATTTGATACATTAAAAATATTACACAAAAATTAAAAAATAATTTTTAAACAAAATAATAATTATTACACAAAAAAAATTATAATTTAATTTTTTTTATATTAATTATTTATAAAAAAAATTTATTTTATTTTATTAACGATTATATAAATTATATGAAATATCACTTAGGGAATGATTTTTCTTTTCTTTTTGTCTTTAACTAGGGTGTTACCAAATACATTACCGTAGGACCAATTCTTCGAATTGAAGGTAATTATTAGCTAATTTTTTTTTAAAATAACATACTTTTAAAGAAGTGTAATATAAAGATTTAGCAAGAGATCATTAGTTCTAATACTATTATTATTCAAGCACGCTTTTATTAATTTTAAATAATTTTTTGTTCAAAATTATTTTTAAAAAATTATTAAAAATATCAAATCATCAAGAATATTCTAAAATAAATATTTAGCACAACACAAAAAATTATAAAATTATTTTTAAATAAAATAATAATTATAACACAGAAAAAGAAAAAAAAAAGAATCTAATATTTATTTTTGAAGAATTTTAATTTATTTCATCAATTATTATATAAATTATATGAAATATCATTTGAAAAAAAAAATTTAGGATATTCTCATAAGTATTACTATAAGACTAATCTTTTAAGTCGAGAGTAATGGTTAAGTAAAACTTCTCTAAAATGACATATTTTTAAAAAAGTGTAGTACAATGACTTTTTATGAGGTCATCAGTTTTAATATTATTCTCGTTTAAGAACGCGTCACTAATATTCTACATTTTTTATCTAAAATTATTTTTAGAAAATTATTAAAAATGTCAAATAATCAATAATATTTTAAAATAAATATTTGTCACAATAAAAAAAAATAAAAGATTTACTTTTAAACAAAATGATAATTATGACCAAAAAATAATTAGAATATAACTTTTTTGATGTTAATTATTTGAATAATTTTAATTTATTTCATCGATCATTATATAAAGACTAAATTATTATTTTAATATTTTAAAAATTTATTTGACATCAATTTACTTTTTTAAAAATATATGATATCAAATTAGTCATATAAAAATTTAAATTGACATCTAAATGATCATTTAAAAATATATAATATTAAATTAATCTTTTAAAAATTTAAAATGACATCAAAATAATTTTTTAAAATGTTCATTATAAAAAACTATTTTAATGCCACTTTAAAGAAGTGCAATGCATACAAAAAATAGTAATTATAAGTACACACTAAAAAAAATGCGTTAATATAAAATCCAATCAAATACTCTTATATCATATTATGAACTAACTATTTCAAAAACTTAAACTGTTAGGTGAAAATACATTAATGATTTTATTTCTCTAACAAATATCAATTACTTAATATTTGACTTTGGTTAATAAGTTTTAGTTTTTTAAATATTACTTGGAGAATATTTTTTTTGTCTTTAACTAGAGTATCTCCATAAGTATTTTTGTAATACTAATCATTTGAGTCAGGTAGTAGTTAGGAAAAGCCTTTTTTAAAATGACACATTTTTAAAGAAATGTAATACAATAATTTTTGAAGAGGTCATTAATTCTAATACTATTATCGTTTAAACACATTTTATTAATTTGAGATAATTTTTTGTCCAAAATTATTTTCAAAAAATGGTCAAAAATATCAAATAATCAATAATATTTTAAAATAAATATTTGACACAACGAAAATATTACACAAAAAATTTTAAAACATTATTTTAAAACAAAATAATAATTATGACAAAAAAAAGAAAAAATTAGAATCTAATATTTCTTATATTAATTATTTTTAAAAAATTTTAATTTTTGTCATCAATAATTATATAAATTATATAAAATATTATTTGAAATTTTTTTTTAATCTTTGACTAGGGTATCTTATAAATATTATTATAAAACTAACCCTTCGAATCGAGACAATAGTTAGGTAAAATCTTTTTTAAAATGACATATTTTAAAAAAAAATACAGTACAAGAATTTGTCATGAAGTTATCAATTCTAAATTCTAATATTACTCTCGTTCAAGTACATTTTACTAATTTTTGAAAATTTTTTATTCAAAATTATTTTTATAAAATTGTCAAGAATATCAAATAATTAAAAATATTTTAAACAAATATTTGACACAAAAAAAGTATTACATAAAAAATTAAAAAATTATTTTTAAATATGATAATAATCACGATACAAAAAAATAGAATCTAATATTTCTTATGTTAATTATTTTAAAAAAATTTTAATTTGTTTATTCAATGATTGATTACATAAATTACAAAAAATATCATTTGAAAAAAATTTTTTATCAAGATATCCCACAAACATTATTGTAAGACTAACTCTTTAGGTCAATAATAGTAGTTAGGTAAAGTATTATATAAAATGACATATTTTTAAAGAAGTATAATATAAAGATTTTTTAGGAGGCCATCAGTTTTAATATTACTATTGTTTAAGAACGCTTGACTAATTTTAGATAATTTTTTGTCCAAAATTATTTTTAAAAAATTATCAAAAATATCAAATAATAAAAACTATTTTAAAATAAATATTTGGCCTAATAAAAATATTATAGAAAAAATAAAAAAATTATTTTTAAAGAAAATGATAATTATGATAAAAAACTTATAATCTAATTTTTCTAATGTTAATACTTAATTATTTACAAAAAAAATTAATTTATTTCATCAATTATTATATAAAGGCTAAATTATCATTTTAGCCTTCTAAAAATTTACTTAACATCAATTTAGTTTTTTAAAAATATGTGATATTAAATTATTTATTTAAAAATTTAAAATAATATCAAAATAATCATTTAAAAATTTATAATATCAAATTAGTCATTTAAAAATTTAAAATAATATCAAAATAGTCTTTCAAAATGTTCATTTGAAATGATCATTTTAATTTTAATTTAAGTATTTAAAAAATTAATTTGATATCAGATATGTTTTAAGGATTAAATTAATATCAAATATTTTTAAAAGATTAAAGTGATATCAAGTAAATCTTTAGAGGGTTAAGATGATAAAATATAAATTTTGGCTTAAAATACTATTTTTTACTTAGAATACAAATCTTTATTTTGTTATTATAGGTAAAATTTATTCCATTAAAACTTAATTGAGTTACACTTTTACGAGTTAAAATTTTAAAAAGAATTATGATTATTTGTTTTTAATTTTATAATATTTTAAATATGTTAATCTCAATTGATTTTTAAATCTAAAAAAATTTTAATTTCCCTTCCTTTCACGTTCTCCCCCTCTTCCTTCCCCACCCCTATCCCCGGTGCGCTTCTGCACTTCACCCTCCCCATCCCCATCCCCATCCCCATCTCCCCCCCCTCCCCCTTACCCCACCCCTCTCGCCACTACCTTCCCCACCCCGACCTCTCCCTGCCCCCCCCACCTCCACCATCCCCCTCCCGCTCACCCTCACCCTCACCCTCACCCAAACTAAAAAAAAAAAAGAAAATTTCTCCATCTCTCTCGGTTTCTAGATCTCGATTGCAAAACCAGGAGGAATTGGTCGGAAAAGAAACGAAAAAGGGATGGATTGAACGGAAAAGGATAGTTAGAAAAGAAACGAAGAAGGGATGAATTGGCCGGAAAAAGGGTAGACCGCCGCCTGAACCTTCACCGCCGGAGCCTCTGTTACTTCTTCCTTCTGCTGCTTTACCTAGCTTGTTGTGTTTGGGATCTCACAGCAAATAAGCATTTGGGTTAAAAAAAAAAAATAAGACGAAGTTAGATTAAAAATTTAAATAAACAAAAAACTTGAGTTACCTGTTATATCAGGTAAAAAAGACTAAAAAGTAGAGCATTCATGCCCAAAGTATTTCAGGTGCATTGTCGACGGCTCCCTCTCTGTAATGCTCTTCTTCGTCTGCATTTCTCTTGGGTCTGAAATTTCACGCATGGATTTGTTTCTCCAGTTAATTCGTATATGGAGGAAAAACAGAAAAATATAGAGCGATTAAGTCCTTTCTCATCATATTCATCTTCTTCTGGTTGTGGAGGTCATTTGAAAATAAAAAAAGAAAAAAGTCATCATAATTTATCAAGAGGGGTACCATGTTGTACAATATTCCTTCATAGTGGCGTGCTAGTTATCTGGGCTTCCTTCAGCCAGTGGCTTCGTGTGTGGGACAGAAAGCTAGAGATAGGGAATTAAACTCAACCTACCATGTTCATTAGGTTAATTTGTAGGATGGGAAATACTGATTTTATATGAACTTCTCTTCGGGAAACGATGCACGAAACCAAAATATAACTATTGTGTGTTTGATGACCCCAAAAAAAAAAATACTATTGTGTGTTTGCGTTTTACCATTCAACCACCACCTGATGAATCCGTCTGCAATATTTGAAATTGTTTTTTCTTCCATCATTCATGTGTCACGTCATTCGTAAAATGCTTTCGTTAAAAACTTTCGTGCGATATAGTATCATTGTTGTAAGATTTTATTTACTATTATCGCATAAGATATTCCTTAGTGGGAAGTGATGGAAAGTTTAAATTTATTCAAATTGAAGTTACCAATCCATATAAAATAATATTGGAAGATAAGTTGCATAAACACATCTTTTGTGTATTATATTATGATCAATTTACTCCTTTTGTTTATATAAATCGATTTCTTATCTTTGTTTAGCAATAATTAATAAAAATTGCAAAAAAAAATTTTTGATTTTTTAAACAACAATATTATTTGGATACTATTCTTACACTATTTTTTTTTAAATAATAAAATAAGAAAAACACACATTTTAATATTTTTTTTATATTTTCTTTCCTAAACAAGGTAGTGTAAATAATAGTATAAAACTAATTGTGTATAAGAATCATTTTCCTTTTTTAAATGGGACAGTCACCATTTCAATGGATCTAACCAAATTTTTTTTTCAGGCATAAATAAAATATAACTCAACTCAAAAGGTATTTTTTGAATTAAACGGTTGACTTAATAGATGGGCCTTATTTGATGCCCTAAAATGAAAACAAGCATGGCTTAACTTGATTTGAGCTAATTACATTTTTGAGTTAGGCTTATTTGTTGAAGCATATGAAAACATAGTTCCATTAAAAGTTGTTCAAACTCAACATGCATGCTAGTTAGATGGGTCAAATATATTTTGACATCTCTATTTAAGTAAAATGAAATGAAATTTTTTTCATGTACGTTATGTTTATTCTTACAATTGAATGAATGCTCATTTCCTTTCGGATCATTCAGTGAAACTTGAAAATGACTTGTAATTATTCTCATTGTCATTCTCTTCAATTCCATTTAGGGCATAGAATCCCAAGTCACTATACTACAATACACTTGAAGAAATTTTTATTTACTTTAATACTATTAACTAAATCACTAAATCATGTCCAAGAAAAAAAAATTCAAAATTACTCAAAGCATGACACATGACACAATATAAAAATACATGTTATTGGATTAAATTAATTTTATTATTTGATAGAATTTTTAAAAAATATAGACCATTAAAGGTGTGTTTAGGTGAGCATTTATACTATCAAAATAATTTTTTTAGAAATTCAAATGAACTTTTATTAATTTTTTATTTTATTTATTTTAGTATTTGTACTATTTTTTAAAAGTAATTCTCGTTTTAAAAATCTGTTTGGTCTGAAACAACTATTTTTTATTTTTATAGTGAATATAATTTTTTTATCAAATATAAATCACTTTATTCAAATCTATTTATAATTAAAATTAAATTTATAAAATTAAATTTATTTAAAATTAATTTTACAAAATATAATCTAAACACACGGTAAGAGTAGGACTACACCTCCAAATTTTTTGACTTTTTGGTTTTCCTAAATTTATGTTTGCCTGTCTTTTTTCTTTTTCGGTCACCAATTTATGCCGCCTCGCCGAACTCTGAAAGCAGCAAGAGAGTGCTGCTCCCCAACCTAAAAGGCCCAATCTAGCCCATAATAGCTATCGGTTGGCCCAATATCTCCGGCCCATTACTCAACTTCATGGCCCGTACCCTGCTTGTGGTGGTGCAAACAAAATACAAAATGATATAAAATGATCAAAACCCAACAGAGAAAAAATAAAAATAAAACAAAACCCTAATTTCAGAGAGAAACACAGACGAAGAAGAAGAAGGATGTCTGGGACTCCCAATACGCAGCCAGAGGAAGACAAGAAGCCCAATGATCAATCCGCGCACATCAATTTGAAGGTCAAAGGCCAGGTTTGTTTTCGTTTCCGGCCTTCCTTTTTGACAATTTTTTTTTCAGTGAATTTCCTATTCGATAATTTATTTCCTTTTTGTTTTTTCAATTCTTTTTGGAAGGGATTTTTCTTTTCGTTTGTGAATTTTAGGTTTCTGGGTCTTCCTTCATTTTTAGAAATTTTTTGTTTTTAAGTGGGTTCAAATTCGTTTACCCCTTCTGCGTTCTGATATTATTTTACGGATTTTTTGTTTTCATTATTTTTTAATTTTTTTATAATTAAGGTCATCCTAGATTATCTGCGAGTGGAATTAATTTTCCAGTTGGTACATACGTCGTAAATTGTAATCCTTTTTGAGTTTTTTTCGCCTTGCTATTATTTGGTCGTCTGAGAAAATGGAGGAGTGACAAACGATTGCATCAGGGAGTGTTTGATATCTGGTCTTCGTTTATTGACGCTTGCGCTTTAATGTCCAAAATTCATGCCCTTTATTCATGGAAATCACTCATTGGTTGAATTTTTGTCACTTTTCAACTCTCTGTTTTGTTTTATTACATCGTAATGATTGTTGTTGCCAAAAAGAGTAATAATAATAATAACGGGTTTGATCCCTCATGTGTTCTTTTTTTTTTTTTCTTTTTTAATAAATCCTTATGTGTGTATTATCATATAAGAAATATGTGGTGGATACAATTTTTTGGTCATTGAAACTAATGGTTCCATAAATTATCGGTTTATGAAGAAATTTTAAATAGATAAAATCTGAATCATGTCTCTAGAGGTGTTCTGAATGGCTGCACTTTATTGCCATCACATTCATATTCTATTATTGCGTTGATTACCCATTGACCCTTTTGTTGCTCTTTCGGTATACCCTCATTTTACACAACATAGGAATGCTAAATTCTCATCTCCCATGTTTCAGATATCTACATCAAATGCTTATGTTTGATATAACAGTATCATATTTAAACATGAGAATGTAAAATGCTGGTAATGCATCAGATTTTTTCGTTTTTGGTATGTTTAATATCATACTAGAAATATTGAAATTCGAGATACCTTGGAATATTGGTTTCTAAATTTATTATAAATAAGAAATTTGTAGGTTTAAAGCCAAGACGTCTGTGTGGAACTACTTCATCTTGGGAGTTTTGGATAATTTAGAGTTATTATACTGAAGATGGAGATCTTAAATTACTTGACATGTTGTATCTAGACATCTTATCAACAAAGACACATGTCAAAGGAACGAAGCTACTTGATAAGATTCATAAGAATTTCTCTTCCATTTGTTGATAAGAATTTATACCAATTGCCTTGTTTAAAATTGTTTTCAATAGCCTGGTGTATGATATTCATGTTCACTTATATGTAGCAGTCATTGATCAATTTTAATGTAATAAACTTCATATACATCTGGATAGTCATGTAGAGTTTTGGTGCTTTCTTTTTCTCTGTAGCTATTTCCCATATGTTGCCATAAAAATAACAACACTTTTTTACCAGTTTCTAGATAAGTGGTACTGTGGTACAGAATTTTAAATTTTTTATTTCAAGAAAAAAGTGATGCATAGATTTTTCAGAGCTTTGTTTCGGAAAACTGTTGGCTACTGTAGGCTAGTAAGGAGTTTAAATGGCCTTTAAAATGGCCGATTATTTTTGGTTGAATAGTAAATAGGTTTAGAATTGG
Organism: Castanospermum australe; assembly: GCA_019955255.1. Taxonomy (NCBI): domain Eukaryota; kingdom Viridiplantae; phylum Streptophyta; class Magnoliopsida; order Fabales; family Fabaceae; genus Castanospermum; species Castanospermum australe. The sequence continues at coordinate 186,970 of NSJW01000368.1, forward strand.
TAGCCCTGTGGTGTTCCAGGGTATCTCTTCCTAACCCAATGCTTTCACCTTTACATAAGAAAGTGGCGCCACTTATACGTGTAGGGTTATTGTGCCTCTAAAATGTTTGTTTTAGAGCTTTTTCATATTTCAGGATCTGGTTTAATTGTCTGTGAGATATATGTTTGACTCTGACTCTTGATTCAAAGAACCATATTGCGATGGAGATTTTATCCTCGATTTTATTCTTGAGTTTTTATAATAGCAAGTCTTTTTTTTTTCCTTTTCAATTCATTGGACTCTTCCTGCTTGAGTTTAAATATTTTACTTATAAACAGAGTTAGTTATTTCTTCTCCCGCCCCCTCCCCCCTGCCCAAAAAAATCACTAGCTTTTAGTCTCTCGTCATTCAAGTCACATCTCATCTCAATATCCATGCATAAAGTCATTAAAAGAACACTGCAAGATTGTCATTTTTGACTATAAAAGATTCTCATATAGAGTTACGAGTTCCTTTTAGCACCCATTTTGCTAATATTTTTGTTGTAGGCAATATTGACCTTTCAAGCAAAGCTTGATGTACTCTATTCTACGCTGTAAATTCCGGGCTGTAAATTGTAACCAGGTTTTCTTTTTGGTGATATTTGTCCAGTGCTGCAAGTTAAATGAATTATTATTTTAGGGTCATGGTATGTTATATTTTATTTGATGTGATGGTTTGTCATCATATGTAACATGGTGAATATGATCCAGTCAAGGTTATATTTCGTTATGGACTCGATCATTTACATTTTTAAATATCACGATGAGCTCATGAACTAAGACTAATTTTTACTTGAGTGTAGGATGGAAATGAAGTATTCTTCAGGATTAAAAAAAAACACTCAACTGAAGAAGCTGATGAAATGCATATTGTGATCGACAATCCGTGGACTTTAATTCAATTGCCTTCTTATTTGATGGTCGCCGTCTCCGAGCAGAACAGACTCCAGATGAGGTTTGCTCCCCCTCCCCACCCTGGCTGTTTCTTAATGAAGGGAAATGTATGTTACTGTGTATAATAACCCTAATTGTTTATGTATATTGCTTCAGCTAGAAATGGAGGATGGGGATGAGATCGATGCGATGTTGCACCAAACTGGTGGTGCCCTGTTTAACTTAATCTGTTTGTGCTTATTCTTGTCAAGAAAATAGATACATAAGATAGTGTAGTTACTTTGGTGGATGTATCCTTTGGATTTGCATTATGGGATTTGTGATAATCGTAGACCTTGTTTGAAAGAATCTGGCATGCTCGTCAGGAGTTTTGTCAGTTATGTCAACTCGTATGAAATCTGGAATCTTAAGTTCATATTTTGATTCTTGAGTAGAGTACACACTATGATATTCTCTTATGAGAGCTTCCTGATTTTTTCTAATAGGAATTGCTTAATTTTAAGCAAAACTAAGTTTAAAAATATGGACTCACGAAGAACCTGATACAACCTAATGGAGAACCCACCGGAGATGAAACCCAAGAAAAGAAAGCAGAGGTGTAAGAAAATTAGTGGCCTGCAATCCCAAAGCAGACCCATCAGTTTTATTTTGTTTCTTTAAATTGTTGAATTGGATCGGTCTCACAACCATACGTGGGACGTAAAAGGATTCGCATGAGTCCCATCCATGTTATCACTGTGCCAGTGTAAACATTGCTCATTTGTAAGTGTATCTCTTTATTTTTAATATATTAAGTTCAATACATCAACATTCCAAGAGCAAACATTTATTAGCATTACAACCTACACACAAAAACACATTACATACTACAAAACAAAAACACGAAAACACATACTCGAGTGGTGCTGATAACTGACAAATTCCTCAGAGTGATAATTTTCGAGGTTCAGGATTACAATAGGGCTGTTTTACTCTGTGTTTGCCATCTGTCCAAGACAAGTTTCCAAATAGAGGAAAACCAAGACGAGGCACACCCGTTGACTGCAGAATAACTTGAAAGGTCTTCTTTTCGCCAATTTTGGTAAAAGTCAATGAACTCGGCTGAACAAGAACCTTAAAATCTCCGAATGCGTGAGTCTTGGCAACATATGTGCTTGGAGGCCCAACATTTGTAACCGTGCGAGAAACATTCACAAGTTTTGTCCCCAGATGACGCACTGTGATGGAAGGATAGTTGAAGTCTTCAACGTTGTAAGACTTTGGGCAAGTGTAAGAGCGGTGATAATAGAACTTGAGTAAATCTTGGTTGTAACCAGAAGCACATAAGAAGTTCATGTAGTCAATTGCGCTTAGATCATAAACAAGTCCTGGGTCCACTGCAAGGTCAGGCTGCACGTGTCCGGAGCCATATTCAAATGGAGTTGCTTTTACCTTATCAAACGCGTCTCGAATTGGCCTGTTGGTGTTGTCCAGCGTGGTAGCTGCAAGAAAAGCATAGTTTTTAACAATTGAGGAAAGCTTTTCCAACATTATATGTGGCATATGAACATTTCATATTAGGACAAAGCATTTTGGAAAACATGCATGTGAAAAGCCTCTTGTGTATATTGTTTTGGGGAAAAAAGGGTAAATCTTTTTCTTTTAAGGGATATGTGAGGTATTCTCTTGCCAACATACCAGTAGTCATAATTGCTGATTTGATTGCTGCTGGACTCCAATCAGGATGAATTGTTTTGAGCAGACCAGCAATTCCAGCAACGTGAGGACAAGACATAGAAGTTCCCTGTTGTACATTAAAAGGAATCCGACGTCTATCTGATGGTAGATTGGAAGGACCTGTGGCTAGTGAATAAGCAGCAAGTATGTTCACACCAGGTGCGGTTATGTCAGGCTGAAAAAGAAAACAAAGTATTGTAACCACAAAATCATCTGTACATGAATGAAGGAGTCATTGAATGAAAGACTGACAAATCATCTATATCCATGATGATGAAACAAAATGTGTAGACCTTGAGGATCAATGGTTGCATGGCACTAGGACCCCGAGATGAGAATCCAGCCATAATTGGAGCTGGCTTTACACCTATATATGTTCTTGCTGCAGTCATGTAAGCCACAAGTTTCCTGCAATATATTTATAAATGAAGTGCTTCATTTTCTGCAAATATGTTTTAGAATGTAACATTTAGGCTGATTAATGATATATGGTTACCTGCTATTGTTCTGGTCGGCATTGTGGTTATCCCATTCACCATTATCGACACTTGCAGCAGGTAAAATATGAGGCTCAGCTAGAAGTGTATTTCCACTCTGCTCATCATTGTTCACAAACACTCCCACTGCGCCAGCATTTGCCGCTTGCTGGCCCTCAGCAACTGATTTTATTTTCCCACTTCGAGTGCAGATTAGTATTCTTCCCCTCACTTTGGTAAGGATCAAGTGTTCCAGGCCTGCAAAGACGACTGCAGGAACAAAGACACACGTACATTTGAAAAACGAAGCAATTACTTAACAAACGTGTAAATATTTGAAGCCAAAAGCTTGGAAAATTTGTGCTTACGCATCTTGAATTCTCGCACCAGGAAGTCTAGCGTCGACAGAATGAACCAAAGGAAAGGGCCTTTGTGATGGCAAGCCTCTATTAAGACTGGCACCCTAGTTAACGGTTCAATTGCGTTGAAAACAAATTAAGATTTCTCTTTATACTCATAAACCGAACCCCACTTCAAGTTAAGAAAGAAAAATGATACCTTTAGGTACTGTTTGTTTTCCAAGACAAATGTTGCTGAGAAAATCCCTGTCCAATGTACTAGCAGCAACAGTGAACGACCAGGGTGCCACATTTGATACCGTTCCAGGAGCAGGCCCATCATTCCCTGCAGAGCAAACTACCACTATGTTTCTGGCAACTGCGTGGAAGGCCCCTACAGACACCCCATCCGTGAACAAAGCTTCAGCACGAGGACGAAACCCACCCACAGAGACAGAGATCACATCAACGCCATCGTTTTATGGCATAGTCAAATGCTTGTAGTAGGTCTGCTTCATGGCAACCACCTTCATCGTTTATGGACCAGCACACTTTGTAGGCTGCGACACGAGCCCTTGGGGATCCACCCTTCGCAGTGCCATTGCCGTTGCCAAAGACATTTGCGCCACGAACAAAGTTGCCACCGGCAGTTGACAGAGTGTGGGTTCCGTGCCCCACAAAGTCGCGTGCAGTAAGAAAAGACTGGTCTAGCTCGCCAACCACTGCCTCGTAATTTTTGCTGAAGATTCTTGCTCCGATCAGCTTCCTGATTCATCAATAATCGCATTTAGAGCATCAAAATTTGGTACATGAACATATGATTTAGTCAATAAACATCTATTTTTATAATTTTTTGTTTGAATTAATCATAAAATATTATTTAATCTTAATTAGTACAATGTTAATATAAATTTTACAAGCATATATTAATGAAACTGTGGACTCTAAGATTTTTGTATAAACATTATACATTTGATTTTTTGTTAGTGTATAAAAAAAATAAAGTAAAAAGATTGTGGTGTGATTGCACATTAATGTACATGCAACCTAACTCAGTCATTTCATGTTAAGTTTACATTAAATTGTACTTGAGTACTTATTTTTTTAAAGTACATTTATCGTGTGTTTGGGCAGCAATTATGCTGCATAGAAGCCGTTTGGGGGCAGAAAATGTGTCTCGCAAGTCGTGCCATTATGTTACATAATAAATTTAAGAGAAATTGATTTTAGATTTTAAACGTGATTTTGATATTTTCAAAAAAATAATATTTTATTATTTTTACAATAAAAAAAATTCAATTAGAGATATTAACCAAGGTTGTGAAAACCGAACCGGTCATTGAATCGGTCGAGGTACTAATTCAAGGTTCAATGGTCGAACCGTGGTCGAATCGGAGTATAATTAAATATATATTTATATTTATATATAAATATATATAATTATTTATATAGTACTAAAATAAATAAAAATTATAAAATACAATATAAATTAATAATAAAATTATTTGAAACACAATTCTAGTTGCATTGCAATGTCTTTGAAGCATTTTATCTTTATCAACATTACATGCGCACTAAATAACAATTATAGAAACAAAAATGCTACAATCCACAAAGAGTACACGGCACAAACAATAATCAAAATCATCTGCAAAATCAAATTAAACACACAATCTTCCCCATTCTTGGCATCCAAATTCCAAATACAAAAACGGAAAAACATCAGAAAATAAAAATAAAAAGGTGCAGAGGTGTATTCGTGTATACTTTGAGGATCTCCGATAGCGAGGGTTTCTAAAGGTAAGAAACCGGAGTCGAGGACGCACGGATGCAGACGAACGCACCGACGCAGACGGACGCACGCGGGTTTCGGCTTCGGCTTCCGCAGCGAGCCAGCGAGGGTTTCGGTGAGAGACGACCGAACGGTGAGACGTGAGAGACGACGCGGAGCAGCGAGCCAGCGAGAGCGAGTGTTTCGACGAGAGACGACCGAATGACGAGACGACGCAGAGTAGCGAGGGCGCGAGAGTTTCCGACTTCCGCAGCGGCGAGGGTTTCCGCAGCGAGGGCGAACGTTCGGTTTTGATTCAAAACGAAACGACGTCGTCTGGTTTTTTGTTTTTGAAAAATATATATCAAAACGACGTCGTTTTGACGTAAAAATTAAAAAAAAAAAGAGCAGATCCGGGCAACCGTACGGACCGACGCCGGTTTGCTCGGTTTGAGACCGGTTCACCGGTTTTTGACCGGTTTTTGACCGCCATGATTTTGGACGATGACCCGGACTGGTTAGGGAACCGGTTCCCGGTCGGACCGGCCGAACCGGCCGGTCCGATCCGGTTTTCAGAACCTTGATATTAACAAAAATATTCTTATAATTTAATATTATATTATTATTCTTCTCTAAAAGTGATATCCTTTTATTAATTACGTATTTAAAAATAATTTTTATTAATGTTATTTAAATAATATTTATTCTTACAAACTCATTTTTTATATAAAATTTTTTAATATAAACAATTTCACTCAAATTAAATTTAAATTAAAATTAAGTTTATAAAATTAAATTTATTTAAAATTAAATCTGTAAAATACAATTTAAACATACACTTAATTTAATTTACCTAAATTAGTATTATATTTCACTAAAAATAATTTAATATTTAACATTCCTTTAAAAGCAACCATTTTGAAATGGCTTTTTTTTTTGGTCAACAAAATAGCTATACTGTAATAAAGGAAAAAGACCTGTTTACAGAATGTTTTTGTTGGAGCCACTCAAATGGTCAATCTGGCAACCCCTTTCCCACGCCACTTAGATGGGATGGGACCAAACCCTCTGTCGTTGAAGCTTACGTGTTCAGGCCAAATGCCTGTTCAAGAATCAAAGTAGTCACATCAGAATTTATATATAAATAAGTGAAGAACTTGCACAAAATTTAAATGAGATTCACGTAGTGATTTTAGATATAAGGTAATGACAGACGTGTGAGAACGTACTCTTAACAAACAAAATCAAAGTATCAATGGAAAATGAATCCGATTAAGGAAGATATCAATCAATTCGCTTCTACTTCCTAGCATTTAGCTTAGGAGTTTCAGGAACTTAATTGAACAAGCGTGCTCATAGATACTCGTTTTTTTTGCCCCACTTCTGCAATTCTATGCAATTGCTTTTCTGGTTTAAGCCTTTAAGATTTGTAGATTTTTTGCATTTTGAATAAAATGAGATATTTGTCAAACATTAGAAAGTTTTGAGTGTGTGGCAAAAAAAAAAATTGAGTGAATTGATTGTCTCAGTCTCAAAAAAAGGAATTATTTAGCAAAACGTCAACTTCAACCCATTTATTGCTGATCAACCCCTTCTGAGTTTGCTCTTTTTCTTTTTCTTAGTAGCACACGGAGACATATAGAGTGGATTATTTCTAGAATGAGCAAATAACAAAGGGAAAGAGAAGTTTGCTTGAGACTACGCATGAAGTATACCTGTATCAAGGTTTGCTATGACTATATTTTCGCCAAATCTTGCCTTCCTCCAAGCGGAGTTTGCTGGGATTCCTCCATTTTTTTCCAGTCCAAGAAAGTCCCATGACCTGGTAGTGTGCACCTTATGCACTTTGCTCAAGAAAACAGAGACCACATTTGGGTTTTCTGCAGCAATAGAAACATAAATATTTGGCATCAATTTTTGTGGCTTCAAGATGACTGCATATTTACTCCTAACACTCAACAGAGACACATGCTAATCATTTGCTCACTTGCAATCTCTGCTGCTTCTTCCTCTTCAAGTAGCGCAGCAAAGCCATTGATGTGCTTGTTGTACGAGTACATAATTGCTTCCTTGGCCTTCTCCTGGCTGTGAAAGAACACACACACACACACACACATATATATATTCAAGTCATCAGTTTCTCATATCCCAGAACATCTAACAGATCAGTTCACAGTTTCTATACCTTCCCAAGACTGAACCCAGTAAATCATAATGGGAATTTGTGGCTGATTCAAGATCACCAGGCGAAGGGTTTGGGCCATGAGAATGTCCTCCCAAGTATACAATGTAGGACTGCAAAAGAGAATCAAAAGCAAACAATCGGTGAAATGCTGCATGCCCATCAATCATCATCAGCAAAACTTAAATTTGGAAGTTCTCAATGCTGGAAAGACGGGCAACAGTATCAGATACTGAGTGAGTAAGAAGTAAGAAGCAAAACATGCTTGCCTTTCTAAGGGCAAGGGTGGGTTTCCTGCAAGAAAGTGCAGAGGATAAATGACGATACAACAAATTTGAAGATGGAAGAGGCCATCATAATCCTTCAACTCGTGTTTTGGATGTGCCGACATCAGGGGCTGCTGCTGCTTTTATAGAGTTCAAAATTATCCACTGTGTAAAAAGGTTTTTTTTATGGCCTAATTATATATTACTTAATCTTTAAATTTTTTTGATTAAAATAATAATTATTTAAAAAATTAATATATAATAACATATAATTAAGTAATAATATAAAAAAAATTATATTGATATTAAATTAAAATTAAATTCACTTATATGACTATGCTTTCACTGCCTTTTGGAATGAGGTTCTGCCTTTTTTTTTCCTTGTAATACTGTTTACATTCTAATTTTTTTAATAAACTGCACATATTTTTTATTAACAAACTGCACATATTATTAATACAATTATATTTAAACTTGATAGAAATATTTAAAAAGAATCACTTGTAATTAGAAACAATCATATCAACAGCGTAAGCATAATTATAAAAGAGATTATTGGTCTTTTTGGGCTAAATTGTTAAAAAGCTAAAAATTTAAGCCAAAAGAATAAAGGTGAAAAGAATTTATGTAGAAATAATAAATTTTAAAATTTAAAGTTCAAATTATTTAGTTATTATAAAATATCAACTAATAATTATAATTATAGCAATTAATGATAAAGTATTTATAATTTGAGCAAAACAGGTGTTGTGTAATTAATCAACTATTCAAAATTTTCACTGTCACTTCCAAGAACTTAGCAGTAAATAAGGTGACTTAGTTGAATTAGCATCTTTTTGTGTTTTCAAAGTGATATTATATTTTCTTAAAACATCTTCTTAATACTTAATACAATAATTATTAAATAAAAAAAATAAAACATTTAATGTATTAAAAACATAAAAAGTAATCAATACTTATTTCATTTAGTAATTAGAAAAAATATTAAAAAAATAAGTTAAGAGGATATATAATTATTTTTCACAAAAACAACATCCTAAAAAAACAAAAGGTGAGATTTCAAAATCCTTCAATCATTTAGGTTGTGTTTAGAATCATTAAAAATCAAATTAAATTGATTTAATTTTAAATTAATTTAATTTGACTTAATTTAGAAATCAATTATTATATTTAAAACTCTTTATAAAAAAATAAGATTTGATTTGATTTATAAATGATCAAATTTTTATGTTTAGAACATTTTGAAGACAATTGTAATTTATTTTATTTTAATAATTAACTTTATTAATTAATTTTACTTAAATTAGATAAGTAAATAAATTAACAAAAATAAATTGTTAATTAAATTAAAGACTATCAAAGTCAATTGAATTTGAACGAATTTTAAATATAAATAATTTAAATTTAATAAATTTTATATTAAATTAAATATAATTTTATAATTTTATAATTTTTTAACATAAAATTTTATTTATAAATTAAATAAATTTCTAAAGCTAGTACAAGGAAGCTCTTCTGGTCATTGTAAGGATCTTTTCAAATCATCTTGTCAATGTTAGGCACAGAGGTGTGGGAAGTCTCAATGTGCGTACGGCATATTTGTCAAATTAATGGCACAAACTTGGAGGTGTTGTTTTCTGGTCCTTGCTCGAAAAGTTTTGATCATTTTTATCCCTTTACCCTTTCCCCGCACTTATTTGTTTGTCCGAATGCAAATGTCCATGTCAAAACAAGTGTTTAAGAAGTTTAATATATTAAAGAATTTTGTTAACGTATGTAGACATGCCAAGGTTAAGAAATAAATAATTTTAATTATTTAAAAAAATATTAATATATTTTAAAATTTTAAAACATTAAATACTTATATTTTTTATTTAATAGTTTTTATATTTAATTTCTTAATTTGTATCTTTAAGACATATGTTAACAAAAGTTTATATTAAAACATAAGCAAATATTTTATTAATTTTGAGTTTTTAAAATAAAATCTTATTTTTATTATTAATAATTAATTTACCTAAACTTTTCATATATGACAAATAATACCATCTATTCATTAAAAAAATTACAGTAAAAAAAGAGGATCAATTGCGTTTAGATTTTTATAGATCTTGATGACATCGAGTGTGTTTTTTAAATAAAATTTTTTAATTATAGGCAATCGTATTATTAATTGATTTTTTTTTAATGAATTTTCATGATACTTTATGTTGATCACAACAAGTAATTTTGAATAAATCTTTGTAATCATCATAACAACTTAAGGTTGTCAAATTATGAGTGCGTGACTTACTATTTCACCAAATCTCTGAAGGTTAAGTTATTTGGTAATAAGAAGCATGCCATTGGCTTCGAGTTTGCCGAGGGATAATAAACATATTACTACGCGCGGCACTCGTTGCTTTGACAAAAGGAGTGGAATCATGAGCAAAGAATCATGCTCCACGGTATGGAATCATGAGCAAAGAATCATCCTCCACGGGCTTTGTCCCCATTTTTTGGGCATAAATTGGAAAAACGCTCACAGAAAGATTAAGGGCACGTTTTTTGGAGATAAAAATGGACGCAAAAATGTTGCAGAGGGGGCCCTCCGCGGCATACAATGATACAATGGTACTGCTTTTTTAATAAACGTACTAAACAATTTGCACTAACTTTACTTTCCAACATCCACAGCAAATAATTAAGATATTAAAGAAATTTATAATGTACAGCCTGTTTGGATTAGATGTATGAAAACGCAAGCACGCGTTAGACAAAAGAATTTTAAGTCTACTTTCTGTCAACGTGCTTTGCTACAGTGCCCAATGAAAACGTATTCTCCAAAAACATAAAAACAAAAAAAGATTCTCCAAGCACGCGTTAGCAAGCACAAGTGCTGGCTAACGCCCTCTGGCGTTAAAAATAAGCCTAAACAAACGGGTTTGCTACAGTGCCCAACGAAAACGTATTCTCCAAAAACATAAAAAAAAAAAAAAGATTCTCCAAGCGCGCGTTAGCAAGCACAAGTGCTGGCTAACCCCCTCTGGCGTTGAAAATAAGCCTAAACAAACGGGTTTGCTACAGTGCCCAACGAAAACGTATTCTCCAAAAATATAAAAAAAAAAAAGATTCTTACTTTGTTGCTTTGTAAGATAACAAATTACGACATGCATTTTAATTACTATATAAATGGACGCAAAAATGTTGCAGAGGGGGCCCTCCGCAGCATACGATGATACAATGGTACTGCTTTTTTAATAAACGTACTGAACAATTTGCACTAACTTTACTTTCCAACACCCACAGCAAATAATTAATTCTTCTTTGCTACTACATTCTTTATTTTCTTGTACGGATATTAAAATTTTTTATAATGTATAGCCTCTTTGGATTAGATTTATGAAAACGCAAAACGCGCGCTAGACTAAAGAATTTTAAGTCTACTTTCTGTCACGTGCTAGCTAACGCCCTCTGCGTTGAAAATAAGCCTAAACAAACGGTTTGGTACAGTGCCAATGACAACGTATTCTCCAAAAATATATAAAAAAAACAGATTCTTACTTTGTTGCTTTGTAAGATATCAAATTAAGACATGCATTTTAATTAATATACAAATATATATTTAGATTATTTTATTTTATATTTAAAATAATTTATAATTAAAATTTTATTAAGAGAAATTTTAAAAAAATAATAATTTTTTTTCTTAAAAATTAAGCTTAATCAAACATGTGCTAAATCTTTTATATTAGAATTTAAGTATAAGTGTAAGTCATATATGAGATAAAAATAAATTAAGTAGAGATTATATAAGTGAAAAAACTCGTAAACCTAATACTTTATAATTTTGGGTCAATATGTGTCTCTAAGTTCATGAATATAATTTTTCGCTTAAGCTAATCATAACTTAAATTTATACCACATCTCCCAAACGTATGAGGTCAAGGTTAAAAATGAATAATTTTATATATAATTATATCCAACATTATCTTACTATACTTAAAGATAAGTGCTTTACGCTAGAGGATAGAATAAAGTCATTGAGATCAAAGAAAGGAAACAGAAAGAATAAAGGTTGAAAGAAGAGGAAGACAAAATCAAGATTAAAATATTATTAGTAAGTTAATGATAATAATAAAAATTAATTTTGCAATTTTTTGTGTGCCTAAATTAGTTAAAAAATTATGAAAATTCAAAAAAGAAAAGAAAAGAAAATTTGACCGTGAATTAATAGAGAGAATTATTATACTTAAATTTTGAAGAACTAAACGTCACCGCTCTATAGTTTGAAGCATTGGAACTTAGCATAAAGTAGTGAATGGATAACAACTTAGCATAAATTATGAGAGTTGGTAGTGTCTCTATTATGTGTTTTAATTATTTGAGTTGAATCTTGTTAGGATAATTAATTATCTTAAATTAATCAGGTAGATATGGCCTGAGCATATTCATAAAATCATTCGATAAAAAATTTATTTTCAATTAATGTAAAAAACTAATTTAAAAATGTTTTCACCTTACTATAAAAAAAAGTAGGGAATGAATTACAAACAATTCAATAAATTATATGATGTAATAAATATATAATAATTAATCTTTTTAAAAAATTATCGTATAATATTATTCATAATGCACCTTATATGTAAAGAATATGTTAAAAAATTCATTACATATATATATATACATATATATTTGAAAAGTCTAACAACATGACTTCATATCATTATGCGTTTAAATTGAATTTTTTTATTAAAGGATACCAACAAGTTTTTTGAACATAATACAAAAAAGGAAAAAATATATTCAGACTTTTTCAATTTTGAAGTAGTTTGTAAATAGTTACTAACAATTATGAAGTTTTTCTGTTAAATTCTCAAATTTAATAATTTGTTAAAATAGATCATCTCTTTCAATTTATGTCAAAATTCTAATGACAAACTCAAATTAATAATTTTAAAATTTTTTTATTTCTTTATTTTTATTTAAACAAATTTTAATAAAACTAAAGGAAAAAAATTCACTTTCATAAACAGATTAAAATTTCAAATCCCAACTCTATCAATAAAACAAATCTAAATACATTTCTTAGAGTTTTTTTTTATAGCTTTATTAAAATTTGCTAAAATAAATATGAAAATAGAAAATAATTTTAAAATTATTAATTTACAGTTAAAATTTTAACAAAAATTAAATGAAATAATCTATTTCAATAAATCATTAAATTTATAAATCTAATAAAGATATTTTATAATTAAAGTGACTATTTATAAATCATTTAGTTTAATAAATTTGTATGCATTCTCAAACAAAAAAAAAAAAACACAAATATACTGGGCCACGATAGAAACAACAATCTTCTCGTGCATCTTTTCTCGTGGAAATTAAGAATCATGATGATTTCATAAGAGTGTAAATAATATAAATTATTTAAAAAAATTAGAAAAATCGTTTATTATCTAAAATTTTAAAGATATAAGAAAAAGGTGTAATTTAAAATTTTAAAAATATAGTGTTGGGTAGTATATTATTTTTTAAAATAATTATTTTTTATTTATTAAAAATATTTTTAATAAAATTTTAATTACAAATTATTTTAAATATAAATTAAGTTAATTTATACTCACGCTTTAATACTACTCTTTTGAAAACGACAAAAGCAGAAAAGCAAACGCGAGATTTGAAGGTGGTCATCAGTCTCGTCAGAATTAAATTACAAAAGCAACTTATTGATACTTTTTCATTAAAAAAGAATTAATTCAGGCTTTTTCAGTAAGCGCCGCAGCAAAAATGCTAGTTGTGCTTGACTTGACTTAAAAGTTTGGAATTTTATTTTGTTGGTAATTTCACTTTAAAATAAGATAACTTTTTCCATCCTTAAACTTTTGTTTAAAAAAACAGAATTCTTATTATAGTTTTGAAGTCCAATTATCAAAGACTTGACCAGCGAGTGGTGCATTCGTTCCCATTTTTAAAACATTTGCACGTGTTTTTGGTGATTTAAAAAAATTGAGAAATTAGAGATATTATGTGACAAATATATAGGAAAGACATATATGTGTAACTATTTTCGATCGTTGTATAATTGCATTGGTGCTTTTACAAGAAAGTTTGAAGAGGAAATGGTGATAAAAAGTTGGAAAATGGAGGATTCCATCATATATGACTGCTGAGTACTTCGGAAGCGCTATATATAGGGGCTGTGCTTATATAAAAAAAATTTCTGAGTGATTTTTGGAGAAAAACCAATGCTTTTGGCTTTTCTTTAGCACTATTATTTGCATAATTTCATTACTTTGATAAATTGTAAATAGATTATATGATTATACTTCTTCCATCTATTTTTATTTATCATTTAAGGTTTTTATATAAAGATTAAAAAAGTTATTAAATAATTTCAATTATAAAGAAATATAGTTTAAAATAACTAAATTATTATTTTTCTCACTTCATTAATATTTTCTCTTTTTATCAATTTTATTTACTTTACTAATTTTTTATCTATTAAAAGTTAAGGATAAAATTAAAAAAATTAATTAATACTTTTTAATATTTTTAAATGACTGATATTATTAAATAAAAAAAAATTTATACGATAAATAAAAGTAAATAAAAAAAATATTAATTTATTAGGTACATATATATTTAAATAAAATCACTCAAATTCATATTAAAATCACTCAAACTTGCAGCCAGTTTGGGAAGGAAATTAATTTCCTTGATCCAAAGATGACATTAGAACTATGAAGTGAGGGTGATTATCTTGATAGTGGTAGACATTATTTCTTTTAAATATTTTATTTAATAATTAATATATATAAAATTTAATAAATTATATTATAAATATACATTATACTTTAAAAAAGTAATAACACATATAAATTATTAAATAAAATACATAAAATAAATAATATCTTCCTAAAAATTTATTCTCACTATAATTCCAAGCCTTTTGGCAGTCGTTTTGGATTCTTTCAATTTGGTTGACTACACTCGTGTCAGAGAGGGTTTTGTTTGCCTTGAATTTGAACCTCGTTTAGGATTCTATCAATTTGGTTGACTGCACTAGTGGCAGAGAGGGTTTGTTTGCCTTGGCATTTGAGGTGGTTCATAGGATTCCCGATAGAGACAGACCATTGCCATAGGGTTATCACCATATACTTAAATTATGAAGAACTAAAGTCACCGTTTGAAGCATTGGAACTTAGCATAAAGGATTGAATGGATAACAACTTCGCATAAATTATGAGAGTTGGAAGTGTCTATGTTTTGTGATTTAATTGTGTTTGAGTTTGAATCTTGTAGGAGAATTAACTACTTTAAGTTAATTAGGCCCATGTAGTGAATATTTTTTTTTAAATCATCCAATAACAAAAATTATTTTCAATTAATGTGAAATTTGATTTAAAAATGCTTTTACCTTAAGATTAAAAAAAGTAAGGAATGAATTAAAAACAATTCAATTAATTAGATGATGTAATAAATATATAATAATTAAATTTTAAAGAAATTTTTTTTATAATATTATTCATAATACACCTTATATATATAAAGAATATGGGGCCATGACAGAAATAACTATCTTGTCACACAGCTTTGCTTGTAGAAATTAAGAATAATGATGATTTCATAAGAGTGTGTAAACAATTTAGATAATTGTTTATTATCTAAAATTTTAAAACTATAAGAAATTTTTTTTAAACAGCTTTTTTTAATGATTAGAGATGTTTTTCTTTTTTAAATCCATGTTTGGTTTTACCTATATGAAATAGTTTATAATTTCTAATTATTTTAGATCTATTGAAAACAAATTTTTTTAAGTTTTTTTTTAATAATTTTGGATTAGAATTCATCTTTCTATTTTGGTAATTAGGCTTAAATTTATTAAATTCACCCACTCATCAAATATTATATAATATAAATAAATTATTTCATACCCTTTGTAATAATTTATTATATAAAAATATTTTTTTATATAATTCAAACAAAATACGTTACTTTAAAATTGTTTTTTAGTTAATATATTTGAATATAAAATTAATTTTATCAGAATTAATTTTTTTTTTCTCAGCAATTCAAACTCACAATAACCACTCTTTTGAAAACGACAAAAGTAGAAAAAGAAACGTGGGATAGTGAGTGATCATCAGTCATCAGAATCAAATTACAAAAGCAACGTATTGATACTTTTTCATAAAAACAAAAAAAATTAATTCAGGCTTTTTCAGTAAGTGGCGCATGGAAAGGAGTATCCGCAAAAATGCTCGTTCGCGCTTGTCTCGACTAATTAGAAGTTTAGAATTATTGGTAATTTCGCTTTAAAATAAGATAACTTTTCCAATCCTTGAACTTTTGTAAAAGAAAAAAAAATCTTATTATAGTTTTGATAACTTGTAAATAGATTACATGACTATATCAGTTTGTTAGGAACATGTATATTTAATTAAAATCACTCAAATTCATATTAAAATCACTCAAACTTGCAGCTAGTCGGGGAAGGAAAATAATTTCCTTGATCCAAGGATGAGGATTAGGACTTTGAAGTGGGGCTTGTTAATTAATTATCTGTTGATAAACCCACCAGAATCCCAAGCCCTTTGGCTGTCATTTTAGGATTCCTTCAATTTGTTTGACTACACTCCAGCCAGATGGTTTGTTTGCCTTGGAATTTCACCATATTGATAGCTTCTTGGAGTGGGACAGGTTCCTGGCTAAAATGGTACTCCTTCCAGATGAAAACAAGAGACTTTTTGGTGAAAGATACAAGGACTAAGAAAAGATGAGCTTTAATTATGAAATTTTTTTAGTAAACTATCTTTATTCAATTTATAACAGTTAATTATTCTATATTACTATCTCACACTAACTGAGAATTTAAGTAATAGTTGAAAATTGAGAGATTTTGAAAATACAAACGTAAAATTAAAAAATAAATAATTAATATTGCTTTGGTATTTGAGAATGTTATTAATATTTATTTGTCGTTTAAGATAATTATATAAAAATTAATAAAGTTATTAAATAATATATAGTTCAATATGACAAAATTATTCTTTCTTTCATTTATATGTAGTTTAATATTTATCTGTCGTTTAATAATTACACCAAAATTAATATTTATCTATCACTTAAAATAATTACACAAGAATTAAGCAAGTTATTAAATAGTATATAGTTCAATATGATGAAATTATCATTTTTCTCATTTTATTAATATATTTTTTTTTAATTTTACTTACTCTACTAATTTACTCTCCATTAAAAAATAAGAGTAAAGGTAAAAAAGTTAATAAATACTTTTTTAATATTTTTAAATAATAAATATTTTTTTAAATTTTTTTTATATAACAGATAAAAATGAAAAAAAATATAAATAATTTTTATCAAAAAGACACTCATTTGAAACTCGAAAGAATATATAGCTCTAACCCTTGCTAGAAGTGACGGGGTTTCAATTTGGTCTGTTCTTAATAACAGTGTGCCAAACCACATAGCTCCAGCAAGGGGCAGTGGAGGAAGAAATGGTGTGCACTATTGTCTCCGGATATCTGCCATGTAGCCAGAAACTAGAAAGCAATTTCAACCAGCAGCATTATGATGCGCTTGTAAAGTTTGCAACAGTGGGAGTGATTGGTTGGTGACACAACCTCCACAAGAAAAGAAACAAACATAAAGGTAGTTTCAATCTGGCATGTAGCTGTTACACACTCGCGCCATCTGTTTGGAGTTTTCAGTCGCAGAAGCTTCGAATAGTTGTTCCCTATACCCTGCTTTCTCACTATAATGTCGGTGAGTAAACTGATTTAAGGTCCCTAGCTGTCTTCCAAGAGGCAGTGTCATGATTTATGAGATTCTCCGCTTTTGAAAAGTTAGTGGAGGCGTCATGCATCGACTAAAGATGGAATTTGTTCCGGGGAATACTCGGCAACCCATCTTTGGCAGTAAATCGGCCTTGAAAAGAAGTGGGTTGTTCTTCAAGTGTGTTCGGCTTTTACTTTTATTGACGTAAGGAGATGAGGCTGGCCCATGTCTTTTAAGAAAGAAAGCATAGAGATGGAATTTCCAAACCACTCGATGCATGTTGGGGAAAGCCTTTTATGGCATTGAGTATCGTGCTAAAGTTTTAAAATAATAATTGTTTCAGGGGAGATAGAAGAGGACGGGAAGTCTTGACCCTTGTTTGTTTTGGTGGTGGCAGCCCTAAAATCCCATTTGCCCCTATTCTGCACTAGTGACACAACTGAATAGTGCATTTTCTTTATGTTCCTCTCCTCACTAGTACTTGGTTAAACGTGTTTATGCATATTTTTCCTTTTTTTAATTGACAAAAAAAAAAAACCATACATCGGTGATCGGTGTGAGGGGTGTTTATGAGTGTGTGCATTGAGTCCCACATCGATGAGAGCAGTTTTGCATGAGGGCAATGTATATAAGGTCCTCTAACGAAAATGTTGCCAAGCCGTTTTGGACTTGTAGCAGAGGTATGAATTTGGGATGGCAGTATCCTGTTTATAGAAAGTACGCAAGTTGATAATTAACTAAGAATAGACGTGGCGTGGAATGATTTACATTACGGCCAACAGGATAGAGTGTGTGTGGGATCAGTAAAATAATGCCATGCTAATTTTAGATCCACAATGGTATTGCTGCATCATCAAATATTTTGTCGCATTATAAAATTTGAGTTGGATTGAATTTACCATTTGGGATGAGTTTTTAAAATCCTCGACTCACAGATGATGGATCGAATTGACATCATAGCTGATTTCTTCACTCTAAACCTCCGCTTCACTTTCTTGGATCAAAACAAATACTCATCTGTGTGGACCGAGAATGGTTTCTTGGAGTATGCCACCAGATAGCTGCGTGAAGATCAATGTAGATGGCAGTTCCTTAGGAAATCTCGGAAGTGTTTTTGGTGGGCTCATACGCCGGGATGATGGGGGCTGGTGTATTGGCTTTTTTGGTGTTGCTGGTAATTTATTAGCAGAGTTGTGCACCATTCATAAGAGTCTGCAAATTGCTTGACGTGAGGGCTTCCGTAAAGTCTTGCTTAAGAGTGATTCTCAGGAAGCTTTCTTAGGATTTCCCAACAGAATGATCATTCACTCGTCAACCATTTTGGAAACTTGATTGTGGACATCAGGAAGCTCTTGAATCTTGCTTGAAAGATTCGGCTAAACCATGTGTTCTTCGAAATCTA
This sequence comes from Castanospermum australe, assembly GCA_019955255.1. Classification (NCBI taxonomy): domain Eukaryota; kingdom Viridiplantae; phylum Streptophyta; class Magnoliopsida; order Fabales; family Fabaceae; genus Castanospermum; species Castanospermum australe. Next base: position 205,815 of record NSJW01000368.1, read on the forward strand.
GGAATCCATGTGTAACCGTGGCTAAAAAAAGGTTCAAATGGTAGAGAAGCTTTGATGCTTCGGAGATCTCCTCCGGTTGATTTGTCTCATATCTTGCTTGCAAGTGTAGCCAACATCTCTTTTATTACGCCTTAGTTTTCTGTGTTTTTTCTTTTAAATTTTTGTGATGTACCCAAAAAAAAAAAATTGCCCCTATGAAAATGTATCTCTTATTTTTAATATAGTATGTTGTCGAACAGTTAACTCGGCCTATTTAAATCCACCTATGATGGGTTATGAGTTAAATGAATCAGGTCAAAATTATTCATACTTAAATAAATTAAAAAAATCAATCACTTTCCAAGAACTTACAAGTCTAAATGTACTAGGCCTCATAACCACTTTTTTTTATTTTTCTTTTTTCAAAAATAAAATTAAAAAAATCTTTTACACTCACTCAATCATCAAAAAGTTTAAACCTCACATAATTTAAAACTTAAAAACATATTCAAAATTACAAACTTAGAAATCAAAACATAAGAATACATAATGTAAATCTTGTCCTATTCTTTAAGTCTAAACCAAATCTATAAATACATAATTTTAACATTGTTCAAACATATTCACAAATACATAATTTAAATATTATTCAAAATAAATATAAAAATACATATTTTAAATATTATCTTACTCTTCAAAGCACATAAAAAATTATTAAAAAAATAAATAAAATCTGCATGTAAACAAGGTTAACATATTTAACTTACGAATTAAATAGGATAATCCAAAAATATTTATAATTATATGAATCACAAATATAAAAACTCAACAGTCATTTTTTATGTAATTAAACAAGATTGGCCCATTTTGACAGCCAATGCATCAACATTCCAAGAACAAACACATATTAGCATCACAGCCTAAGAAAAAATAAACACACACTCAAGTGGTACCATTAACATAAAAATTCCTCAGAGTGATAATTCCCGAGGGTTCAGGACAACAATAGGACTGCTTACTCTGTGTTTGCCATCTGTCCAAGACAAGTTCCCAAATAGAGGAAAACCATGACGAGGCACGCCCGTTGCCTGCAGAATAACCTGAAAGGTCTTCTTTTCGCCAGTTTTCTTGAAAGTCAGTGAACTCGGCTGAACAAGCACCTTAAAATCTCCGAATGCGTTAGTCTTGGCAACGTATGTGCTTGGAGGCCCAACATTTGTAACTGTGCGAGTAACATTCACAGGTTTTGTCCCGAGATGGCGCACTGTGATGGAAGGATAGTTGAAGTCTTCAATGTTGTAAGACTTTGGGCAAGTGTAAGAGCGGTTATAATAGAGCTTGAGTAAGTCTTGGTTGTAACCCGAAGCACATAAGAACTTCATGTAGTCGCTTGTGCTTAGATCATAAACAAGTCCTGGGTCCACTGCAAGGTCAGGCTGCACGTGTCCAGAGCCATATTCGAATGGAGTTGCTACTTGATCAAATGCATCTCGAATCGGTCTGTTGGTGTTGTCCAGTGTCGTAGCTGCAAGAAGAGCGTAGTAGTTAATAATTGAGGAAAGCTTTCCCAACATTATGTGGCATATGAACATTTCATATTAGGACAAAGCATTTTGGAAAACATGCAGGTGAAAAGCCTCGTGTGTTTATTGTTTTGGGGAAAAAAAAGGGTAAATCTTTTTTTTTAATGGATATGCGAGGTATTCTTTTGCCAGCGTACCAGTAGTCAGAATTGCTGATTTCATTGCTTCTGGATTCCAATCAGGATGAATTGTTTTTGAGAAGACCAGCAATGCCAGCAACATGAGGGCAATACATAGAAGTTCCCTGTTGTACATTAAAAGGAATCCTACGTCTATCTGATGGTAGATTGCATGGACCTGTGGCTAGTGAATAAGCAGCAAGTATGTTCACACTAGGTGCGGTTATGTCAGGCTGAATCAGAAAACAAAGTATTGTAACCACAAAATCATCTGTACATGAATGAAGTAGTCATTGAATGTAAGACTGACAAATCATCTATATCCATGATAATGAAACAAAATGCACAGACCTTAAGGATCAATGGTTGCATGGCACTGGGACCCCGAGATGAGAATGCAGCCATAGTTGGAGCTGGCTTTACACCTATATATGTTCTTGCTGCAGTCATGTAAGCCACAAGTTTCCTGCAATATATCTATAAATGAAGTGCTTCATTTACTGCAAGTATGTTCTAGAATGTAACATTTAAGCTGATTCATGATATATGATTACCTGCTATTGTTCTGGTCGGCATTGTGTTCAAGCCATCCAGCATTATCGACACTTGCAGCAGGTAAAATATGAGGCTCAGCTAGAAGTGTATTTCCACTCTGCTCATCATTGTTCACAAACACTCCCACTGCGCCAGCATTTGCAGCTTGCTGGCCCTCAGCAACTGATTTTATTTTCCCACTTCGAGTGCAGATTAGCATTCTTCCCCTCACTTTGGTAGGTTCAAGTGTTCCAGGCCTGCAAAGACGACTGCAGGAACAAAGGCACACGTGCATATGAAAAACGAAGCAATTACTTAACTAACAGTGTAAATATTTGAAGCAAAAGCTTGGAAAAATTTGTGCTTACGCATCTTGAATTCTCGCACCAGGAAGTCTAGCGTCGACAGAATGAACCAAAGGAAAGAACCTTCGTGATGGCAAGCCTCTATTAAGACTGGCACCCTGTTTAACTGTTCAATTGTGTTGAAAACAAATTAAGATTTCTCTTTATACTCATAAACCGAACCCCACTTGAAGTTAAGAAAGAAAAATGATACCTTTAAGTACTATTTGTTTCCCAGAGAAATGTTGCTAAGAAAATCCCTGTCTGTTGTGCTAGCAGCAACCGTGAACGACCAGGGTGCCACATTTGTTACGGTTTCAGGTGCTGGCCCATCATTCCCTGCAGAGCAAACTATCACTATGTTTCTGGCAACTGCGTGGAAGGCCCCTACAGACACCCCATCAGTGAACAAAGCTTCAGCACGGCGATGAAACCCAAACAGAGACAGAGATCACATCAACGCCATCATTTATGGCATGGTCAAATGCTTGTAGCAGGTCTGCTTCATGGCAGCCACCCTCGCCGTTTATGGACCAGCACACTTTGTAGGCTGCAACACGAGCCCTTGGGGATCCACCCTTAGCAGTGCCGTTGCCGTTGCCAAAGATATTTGCACCAGAAGCAAAGCTGCCACCAGCGGTTGACAGAGTGTGGGTTCCGTGCCCCACAAAGTCGCGTGCAGTAAGAAGAAATGGGTTTAGTTTGCCAACCTCCGCCTCGAAATTTTTGCTAAAGATTCTTGCTCCAATCAGCTTCCTGATTCATCATGTTTGCAGTTAGAGCATCAAATTTGGTACATGAACATATGATTTAGTCAATAAACATCTACATTATAATTTTTTGTGTGAATTAATGATAAAAATATTATTTAATCTTAATTAGTACAATGTTAATATAAATTTTATAAGCATATATTAATAAAACTGTGGACACTAAGATTTTTGTATAAACATCATACATTTGATTTTTGTCAGTGTATAAAAAAAATAAAGTCAAAAGATTGTGGTGTGATTGCACATTAATGTACATGCAACCTAACTCAATCATTTCATGTTAATCTTACATTAAATTGTGCTAAAGATTCTTGCTCCAATCAGCTTCCTGATTCATCATATTAGCAGTTAGAGCATCTGCTTTGGTACATTGACATTAAAATGTCATTTAATTTTAATTACTTCAATATTAAGATAAATTTTATAAGAATATATTAATAAAACTGTAAAGACTAAGATTTTTGTATAACATTATACACTTGATTTTTGTTCGTGTTCAGAAAAGAAAATAAAGTAAAATTTTTTTGGTGTGATTGCACATTGAACAACCTAACTCAGTCCTTTCATGCTGGTTTTTATATTAACTTGTGTACTTATTTTTAAGAAGTATAATATAGTCAAAAAAAAATTATCAGAATTTTTGACAAAATTCAATCATAATCAAAAAAGATTATTAAATAAAATTAAGTGATAAGAATAACTCATCTATTCAAGAATAAACAAACATGTCAAATCATTTTGTCAACAATTCTGATATAAAAAATTTGATTATATAATATTTTTATTAATTTAGTTGACCTAAAATAGTATATATTTTACTAAAAATGGTTTACATTTAACACTCCTTTAAAAGTAGCTATTTGAAATAGCTTTACTAAAATAAAGGAAAAAGACCTGTTACAAAAAATTTTGTTGGAACCACTTAAATGATCAATCTGGCAGACCCCATTGCCACGCCACTTAGATGGGATGGGACCGAATCCTTTGTCGCTGAAGCTTACGTGTTCCGGCAAAACGAAACTAGTCACATCAGAGTTTCCACATATTTTCTTTAGTCTTCACACTCTTCACAAAATGAGAACACATATCTCCTTTACAAAATGAAAAATTGATTTGTGTGTGTGTGTGTGTGTGTGTGTGTGTGTGTGTGTGTATGTGTGTGTGTGTGAAGAACTTGCATAAAATTGTTTAAAAATTGATTTGTTTAAAATTGTTTTCAATAGCCTGGGGTAGGATATTCATGTTCACTTATAAGTAGCAATCATTGATCAATTTTAATGTAATAAACTTCATATACATCTGGATAGTCATGTAGAGTTTTGGTGCTTTCTTTTTCTCTGTAGCTATTTCCCATATGTTGCCATAATAATAACAACACTTTTTTACCAGTTTCTAGATAAGTGGTACTGTGGTAGAGAATTTTAAATTTTTTATTTCAAGAAAAAAGTGATGTATAGATTTTTCAGAGCTTTGTGTCGGAAAACTGTTGGCTAATGTAGGCTAGTAAGGAGTTTAAATGGCCTTTAAAATGGCAGATGATTTTTGATTGAATAGTAAACAGGTTTAGAATTGGTTGCCCTGGGGTGTTCCAGGGTATCTCTTCCTAACCCAATGCTTTCACCTTTACATAAGAAAGTGGCGCCACTTATACGTGTAGGGTTATTGTGCCTCTAAAATGTTTGTTTTAGAGCTTTTTCATATTTCAGGATCTGGTTTAATTGTCTATGAGGTGTAAGTTTGACTCTGACTCTTGATTCAAAGAACCATATTGCGATGGAGATTTTATCCTCGATTTTATTCTTGAGTTTTATAATTGCAAGTCTTTTTTCCTTTTCAATTCATTGGACTCTTCCTGCTTGAGTTTAATATTTTACTTATAAACAGAGTTAGTTATTTCTTATCCCGCCCCCCTCCCCCTGCCCAAAAAAATCACTAGCTTTTAGTCTCTCGTCATTCAAGTCACATCTCATCTCAATATGCATGTATAAAGTCATTAAAAGAACACTGCAAGATTGTCATTTTTTTGACTAAAAAAGATTCTCATATAGAGTTACGAGTTCCTTTTAGCACCCATTTTGCTAATATTTTTGTTGTAGGCAATATTGACCTTTCAAGCAAAGCTTGATGTACTCTATTCTACTCTGTAAATTTCGGGCTGTAAATTGTAACCAGGTTTTCATTTTGGTGATATTTGTGCAGTGCTGTAAGTTAAATGAATTATTATTTTAGGGTCATGGTATGTTATATTTTATTTGATGTGATGGTTTGTCATCATATGTAACATGGTGACCATATCCATATGATCCATTCAAGGTTATATTTCGTTATGGACTCGATCATTTGCATTTTTAAATATCACGATGAGCTCATGAACTAAGACTAATTTTTACTTGAGGGTAGGATGGAAATGAAGTATTCTTCAGGATTAAAAAAAACACTCAACTGAAGAAGCTGATGAATGCATATTGTGATCGACAATCCGTGGACTTTAATTCAATTGCCTTCTTATTTGATGGTTGCCGTCTCCGAGCAGAACAGACTCCAGATGAGGTTTGCTCCCCCTCTCACCCTGGCTGTTTCTTAATGAAGGGAGATGTATGTTACAGTGTATAATAACCCTAATTGTTTATGTATATTGCTTCAGCTAGAAATGGAGGATGGGGATGAGATCGATGCGATGTTGCACCAAACTGGTGGTGCCCTGTTAACTTAATCTGTTTGTGCTTATTCTTGTGAAGAAAATAGATACATAAAATAGTGTAGTTACTTTGGTGGATGTATCCTTTGGATTTGCATTATGGGATTTGTGATCATCGTAGACCTTGTTTGAAAAAATCTGGCATGCTCTTCAGGAGTTTTGTCAGTTATGTCAAGTCGTGTGAAATCTGAAATCTTAAGTTCATATTTTGATTCTTGAGTAGAGTACACACTAGGATATTCTCTTATGAGAGCTTCCTCATTTTTTCTAATAGGAATTGCTTAATTTTAAGCAAAACTAAGTTTAAGTTTAAAAATAAGGACTCACGAAGAACCTGATACAACCTAATGGAGAACCCACTACAGATGAAACCCAAGAAAAGAAAGCAGAGGTGTAAAAAAATTAATGGCCTGCAATCTCAAAGCAGACCCATCAGTTTTATTTTGTTGCTCTAAATTGTTGAATTGGATCGGTCTCACAACCATACGTGGGACTTAAAAGGATTCGCATGAGTCCCATCCATGATTATCAGTGTGTCCAGTGTAAACATTGCTCATTTGTAAGTGTATCTCTTTATTTTTAATATATTAAGTTCGATACATCAACATTCCAAGAGCAAACACTTATTAGCATTACAACCTACAAACAAAAACACATTACATACTACAAACAAAAACACGAAACACATACTCGAGTGGTGCTGATAACTTACAAATTCCTCAGACTGATAATTCTCGAGGGTTCAGGATTACAATAGGACTGTTTACTCTGTGTTTGCCATCTGTCCAAGACAAGTTCCCAAATAGAGGAAAACCAAGACGAGGCACACCCGTTGACTGCAGAATAACTTGAAAGGTCTTCTTTTCGCCAGTTTTCGTAAAAGTCAATGAACTCGGCTGAACAAGAACCTTAAAATCTCCGAATGCGTGAGTCTTGGCAACATATGTGCTTGGAGGCCCAACATTTGTAACTGTGCGAGTAACATTCACAAGTTTTGTCCCCAGATGACGCACTGTGATGGAAGGATAGTTGAAGTCTTCAACGTTGTAAGACGATGGGCAAGTGTAAGAGCGGTGATAATAGAACTTGAGTAAATCTTGGTTGTAACCAGAAGCACATAAGAAGTTCATGTAGTCAATTGTGCTTAGATCATAAACAAGTCCTGGGTCCACTGCAAGGTCAGGCTGCACGTGTCCGGAGCCATATTCGAATGGAGTTGCTACCTTATCAAACGCGTCTCGAATTGGTCTGTTGGTGTTGTCCATCGTCGTAGCTGCAAGAAAAGCATAGTTTTTTACAATTGAGGAAAGCTTTTCCAACATAATATGTGGCATATGAACATTTCATATTAGGACAAAGCATTTTGGAAAACATGCATGTGAAAAGCCTCGTGTGTATATTGTTTTGGGGAAAAAAGGGTAAATCTTTTTCTTTTAAGGGATATGTGAGGTATTCTCTTGCCAACATACCAGTAGTCATAATTGCTGATTTGATTGCTGCTGGACTCCAATCAGGATGAATTGTTTTGAGCAGACCAGCAATTCCAGCAACGTGAGGACAAGACATAGAAGTTCCCTGTTGTACATTAAAAGGAATCCGACGTCTATCTGATGGTAGATTGGAAGGACCTGTGGCTAGTGAATAAGCAGCCAGTATGTTCACACCAGGTGCGGTTATGTCAGGCTGAAAAAGAAAACAAAGTATTGTAACCACAAAATCATCTGTACATGAATGAAGGAGTCATTGAATGAAAGACTGACAAATCATCTATATCCATGATGATGAAACAAAATGTATAGACCTTGAGGATCAATGGTTGCATGGCACTAGGACCCCGAGATGAGAATCCAGCCATAATTGGAGCTGGCTTTACACCTATATATGTTCTTGCTGCAGTCATGTAAGCCACAAGTTTCCTGCAATATATTTATAAATGAAGTGCTTCATTTTCTGCAAATATGTTTTAGAATGTAACATTTAAGCTGATTAATGATATATGGTCACCGGCTATTGTTCTGGTCGGCATTGTGTTGACCCCATTCACCACTATCGACACTTGCAGCAGGTAAAATATGAGGCTCAGCTAGAAGTGTATTTCCACTCTGCTCATCATTGTTCACAAACACTCCCACTGCGCCAGCATTTGCAGCTTGCTGGCCCTCAGCAACTGATTTTATTTTCCCACTACGAGTGCAGATTAGCATTCTTCCCCTCACTTTGGTAGGATCAAGTGTTCCAGGCCTGCAAAGACGACTGCAGGAACAAAGACACACGTACATATGAAAAACGAAGCAATTACTTAACAAACAGTGTAAATATTTGAAGCAAAAGCTTGGAAAATTTGTGCTTACGCATCTTGAATTCTCGCACCAGGAAGTCTAGCGTCGACAGAATGAACCAAAGGAAAGAACCTTCGTGATGGCAAGCCTCTATTAAGACTGGCACCCTGGTTAACGGTTCAATTGCGTTGAAAACAAATTAAGATTTCTCTTTATACTCATAAACCGAACCCCACTTGAAGTTAAGAAAGAAAAATGATACCTTTAGGTACTGTTTGTTTCCAAGAGAAATGTTGCTGAGAAAATCCCTGTCCAATGTACTAGCAGCAACAGTGAACGACCAGGGTGCCACATTTGTTACAGTTCCAGGAGCAGGCCCATCATTCCCTGCAGAGCAAACTACCACTATGTTTCTGGCAACTGCGTGGAAGGCCCCTACAGACACCCCATCCGTGAACAAAGCTTCAGCACGAGGACGAAACCCACCCACAGAGACAGAGATCACATCAACGCCATCGTTTATGGCATAGTCAAATGCTTGTAGTAGGTCTGCTTCATGGCAACCACCTTCATCGTTTATGGACCAGCACACTTTGTAGGCTGCGACACGAGCCCTTGGGGATCCACCCTTCGCAGTGCCATTGCCGTTGCCAAAGACATTTGCGCCACGAACAAAGTTGCCACCGGCAGTTGACAGAGTGTGGGTTCCGTGCCCCACAAAGTCGCGTGCAGTAAGAAAAAACTGGTCTAGCTCGCCAACCTCTGCCTCGTAATTTTTGCTGAAGATTCTTGCTCCGATCAGCTTCCTGATTCATCATAATAGCATTTAGAGCATCAAATTTGGTACATGAACATATGATTTAGTCAATAAACATCTATTTTATAATTTTTTGTTTGAATTAATCATAAAATTTTATTTAATATTAATTAGTACAATGTTAATATAAATTTTTACAAGCATATATTAATAAAACTGTGGACTCTAGGATTTTTGTCTAAACATTATACATTTGATTTTTGTTAGTGTATAAAAAAAATTAAAGTAAAAAGATTGTGGTGTGAATGTGTGATTGCACATTAATGTACATGCAACCTAACTCAGTCATTTCATGTTATGTTTACATTAAATTTTACTTGAGTACTTGTTTTTTTAAAGTACATTTTCGTGTGTTTGGGCAGCTGTTATGCTGCATAGAAGTCCGTTTGGGGGCAGAAAATGTGTCTCGCAAGTCGTGCCATTATGTTACATAATAAATTTAAGAGAATTGATTTTAGATTTTAAACGTGATTTTGATATTTTAAAAAAAATAATATTTTATTATTTTTACAATAAAAAAATTCAATTAGAGATATTAACAAAAATATTTTTATAATTTAATTTTATATTGTTATTCTTCTCTAAAAGTAATATCCTTTTATTAATTAAGTGGTTAAAAGTAATTTTTATTAATATTATTTAAATAATATTTATTCTTACAAACTCACTTTTTATATAAAAAATTTTAAATATAAATTATTTCACTTAAATTTACTTTAAATTAAAATTAAATTTATAAAATTAAATTTATTTAAAATTAAATTTGTAAAATCTAATTTAAATAGATACTTAATTTAATTCATCTAAATTAGTATTATATTTCTTTAAAAATAATTTAATATTTAACCGTCCTTTAAAAGCACCCATTTTGAAATGGCTTTTTTTTTTGGTCAACAAAATAGCTATACTGTAATAAAGGAAAAAGACCTGTTACAGAATGTTTTGTTGGAGCCACTCAAATGGTCAATCTGGCATACCCCTTTCCCACGCCACTTAGATGGGATGGGACCAAACCCTCTGTCGTTGAAGCTTATGTGTTCAGGCCAAACGCCTGTTCAACAATCAAGGTAGTCACATCAGAATTTATATATAAAAAGTGAAGAACTTGCACAAAATTTAAATGAGATTCACGTAGTGATTTAGATATAAGGTAATGAGAGACGTGTGAGAACGTACTCTTAACAAACAAAATCAAAGTATCAATGGAAAATGAATCCGATTAAGGAAGATATCAATCAATTCGCTTCTACTTCCTAGCATTTAGCTTTGGAGTTAGCAGAACTTAATTGAACAAGCGTGCTTATAGATACTCGTTTTTTTTGCCCCACTTCTGCAATTCTATGCAATTGCTTTTCTGGTTTAAGCCTTTAAGATTTGTAGATTTTGAATATTTGTCAAACATTCGAAAGTTTCGAGTGTGTGGCAAAAAAAAGAAAAAATTGAGTGAATTGATCGTCTGAGTATCAAAAACAAGGAATTATTTAGCAAAACGTCAACTTCAACCCATTTATTGCTGATCAACCCCTTCTGAGTTTGCTCTTTTCCTTTTTCTTAGTAGCACACGGAGACATATAGAGTGGATTATTTCTAGAATGAGCAAAGAACAAAGGGAAAGAGAAGTTTGCTTGAGACTACACATGAAGTATACCTGTATCAAGGTTTGCTATGACTATATTTTCGCCAAATCTTGCCTTCCTCCAAGCGGAGTTTGCTGGGATTCCTCCATTTTTTTCCAGTCCAAGAAAGTCCCATGACCTGGTAGTGTGCACCTTATGCACTTTGCTCAAGAAAACAGAGACCACATTTGGGTTTTCTGCAGCAATAGAAACATAAATATTTGGCATCAATTTTTGTGGCTTCAAGATGACTGCATATTTACTCCTAACACTCAACAGAGACACATGCTAATCATTTGCTCACTTGCAATCTCTGCTGCTTCTTCCTCTTCAAGTAGCGCAGCAAAGCCATTGATGTGCTTGTTGTACGAGTACATAATTGCTTCCTTGGCCTTCTCATGGCTGTGAAAGAACACACACACACACACACACACACACACACACATATATATATTCAAGTCATCAGTTTCTCATATCCCAGAACATCTAACAGATCAGTTCACAGTTTTCTATACCTTCCCAAGACTGAACCCAGTAAATCATAATGGGAATTTGTGGCTGATTCAAGATCACCAGGCGAAGGGTTTGGGCCATGAGAATGTCCTCCCAAGTATACAATGTAGGACTGCAAAAGAGAATCAAAAGCAAACAATCGGTGAAATGCTGCATGCCCATCAATCATCATCAGCAAAACTTAAATTTGGAAGTTCTCAATGCTGGAAAGACGGGCAACAGTATCAGATACTGAGTGAGTAAGAAGTAAGAAGCAAAACATGCTTGCCTTTCTAAGGGCAAGGGTGGGTTCCTGCAAGAAAGTGCAGAGGATAAATGACGATACAACAAATTTGAAGATGGAAGATGCCATCATAATCCTTCAACTCGTGTTTTGGATGTGCGGAGATCAGGGGCTGCACTTCTGGTGCTTATATAGAGTCAAAAATTATTCACTGTGTAAAAAGGTTTTTCAATGGCCTAATCGTATATTACTTAATTTTTAAAAAAAATTGACTAAAATAATATTTATTTAAAAAATTAAATATATAATAACATATAATTAAGTAATAATATAAATTTTTTTTATATTAATATTAAATTAAAATTAAATCCACTTATATGACTATGCTTTTACTGCCTTTTGGAATAAGGTTCTTCCGCCTTTTTTTTTTCCTTGTAATACTGTTTACATTCTAATTTTTTTAATAAACTGCACATATTTTTTTATTAACAAACTGCACATATTATTAATATAATCATATTTAAACTTGCTAGAAATATTTAAAAAGAATCACTTGTAATTAGAAACAATCATATCAACAGCGTAAGCATAATTCATAAAAGAGATTATTAGTCTTTTTGGGCTAAATTGTTAAAAAGTTAAAAATTGACGCCAAAAGAATAAAGGTCAAAAGAATTTATATAGAAATAATTAATTTTAAAATTTAAAATTCAAAATTATTTATTTATTATAAAATATCAACTAAATAATTATAATTATGGCAATTAATGATAAAATATTTATAATTTGAGCAAAACAGGTGTTGTGTAATTAATCAATTATTCAAAATTTTCACTGTCACTTCTAATAATTTAGCAGTAAAAAAGGTGAGTTAGTTGAATCAGCATCTTTTTGTTTTCAAAGTGATATTATATTTTTTTAAAACATCTTCTTAATACTTAATACGATAAGTATTAAATAAAAAAATAAAAAATTTAATTAATTAAAACATAAAACTAATTAATACTTATTTTATTTACTAATTAAAAAAAATTAAGAAAATGAGTTAAGAAGATATATAGTTATTTTTCACAAAAACAACATCCTAAAAAAAAACAAAAGGTGAGATTTCAAAATCCTTCAATCATTTAGGTTGTGTTTAGAATCGTCAAAAATGAAATTAATTTTATGTAATTTAAATTAATTTAATTTGATTTATTTTAAAATTTAATTATTATATTTGAAACTCCTTATAAAAAATAATATTTGATTTGATTTATAAATAATTAAAATTTATGTTTAGAACATTTTGAAGACAATTGTAATTTATTTTATTAATTATCTTTATTTAAATTAAATAAGTGAATAATTTAATAACAATAAAATTATTAATTAAATTAAAATTAAATTAAAGACACTCAAAGTCAATTGATTTTGAGCGAATTTTAAATATACATAATTTAAATTTAATAAATTTTATATCAAATTAATTATAATTTTATAATTTTATAACATTAAATTTTATTTATAAATTAAATAAATTTCTAAAGCTATTACAAGGAAGCTCTTCTGGTCATTGTGGGGATCTTTTCAAATCATATGTCAATGTTAGGCACAGAGGAATGGGAAGTCTCAATGAGCGTACGGCATATTTGTCAAATTAATGGCACAAACTTGGAGGTGTTGTTTTCTGGTCCTTGCTCGAAAAGTTTTGATCATTTTTATCCCTTTACCCTTTCCCCGCACTTGTTTGTCCGAATGCAAGTGTCCATGTCAAAAACAAGTGTTTAAGAAGTTTAATATATTAAAGAATTTTGTTAACGTAGGTAGACATGCAAAGGTTAAGAAATAAATAATTTTAATTATTTAAAAAAATATTAAATATATTTTAAAATTTTAAAACATTAAATACTTATATTTTTTATTTAATAGTTTTTATATATAATTTCTTAACTTGTATCTTTAGGATACATGTTAACAAAAGTTTATATTAAAACATAAGTAAATATTTTATTAATTTTTATTTTTAAAATAAATTTTTATTTTTATTATTAATAATTAATTTGCTTAAACTTTTCATATATGACAAATAATACCATCTATTCATTAAAAAAAATTATGGTGAAGAAAGAGAAATCAATTGCGTGTAGATTTTCATAGATCTTGATGACATCAAGTGTGTTTCTAAATAAGATTTTTTAATTATAGGCAATCGTATAATCAATTGATTTCTTTTTCTAATTTTGCAATCATCATTCTTTCATTTCATCTTATGAATTTTCATGATACTTTATGTTGATCGCAACAAGTAATTTTGAATAAATCTTTGTAATCACCATAACAACTTAAGGTTGTCAAATTATGAATGCGTGACTTACTATTTCACCAACCTCTGAAGGTTTAAGTTATTAGGTAATAAGAAGCATGCCATTGACTTCGAGTTTACCGAGGGATAATAAACATGTTTCTCTGCGTGGCACTCGTTGCTTTGACAAAAGGGGTGGAATCATGAGCAAAGAATCATCCTCCACCGGATGAAATCGTTCAAGAATAGCTTTGTCCCCATTTTTTGGGCATAATTTGGAAAAACGCTCACAGAAAGATTGAAGTGCACGTTTTTTAATGATAAAAATGGACGCAAAAATGTTGCAGAGGGGGCCCTCTGCAGCATACAATGATACAATGGTCACTGCCTTTTTAATAAACGTACTCCGACATGTTTGTTTTAGATTTTTATATAAGCAAATTGCCGTTTACACGATTTTCAATGTATTTTAAGGTACTTTTTTTTCAAAGAAAGAATTTCTTCGTTCCGCCAAACGGGCAGTTGCGGTAGGTTAGAAATCTTATACAAACAGGCTGCTAAACAATTCGCACTAACTTTACTTTCCAACATCCACAGCAAATAATTAATTCTTCTTAACTACCACATTCTTTATTTTCTTGTACGGATATTAAAGAAATTTATAATGTCTAACAATAATGTCAATCGCGTTGCTACAGTGCCCAATGATAACGTATTCTCCAAAAATATATATAAAAAAAAAGATTCTTACTTTGTTGCTTTGTAAGATATCAAATTAAGACATGCATTTTAATTAGTATATAAATATATATTTAAATTAATTTATTTTATATTCAAAATAGTTTATAATTAAAATTTTATTAAAATTTTTTTTGAATAACAACAATTTTGTTCTTAAAAATTTAGCTTGATCAAATATGTGCTAGATCTTCAATATTAGAATTTAAGTATAAGTGTAAGTTACATGTGAGATAAAAATAAAATAAGTGGAGATTATATAAGTGAAAAAACTTATAAACTTAATACTTTACGATTTTGGGTCATGATGTATCTCAAGTCCATGAATATAATTCCTCGCTTAAGCTAATCATAACTTAAATTATACCATATCTCCCAAACTTATGAGATCAAAGTTAAAAATGAATAATTTTATATATAATTATATCCAACATTATCTTACTTTACTTAAAGACAAGTGCTTTACGCTATAGGATAGAATAAGATCATTGAGATCAAACAAAGGAAACAGAAAGAATAAAGGTTGAAAGAAGAGGAAGACAAAATCAAGATTAAAATATTATTAATAAGTTAATGATAATAATAAAAATTATTTTTGCAATTTTTTTGTGCCTAAATTAGTTAAAAAATTATGAAAATTCAAAAAAGAAAAGAAAAGAAAATTTGATCGTTAATTAATAGAGAGAATTAGTATATACTTAAATTATGAAGAACTAGACGTCATCGCTCTATAGTTTGAAGCATTGGAACTTAGCATAAAATGGTGAATGGATAACAACTTAGCATAAATTATGAGAGTTGGTAGTGTCTCTGTTATGTGTTTTAATTATTTGAGTTGAATCTTGTTAGGATAATTAATTATTTTAAATTAATTAGGTCTATATGGCCTGAGTATATTCATAAAATCATCTGATAAAAAATTTATTTTCAATTAATATAAAAAACTAATTTAAAAATGTTTTCACCTTACGATAAAAAAAGTAAGGAATAAATTACAAACAATTCAATAAATTATATGATGTAATAAATATATAATAATTAATCTTTTTTAAAAATTATTATATAATATTATTCATAATGCGCATTATATATAAAGAATATGTTTTATATATATATATATATATAATATATATATATATATATATTTATTTATATTTCAAAAGTTTAACAACATGACTTCATATCATTATGTGTTTAAATTGAATTTTTTTTATTAAAGGATACCAACAAGTTTTTTGAACCTAATACAAAAAAGGAGAAAATATATATAGACTTTTAAAATTTTTAAGTAATTTACAAATAGTTACTATCAATTATAAAATCTTCTTATTAAATTCTTATATTTGATAATTTGTTAAAAAAGATCCTCTCCTCCAATTTATGTCAAAATTTTAATGACAAACTCAAATTAATAAATTTAAAATTATTTTTATTTCTTTATTTTTATTTTAACAAATTTTAATAAAACTAAAAGAAAAAAATTCATTTTCATAAACAGATTAGAACTTCAAATCCCAACTCTATCAATAAAACAAATCTAAATACATTTCTTAAAGTTACTTTTTTTCTTTATAGTTTTATTAAAATGATAAAATAAATATAAATATAAAAAAAAATTTTAAAATTATTAATTTACAGTTAAAATTTTAATAAAAATTAAATTAAATAATATATTTTAATAAATCATTAAATTTAAAATTTTGATAAAAATATTTCATAATTAAAGTGACTATTTATAAATCACTCTTTAGTGAGTATGTATGCATTCTCAAATGAAAAAAATACGCTAATATACTGGGCCACGATAGAAATAACAATCTTCTGCATATTTTTTTGTGGAAATTAAGAATCATGATGATTTCACAAGAGTGTAAATAATATAAATTATTTAAAAAATTAAAAAATTGTTATTATCTAAAATTTTAAAGATATGAGAAAAAGGTATGATTTAAAATCTCAAAAATAAAGCGTTGGCTAGTATTTTTTTAAAAAAATTATTTTTATTTATTAAAAATATTTTTAATAAAATTTTAATTATAAATTATTTTAAATATAAATTAAATTAATTTAAAATCACGCTTTAATTCTACTCTTTTGAAAACGACAAAAGCAGAAAAGGAAACGTGAGATTGTAAGTGGTCATCAGGCTCGTCAGAATTAAATTACAAAAGCAACTTATTGATACTTTTTCAGTAAAAAATAATTAATTCAGGCTTTTTCAGTAAGCGCCGCAGCAAAAATGCTCGTTGTGTTTGACTTGACTTAAAAGTTTGAAATTTGATTTTGTTGGTAATTTCACTTTAAAATAAGATAACTTTTTCCATCCTTAAACTTTTGTTAAAAAAAAAAAAGAATTCTTATTATAGTTTTAAAGGTCAATTATCAACGACTTGACCAGTGAGTGGTGCATTCGTTCCAATTTTTAAAACATTTGTACGTATTTTTGGTGATTTAAAAAAATTGAGAGAAATTAGAGATATTATGTGACAAATATATAGGAAAGACATATGTGTAACTATTTTCGATTGTTGTATAATTGCATTGGTGGTTCTACAAGAAAGTTTGAAGAGGATTCCGTCATATATGACTGCTGAGTACTTGGGAAGCGCCATATATAGGGGCTGTGCTTTCTGTGCTTATATAAAAAAAATTTCTGAGTGATTTTTGGAGAAAAACCAATGCTTTTGGCTTTTCTTTAGCACTACTATTTGCATAATTTCATTACTTTGATAAATTGTAAATAGATTATATGATTATACTTCTTCTGTCTACTTTTATCTATCGTTTAAAATTTTTACATAAAAATTAAAAAAATTATTAAATAATTTTAATTATAAAAAAATATAATTTAAAATAATTAAATTATTATTATTTTTTACTTTATTAATATTTTTTTATCAATTTTACTTATTCTATTAATTTTTTATCTATTAAAAATTAAGAATAAAATTAAAACAAATTAATTAACATTTTTTAATGTTCTCAAATGACTGATATTGTTAAATAAAAAAAATTCTTTTATACGATAAATAAAAATAAACAACAAAATATTAATTTGTTAGGTACATATATATTTAAATAAAATCACTCAAATTCATATTAAAATCACTCAAACTTGCAGCCAGGAAATTAATTTCCTTGATCCAAGGATGACGATCAGGACTATGAAGTGAGGGTGGGTTATCTGCTGACAGTGATAGACATTATTTTTTTAAAATATTTTATTTAATAATTAATATATATAATAATTTAATAAATTATATTATAAATATACATTACACTTTAAAAAAATTAATAACATATAAATTATTAAATAAAATACATAAAATAAATAATATATATTTAAAAATTTGCTCCAAGCCTTTTGGCAGTCGTTTTGGATTCTTTCAATTTGGTTGACTACACTAGTGGCAGAGAGGGTTTGTTTGCCTTGGAATTTGAGGTGGTTCCTAGGATTCCAGATAGAGATAGACCATAGCCATAGGGTTATCACCATATACTTAAATTATGAAGAACTAGAGTCACCGTTTGAAGCATTGGAACTTAGCATAAAAGAGTGAATGGATAACAACTTCGCATAAATTATGAGAGTTGGTAGTGTCTATGTTTTGTGATTTAATTGTATTTGAGTTTGAATCTTGTTGGAGAATAAACTACTTTAAGTCAATTAGACCCATGTAGTGAGTATTTTTTTTTAAATCATCCAATAAAAAAACTATTTTCAATTAATGTGAAAATTGATTTAAAAATGATTTTACCTTAAGATAAAAAAAAAAGTAGGGAATGAATTACAAATAATTCAATTAATTAGATGATGTAATAAATATATAATAATTAAATTTTTAAAGAAATTTTTGTATAATATTATTCATAATACACCTTATATATAAAGAATATGGGGCCATGACAGAAATAACTATCTTGTCACACATCTTTGCTTGTAGAAATTAAGAATAATGATGATTTCAGAAGAGAGTGTAAACAATTTAGATAATTGTTTATTATCTAAAATTTTAAAACTATAAGAAAATTGCTTTTTTTTTAAACAGCTTTTTTTTAATGATTAAAGATGTTTTTCTTTTTTAAATACATGTTTGGTTTTACTTATATGAAATAGTTTATAATTTCTAATTATTTTTGATCTATTGAAAACAACTTTTTTTTAAGTTTTTTTTTTGAGGATTTTGGATTAAAATTCATCTTTCTATTTTGGTAATTAGGCTTAAATTTATTAAATTGACCCACCCATCGAATATTATATAATATAAATAAATTATTTCATACCCTTTGTGATAATTTATTATATAAAATAATTTTTTATATAATTCAAACAAAATATGTTACATTAAAATTCTTTTTTAGTTAATATATTTGAATATAGAATTAATTTTGTCAGAATTAATTTCTTTTTCTCAGCAATTCAAACTCACAATAACCACTCTTTTGAAAACGACAAAAGTAGAAAAAGAAAGGTGGGATAGTTAGTGATCATCGGTCATCAGAAATAAATTACAAAAAGCAACGTATAGATAGTTTTTCATGAAAACAAAAAAATTAATTCAGGCTTTTTCAGTAAGTGCCGCATGGAAAAGAGTATCTGCAAAAATGCTCGCTCGTGCTTGGCTCGACTAATTAGAAGTTTAGGATTATTGGTAATTTCGCTTTAAAATAAGATAACTTTTCCTATCCTTGAATTTTTGTAAAAGAAAAAAAAATCTTATTATATTTTTGATAAATTGTAAATAGATTACATGACTATATCAGTTTGTTAGGAACATGTATATTTAATTAAAATCACCCAAATTCATATTAAAATCACTCAAACTTGCAGCTAGTCTGGGAAGGAAAATAATTCCCTTGATCCGAGGATGAGGATTAGGACTATGAAGTGGGGGTGGTTAATTAATTATCTGTTGATAAACCCACCAGAATTCCAAGCCCTTTGGCTGTCATTTTAGGATTCTTTCAATTTGTTTGACTACACTCGAGCCAGATGGTTTGTTTGCCTTGGGATTTCGCCTGGTTTCTTGGATTCCAGATAGTCCATAACCACAGGGTTATCACCATATTGATAGCTTCTTGGAGTGGGACAGGTTCCTGGCTAAAATGGTACTCCTTCCAGATGAAAACAAGTGCCTTTTTGGTGAAAGATACAAGGATTAAGAAAGAGAAGCTTTAATTATGAAATTTTTTTAATAAACTATCTTTATTCAATTTATAACAATTAATTATTCTATATAACTATCTCACACTAACTGAGAATTTAAGTAATAGTTGAAAGTTGAGAGATTTTAAAAATACAAGGGTAGAATTAAAAAATAAATAATTAATATTACTTTGATATTTAAGAATGTTATTAATATTTATTTATTATTTAAGATAATTATACAAGAATTAAAAAAATTATTAAATAGTATATAGTTTAATATGACGAAATTATACTTTATCTCATTTTGTTAATATTTTCTCTCTTCTTAATTTTACTTACTTTACTAATTTACTTTCCATTAAAGAGTAAAGTTAAAAAAATTAATAAATGCTCTCTTAATATTTTTAAATAATAAATATTTAAAAAAAATTTCTTATATAATAAATAAAAATAAAAAAATAAATAAGTTTTATCGAAAAGGATACTTATTTTAAACTCTGAAAGAATATATAGCTCTAACCCTTGCTAGAAGTGACAGGTTTCAATTTGGTTTGGTCTGTTCTTAATGGCTGTGTGCCAAACCACATAGCTCCAGCAAGGGAGCAATGGAGGAAGAAATGGTGTCCTCTATTGTCTCCGGATATCTGCCATGTAACTAGAAACTAGAGAGCAATTTCAATCAGCAGCATTATGATGAGCTTGTAAAGTTTCCAACAGTGGGAGTGATTGGTTGGTGACACAACCTCCACAATAAAAGAAACAAACATAAAGGTGGTTTCAACCTGGCATACAGCTGTTACGCACACGTGCCATCTGTTGGGAGTTTTCAGTCGCAGAAGCTTCGAATAGTTGTTCCCTATATACCCTGCTTTCTCACTATAATGTCGGTGAGTAAACTGATTTAAGGTCCCTAGCTGTCTTCCAAGAGGCAGTGTCATGATTTATGAGATCCTCCGCTTTTGAAAGGTTAGTGGAGCCGTCATGCATTGACTAAAGATGGAATATGTTCCGTGGAATACTCGGCAATCCCATCTTTGGCAGTAAATTGGCCTTGAAAAGAAGTTAAGGTCCCTAGCTGTCTTCCAAGAGGCAGTGTCATGATTTATGAGATCCTCCGCTTTTGAAAGGTTAGTGGAGCCGTCATGCATTGACTAAAGATGGAATATGTTCCGTGGAATACTCGGCAATCCCATCTTTGGCAGTAAATTGGCCTTGAAAAGAAGTGGGTTCTTCTTCAAGTGTGTTTGGTTGGGTGGTAAGAAAATCAAAAGTCCGTTTGCAGTTATTAAAAACAAGTTTGGAGAGATGATTTATTATTTGGCAAAATTTACTTTAATCCTTTGTTCATCATGATTTTCTCTCAAACTATGTTCAGCAAAAGTCTGTTTTTGTTGCTTCTATGTTGTAATAAAAATTAGTTGAATTTTTTTTGACATTTTTAATTTTTATATTTTTTTATAATCTTTATTTTTTTTTTTTTACTACACCTTAATTCATATTATTTTTGTTTAAAAGTGATTTTGATCAATATTATCTAAATAAAATTTATTTTGTCAAAATTAATTTTTAAATAAAGTTTTTTAAACATAAAGCATTTTACTCTAAATTCAATTATATTTACAAAATCAAGTTTATAAAACTTAATCTAAACATGTCATCCACCTAAACAGGTTTTTGTTTATTTTTTATTTTATATTTATTTTAACATTTATATTATTTTTTAAACGTGATTTAAATTTAAAATTTTATTTGATTTAAAATAAATATTTATTATTTTTAAGTGAAATATAATTTTTTTAAATATAAATTATTTTAATTAATTAAATTTATAAAATTTAATTATTTTAATATTAAATTTATAAAATCTAATTCAAATACCCAATTATTCCCCTGACAAGTCGTAGGTGGCTTTTACTTTTATTGACGTAAGGAGACGAGCATGTCTTTAAGAAAGATAGCATAGAGATGGAATTTCCGAACCACTCGATGCATGTTGGGGGAAGCCTTTTTTGTCATTGAGTATCGTGCTAAAGTTTTAAAATAATAATTGTTTCAGAGGAGATAGAAGAGGACGGGAAGTCTTGACCCTTGTTTGTTTTGGTGGTGGCGGCCCCTAAAATCCCATTTGCCCCAATTATGCACTAGTGACACAACTGAATAGTGCATTTTCTTTATGTTCCTCTCCGCACTAGTACTTGGTTAAACGTGTTTATGCACATTTTTCCTTTTTTTGATTGACAAAAAAAAAAAACCATACATCGGTGATCGGTGTGAGGGGCGTTTATGAGTCGATGAGAGCAGTGTTGCATGAGGGGACTATATATAAGGTCCTCTAACGGAAATGTCGCCAAGACGTGTTGGACTTGTAGTAGAGTTATGAATTCGGGATGGCAATTTCCTGCTTATAGAAAGTTTGCAAGTTGATAATTAACAAAGAGTAGACGTGGTGTGGAGAGACTTGCATTACGGCCAAACGGATAGAGTGTGTGGGATCAGTAAAATAATGCCATGTTAGTTTTAGATCCACAATGGTATTGCTCCATCATCAAATATTCTGTCGCATTATGAAATTTGAATTGGATTGAATTTACCATTTGGAATGAGTTTTTAAAATCCTCGACTCACAATGATGGATCGAATTGACATCATAGCTGATTTCTTTACTCTAAACCTCCGCTGACCGAGAATGGTTTCCTGGAGTATGCCGGCAGATAGCTGGGTGAAGATCAATGTGGATGGCAGTTCCTTAGGAAATCCTGGAAGTGCTGTTTTTGGCGGGCTCATGCGCCGTGATGATGGGGGCTGGTGTATTGGCTTTTTTGGTGTTGCTGGTAATTTATTAGCAGAGTTGTGCACCATTCATTAAGAGTCTGCAAATTGCTTGAAGTGAGGGCTTCCGTAAAGTCTTGCTTAAGAGTGATTCTCAGGAAGCTCTCTTAGGATTTCCCAACAGAATGATCATTCACTCGTCAAACCATTTTGGAAACCTCATTGTGGACATCAGGAAGCTCTTGAATCTTGCTTGAAAGATTCGGCTAAACCATGTTCTTCGAAATCTTGGAATCCAAGTGTAAACCTGGCTAAAAAAGGTTCAAATGGTAGCGAAGCTTTGATTCTTCGGAGATCTCCTCCGGTTGATTTGTCTCATATCTTGCTTGTAAATTTAGTCAACATCTCTTTTATTAGGCCTTAGTTTTTTGTGTTTTTTCTTTTAAATTTTAGTGAAGTACCAAAAAAAAAAACATTACTTCTATGAAAATGTATCTCTTATTTTTAATATAGTATGTTGTCGAATGAACGAGTTAAATGAACTAAGTTAAAATTATTTATATTTAAATAGATTAGAAAAATTAATCACCTTTTAAGAATTTGTGAGTCTAAATGTACCAGCTCTCATAATCACTTTTTTTTAATTTTCTTTTTTTCAACAATAAAATTTAAAAAATCTTTTACACCCACTCAATCATCAAAAACTTTAAACCTCACATAATTTAAAACTTACAAACATATTCAAAATTTCAAACTTAACAATCAAAACATAAGAATACATAATGTAAATCTTGACCTATAAGTCTAAACCAAAACTATAAATACATAATTTCAACATTGTTTAAACAAATTCATAAATATATAATTTAAATATTATTAAAATAAATATAAAAATACATATTTTAAATATTGTCTCATTCTTCAAAACACATAAAAAATTATTAAAAAATAAATAAAGTCTGAGCATAAACAAAGTTAACGCATTTAATTCAAGAATCAAATAAGACAATCCAAAAATATTTGCAATTATATGAATCACAAATATAAAAACTTAACAGTCATTTTTTAAATAATTAAACCAAATCAGCCCAACAGAGTTGACCCATTTTGACAGCTAATACATCAACATTCCAAGAGCAAACACATATTAGCATTACAGCCTAAGAAAAAATAAACACACAATCAAGTGGTACCATTAACATAAAAATTCCTCAGAGTGATAATTCCCGAGGGTTCAGGACAACAATAGGACTGCTTACTCTGTGTTTGCCATCTGTCCAAGACAAGTTCCCAAATAGAGGAAAACCATGACGAGGCACGCCCGTTGCCTGCAGAATAACCTGAAAGGTCTTCTTTTCATCAGTTTTCTTGAAAGTCAGTGAACTCGACTGAACAAGAACCTTAAAATCTCCGAATACGTTAGTCTTGGCAACGTATGTGCTTGGAGGCCCAACATTTGTAACTGTGCGAGTAACATTCACAGGTTTTGTCCCGAGATGGCGCACCGTGATGGAAGGATAGTTGAAGTCTTCAATGTTGTAAGACTTTGGGCAAGTGTAAGAGCGGTTATAATAGAGCTTGAGTAAGTCTTGGTTGTAACCCGAAGCACATAAGAACTTCATGTAGTCGCTTGTGCTTAGATCATAAACAAGTCCTGGGTCCACTGCAAGGTCAGGCTGCACGTGTCCAGAGCCATATTCGAATGGAGTTGCTACCTGATCAAATGCGTCTCGAATCGGTCTGTTGGTGTTGTCCAGTGTCGTAGCTGCAAGAAGAGCATTGTTGTTAATTATTGAGGAAAGCTTTTCCAACATTATATGTGGGTGTGGCATATGAACATTTCATATTAGGAGAAAGCATTTTGGAAAACATGCAAGTGAAAAGCCTCGTGTGTATATTGTTTTGGGGAAAAAAGTGTAAAATCATTTTTTTTTAATGGATATGCGAGGTATTCTTTTGCCAACGTACCAGTAGTCACAATTGCTGATTTGATTGCTGCTGGACTCCAATCAGGATGAATTGTTTTGAGAAGACCAGCAATGCCAGCAACATGAGGACAAGACATAGAAGTTCCCTGTTGTACATTAAAAGGAATCCTACGTCTATCTGATGGTAGATTGGAAGGACCTGTGGCTAGTGAATAAGCAGCAAGTATGTTCACACCAGGTGCGGTTATGTCAGGCTGAATCAGAAAACGAAGTATTGTAACCACAAAATCATCTCTACATGAATGAAGGAGTCATGAATGTAAGACTGACAAATCATCTGTATCCATGATAATGAAACAAAATGTATAGACCTTAAGGATCTATGGTTGCATGGCACTGGGACCCCGAGATGAGAATCCAGCCATAATTGGAGCTGGCTTTACACCTATATATGTTCTTGCTGCAGTCATGTAAGCCACAAGTTTCCTGCAATATATTTATAAATGAAGTGCTTCATTTACTGCAAGCATGTTTTAGAATGTAACATTTAAGCTGATTCATGACATATGATTGCCTGGTATTGTTCTGGTCGGCATTGTGTACAAGCCATTCAGTCTTATCGACGCTTGCACCTGGTAAAGTATGAGGCTCAGCTAGAAGTGTATTTCCACTTTGCTCATCATTGTTCACAAGCACTCCCACTGCGCCAGCATTTGCAGCTTGCTGGCTCTCAGCGACTGATTTTATTTTCCCACTTCGAACGCAGATTAGCATTCTTCCCCTCACTTTGGCAGGATCAAGTGTTCCAGGCCTGCAAGGACGACTGCAGGAACACAGACACATACATATGAAAAAAAGGAGCAATTTACTTAACAAATAGTGTAAATATTTGAAGCAAAAGCTTGGGAAATTTCTGCTTACGCATCTTCAATACTCGCAGCAGGAAGTTTAGCATCGACAGAAAGAACCAAAGGAAAGAACTTTCGTGATGGCAAGCCCCTATTAAGACTGGCACCCTGAGTACAGTTCAATTACGTTGAAATAAAAATCAAAATTTTTCTTCTTGCTCATGAACCGATTGAACCCCTCTTCAAGTTAAGAAAGAAAGATGATACCTTTAGGTACTGTTTATTTCCAAGAGAAATGTTGCTGAGAAAATCCCTGTCTATTGTGCTAGCAGCAACCGTGAACGACCAGGGTGCCACATTTGTTACGGTTTCAGGTGCTGGCCCATCATTCCCTGCAGAGCAAACTACCACTATGTTTCTGGCAACTGCGTGGAAGGCCCCTACAGACACCCCATCCGTGAACAAAGCTTCAGCACGGCGATGAAACCCACCCACAGAGACAGAGATCACATCAACGCCATCATTTATGGCATGGTCAAATGCTTGTAGCAGGTCTGCTTCATGGCAGCCACCCTCGTCGTTTATGGACCAGCACACTTTGTAGGCTGCAACACGAGCCCTTGGGGATCCACCCTTAGCAGTGCCGTTGCCAAAGACGTTTGCACCAGGAGCAAAGTTGCCACCAGCAGTTGACAGTGTTGGTACCGTGCCCCACAAAGTCGCGTGCAGTAAGAAGAAATGGGTCTAGTTTGCCAACCTCTGCCTCGTAATATTTGCTAAAGATTCTTGCTCCAATCAGCTTCCTGATTCATCATATTAGCAGTTAGAGCATCTGATTTGGTACATTGACATTAAAATGTCATTTAATTTTAATTGCTTCAATATTAAGATAAATTTTATAAGCATATATTAATAAAACTGTAAAGACTAAGATTTTTGTATAACATTATACACTTGATTTTTGTTAGTGTTCGGAAAAGAAAATAAAGTAAAAATTTTTGGGTGTGATTGCACATTGAGCAACCTAACTCAGTCCTTTCATGTTGGTTTTTATATTAACTTGTGTACTTATTTTTTAGAAGTACAATATAATCAGAAAAAATTGTTTGAATTTTAAATAAAATTCAGTAAGAATAAAAAGAAATTATTAGATAAAATTTAGTGATAAGAATAACTCATTTATTCAAAAATAAACAAACACATCAAATCATTATGTCAATAATTTTAATAAAAAATTTTTAATTATATAATATTTTATTAATTTAGTTTACCTAAAATAGTATATATTTTACTAAAAATAGTTTACATTTAACACTCCTTTAAAAGCAGCTATTTGAAATAGCTTTACTAAAATAAAGGAAAAAGACCTGTTACAAAAAATTTTGTTGGAACCACTTAAATGATCAATCTGGCAGACCCCATTGCCACGCCACTTAGATGGGATGGGACCGAATCCTTTGTCGATGAAGCTTACGTGTTCCGGCAAAACGAAACTAGTCACATCAGAGTTTCCACATAATTTCTTTAGTCTTCACACTCATCACAAAATGAGAACACATATCTCCTTTACAAAATGAAAAATTGATTTGTGTGTGTGTGTGAAGAACTTGCATAAAATTTAATTGAGATCCACAGAATGATTTAGATAAAAGGTAATGAGAGATGTGTGCAAATTTTATTCACATAAATGATAGAATACTCTTAACAAACAAAATCTAAGTATCAATGGAAATTGAATCCGAACAAGAAGATAACATTATGGATATCAATCAATCCACTTCTACTTCCTAACATTTAGCTCATGACTTACAGAACTAAATGTGCAAAAATTTTGAGTGAATTAATTGTCTAAGTATCATAAAAGGAATTATTTAGCAAAACGGCAACTTAACCCATTTATTGCTGATCAACCCCCTTTTGAGTTTGCTTGAGACATTATAGAGTGGATTATTTTTAGAATGAGCAAAGAACAAAAGGAAAGAGAAGTTCGCTTGAGACTACACATGAAGCATACCTGTATCAAGGTTTGCTATGATTATATTTTCACCAAACCTTGCCTTCTTCCAAGCGGAGTTTGCACGAATTCTTCCATTTTCTGTCCAGTCCAAGAAAGTCCCAAGACCTGGCAGTGTGCACCTTATGCACTTTGCTCAACAAAACAGAGACTACTTTTGGGTTTTCTGCACCAATACAAACATATATACATGGTATCAAATTTTTTTAATAATAATAATAACGGGTTTGATCCCTCATGTGTTCTTTTTTTTTTTTTTAATAAATCCTTATGTGTGTATTATCATATAAGAAATATGTGGTGGATACAATTTTTTGGTCATTGAAACTAATGGTTCCCTAAATTATCGGTGTATGAAGAAATGTTAAATAGATAAAATCTGAATCATGTCTCTAGAGGTGTTCTGAATGGCTGCACTTTATTGCCATCACATTCATATTCTATTATTGCGTTGATTACCCATTGACCCTTTTGTTGCTCTTTCGGTATACCATCATTTTACACACAACATAGGTATGCTAAATTCTCATCTCCCATGTAACTCAGATATCTACATCAAATGCTTATGTTTGATATAACAGTATCATATTTAAACATGAGAATGTAAAATGCTGGTAATGCATCAGATTTTTTCGTTTTTGGTATTTAATATCATACTAGAAATATTGAAATTCGAGATACCTTGGAATATTGGTTTCTAAATTTAATGTTGGACTCTGACTCCTGATTCAAAGAACCACATTGCGATGGAGATTTTATCCTCGATTTTATTCTTGAGTTTTATAATTGCAAGTCTTTTTTCCTTTTCAATTCATTGGACTCTTCCTGCTTGAGTTTAATATTTTACTTATAAACAGAGTTAGTTATTTCTTCTCCCGTCCCCCTCCCCCTGCCCAAAAAAATCACTAGCTTTTAGTCTCTCGTCATTCAAGTCACATCTCATCTCAATATGCATGCATAAAGTCATTAAAAGAACACTGCAAGATTGTCATTTTTTTGACTAAAAAAGATTCTCATAAAGAGTTACGAGTTCCTTTTAGCACCCATTTTGCTAATATTTTCGTGGTAGGCAATATTGACCTCAAGCAAAGCTTGATGTACTCTATTCTACTCTGTAAATTTCGGGCTGTAAATTGTAACCAGGTTTTCATTTTGGTGATATTTGTGCAGTGCTGTAAGTTAAATGAATTATTATTTTAGGGTCATGGTATGTTATATTTTATTTGATGTGATGGTTTGTCATCATATGTAACATGGTGACCATATCCATATGATCCATTCAAGGTTATATTTCGTTATGGACTCGATCATTTGCATTTTTAAATATCACGATGAGCTCATGAACTAAGACTAATTTTTACTTGAGGGTAGGATGGAAATGAAGTATTCTTCAGGATTAAAAAAAACACTCAACTGAAGAAGCTGATGAATGCATATTGTGATCGACAATCCATGGACTTTAATTCAATTGCCTTCTTATTTGATGGTCGCCGTCTCCGAGCAGAACAGACTCCAGATGAGGTTTGCTCCCCCTCTCACCCTGGCTGTTTCTTAATGAAGGGAGATGTATGTTACTGTGTATAATAACCCTAATTGTTTATGTATATTGCTTCAGCTAGAAATGGAGGATGGGGATGAGATCGATGCGATGTTGCACCAAACTGGTGGTGCCCTGTTAACTTAATCTGTTTGTGCTTATTCTTGTCAAGAAAATAGATACATAAGATAGTGTAGTTACTTTGGTGGATGTATCCTTTGGATTTGCATTATGGGATTTGTGATCATCGTAGACCTTGTTTGAAAGAATCTGGCATGCTCTTCAGGAGTTTTGTCAGTTATGTCAAGTCGTATGAAATCTGGAATCTTAAGTTCATATTTTGATTCTTGAGTAGAGTACACACTGTGATATTCTCTTATGAGAGCTTCCTCATTTTTTCTAATAGGAATTGCTTAATTTTAAGCAAAACTAAGTTTAAAAATATGGACTCACGAAGAACCTGATACAACCTAATGGAGAACCCACTAGAGATGAAATCCAAGAATAGAAAGCAGAGAGGTGTAAGAAAATTAGTGGCCTGCAATCCCAAAGCAGACTCATCAATTTTATTTTGTTTCTTTAAATTGTTGAATTGGATAGGTCTCACAACCATACGTGGGACTTAAAAGGATTCGCATGAGTCCCATCCATGATTATCAGTGTGTCCAGTGTAAACATTGCTCATATGTAAATGTATCTCTTTATTTTTAATATATTAAGTTCAATGCATCAACATTCCAAGAGCAAACACTTATTAGCATTACAACCTACAAACAAAAACACATTACAGCCTACAAACAAAAACACGAAGCACATACTCGAGTGGTGCTGATAACTTACAAATTCCTCAGAGTGATAATTAACATTCCAAAAGCAAATACTTACTAGCATTACAACCTACAAACAAAAACACATTACAGCCTACAAATAAAAACACGAAGCACATACTCGAGGGGTGCTGATAACTTACAAATTCCTCAGAGTGATAATTCTCGAGGGTTCAGGATTACAATAGGACTGTTTACTCTGTGTTTCCCATCTGTCCAAGACAAGTTCCCAAATAGAGGAAAACCAAGACGAGGCACACCAGTTGACTGCAGAATAACTTGAAAGGTCTTCTTTTCGCCAGTTTTCGTAAAAGTCAATGAACTCGGCTGAACAAGAACCTTAAAATCTCCGAATGCGTGAGTCTGTGCGAGACACATTCACAAGTTTTGTCCCCAGATGACGCACTGTGATGGAAGGATAGTTGAAGTCTTCAATGTTGTAAGACTTTGGGCAAGTGTAAGAGCGGTGATAATAGAACTTGAGTAAATCTTGGTTGTAACCAGAAGCACATAAGAAGTTCATGTAGTCAATTGTGCTTAGATCATAAACAAGTCCTGGGTCCACTGCAAGGTCAGGCTGCACGTGTCCGGAGCCATATTCGAATGGAGTTGCTACCTTATCAAACGCGTCTCGAATTGGTCTGTTGGTGTTGTCCAGCGTGGTAGCTGCAAGAAAAGCATAGTTTTTTACAACTGAGGAAAGCTTTTCCAACATTATATGTGGCATATGAACATTTCATATTAGGACAAAGCATTTTGGAAAACATGCATGTGAAAAGCCTCGTGAGTATATTGTTTTGCGGAAAAAAGTGTAAAATCTTTTTCTTTTAAGGGATATGTGAGGTATTTTTTTGCCAACATACCAGTAGTCATAATTGCTGATTTGATTGCTACTGGACTCCAATCAGGATGAATTGTTTTGAGCAGACCAGCAATGCCAGCAACGTGAGGACAAGACATAGAAGTTCCCTGTTGTACATTAAAAGGAATCCTACGTCTATCTGATGGTAGATTGGAAGGACCTGTGGCTAGTGAATAAGCAGCAAGTATGTTCACGCCAGGTGCGGTTATGTCAGGCTGAAAAAGAAAACAAGGCATTGTATCCACAAAATCATCCGTACATGAATGAAGGAGAGTCATTGAATGAAAGACTGACAAATCATCTATATCCATGATGATGAAACAAAATGTATAGACCTTGAGGATCAATGGTTGCATGGCACTAGGACCCCGAGATGAGAATCCAGCCATAATTGGAGCTGGCTTTACACCGATATATGTTCTTGCTGCAGTCATGTAAGCCACAAGTTTCCTGCAATATATTTATAAATGAACTGCTTCATTTTCTGCAAATATGTTTTAGAATGTAACATTTAAGCTGATTCATGATATATGGTTACCTGCTATTTTGTTCTGGTCGGCATTGTGTTGACCCCATTCATCATTATCGACACTTTGCAGCAGGTAAAATATGAGGCTCAGCTAGAAGTGTATTTCCACTCTGCTCATCATTGTTCACAAACACTCCCACTGCGCCAGCATTTGCAGCTTGCTGGCCCTCAGCAACTGATTTTATTTTCCCGCTTCGAGTGCAGATTAGCATTCTTCCCCTCACTTTGGTAGGATCAAGTGTTCCAGGCCTGCAAAGACGACTGCAGGAACAAAGACACAGGTACATATGAAAAACGAAGCAATTACTTAACAACAGTGTAAATATTTGAAACAAAAGCTTGGAAAATTTGTGCTTACGCATCTTGAATTCTCGCACCAGGAAGTCTAGCGTCGACAGAATGAACCAAAGGAAAGAACCTTCGTGATGGCAAGCCTCTATTAAGACTGGCACCCTGTGTAAGAATTTCTTTCTTCTCTATATCATATATCTCTTACAAATGAATTATTTATAGGCTGTAGTTTGCTATTCTAAAACTGAAAGATTAAATTCTATTAATAGCCATAAACCAAAATTAAAACCCACTATCTCTTGTAGAAACCCTTAGCCATTCCAAAACAAAAACTGCTGAATTAAACCCACTAAAAGCTGACATTTAACGTTTATTCAACAAAACTCCCCCATAAACTTAAATGCTTCTGCCATCCTTCATGCCGATCAATTTCTTGCAGTTTTCGAGAAGTACCATCGGAAGCGGTTTAGTGAAGATGTCCGCAACTTGGTCCCGACTTGCCACGTGCACTAATTCCACACTTCCTTCCTTCACATGATCTCGGATGAAGTGAAAACGAACGTCGATATGTTTGCTTCTCTCATGATTCACAGGGTTCTTTGCCAACTCGATTGCCGATTTGTTGTCAACTCGTATCACAGTCGCACTGAGTTGTTGTTGTTCCAACTTACCCAACAAATTTCTGAGCCATATCGCATGACATACACACCAAGACGCTGCCACATATTCAGCTTCACATGTCGAGAGCGTCACGATCGGTTGTTTTTTTGAAAGCCAAGTAAACGCTGTGTCACCCATAAAGAACACATATCCCGATGTGCTTTTCCGATCGTCTAAGTCTCCGCACCAATCGCTGTCGGAGTACCCAATCAACTTGTAATCTTCTGCATTCGAATAGAATAACCCGAGTGACACCGTTCCTTGGATATACCGTAGGATTCGCTTCAACGCCTTCCAATGTGAATAAACCGGCTCCTCCATGAACCGACTTACAATACCAACACTTAATGAAAGGTCCGGCCTTGTGCATGTGAGATAGCGAAGGCTTCCCACCAAACTCCGGTATTTGCTTGCGTCGACTCGTACTCCTCCATCGAACTTTGAGAGTTTTGCACCCGGTTCCATTGGTGTTGAAACCGGGTTGCAATGTGCCATCTTGTACTTCTTCAAAATCTCCTTTGCATATGCCTCCTGTGACACAAAAATACCTGTCTCTCCTTGTCTTACCTCCAGACCAAGGAAAAACTTCATCAAACCCAAATCTGTCATCTCGAATTCCCGTGCCATTTCGCTCTTAAATTCTTGTATCATCTCATCATTGTTCCCCATAAAAATGAGGTCATCGACATAAAGAGCAACAAATAACATATTACCTCCACTCTTCTTCACGTAAAGGGCATGTTCGTAGGGACATTGCTCAAACTTGTTCTCCTTGAAGTATGTATCGATACGAGTATTCCATGCCCGCGGTGCTTGCTTCAACCCATAAAGCGCCTTCTTCAATTTCAGCACCTTCTTTTCCTCTCCGATTTTCATGTACCCGGGTGGTTGTTCGATGTAGACTTCTTCTTCGAGCACACCATTCAAGAATGCCGACTTGACATCCATTTGAAATATCGGCCATTTGAATTGAGCCGCTTGTGAAATGAGCAATCGGATTGTCTCCATTCTTGCAACGGGAGCAAACACCTCGTCATAATCGATTCCCGCCTTTTGCTTGTATCCCTTTGCAACAAGTCGCGCCTTGTACCGTTCTATCTCGCCTTGAGCATTCATCTTTCTCTTGAACACCCACTTCACACCAATGGGCTGACTTCCTTTCGGCAATTCCGCTAACTCCCATGTGTTGTTGCGGTCAATTGCTTTAATCTCCTCGTCCATGGCAGTTTGCCACTTCTTGTCTCGCACCGCCTCTTCAAAAACTTATATTCTCAGAATCTGCCAAAAGACATACAAGGTGTACCTCATTTGTCGAATCATACAAATCTTGCAAACTTCGTATTTTGGGTTGTCGCGGTTCATCTTCATCATCAGTAGTTTCAGGATTTGTCGGTATGGTTGTTGGTATAGCGGTTGATGATTCTGCAGCTTCGATGATAACCTCCGTTGAGTTATTCCAATCCCACTCGTTTGCTTCATTAACTCGTACATCACGACTCACCACAACCTTCTTGCTTATCGGGTCGAGTAGCTTGTATCCTTTTGTTTTCTCATCATACCCAATAAAAATATACCTTTTGCTTCTGTCTTCGAGCTTCGTTCTTCGCTGATCCGGCACGTGTGCATAGGCCACACTACCGAATACTTTGAGATGAGAAACTGTCGGTTTTTGTCCGCTCCATGCCTCTTGTGGTGTTTGATCATCCAACTTCGCATGTGGACACCGATTTTGCACATAGATGGCGCATTGCACGGCTTCCGCCCAAAATTCCTTCGGCATCTTCTTGCTCTTAAGCATTGACCGAACCATGTTGAGAATGGTCCGATTCTTCCTCTCGGCCACACCGTTTTGTTGTGGAGAGTACGGTGCGGTTAGAAATCGCCTTATGCCTTGCTCCTCACAATACTCCATGAAAGCCGTCGAAGTATACTCGCCACCTCTATCGGATCGTACGGTTTTGATGTGTCTACCAGTTGCCTTTTCCACCATCACTTTGAACTTTTTGAACACCTCGAACGCCTCAGATTTTTCCTTCAGAAAATAAACCCAAGTTTTTCGTGAGAAATCATCGATAAAGGAAATGAAATACCTTTTACCGCTAAAAGATTCGGGGGTGATTGGTCCACATATATCGGTATGAATTAACTCAAGAGGTTGCTTAGCCCGATATTCTGCCTTCTTTTGAAACGAAGTTCTCGCATGCTTGCCGAGCACACATTCTTCACAAAATTTTCCCTCGTAGTCCATATCCGGTAGCCCGTGCACCATGTTCTTCTTCGCCAACTCGTTTAGACCACCATGATGTAGGTGACCAAAGCGGAGATGCCACAGCGACGCCTTGTCTTCTACGTCGACTCGCAAACATTTTTCTTGCACGCTTCTCAAATTTAGCTTGTACATGCGATTTCTCCCCATTTCAACTCGAGCGACCGAACACCCTTTCTTATCTTTCAAGTGTAATACCCGATCTTTCATAAGGACCGAATAACCTTTCTCCATGAGTTGCCCCATACTCAAAATGTTGCTCTTGAGATCTGGTACGAAATACACATCTTGGATTAACCCAACTAAGCCATCCTTTTGTAAGTAACAAACCGTACCTTGGCCTTTGACCTCAACCTTCGACGCATCTCCAAACGACACATGTCCAGTTTCAACCTTTCGCATCTCTTTGAAAAGGTGCTCGTGCCCGCACATATGGTTGCTTGCACCCGTGTCGAGGTACCACACCGTGTCGTTGTCGGTGATGACTTCGTTGTGTGCCATCAAAAGAAAACCTTCTTTCGCCTCATCTTCAGTGGCTAGGTTGGTTGTCTCTTCCACCTTTTTCTCGACTCGACATTCTTTCGCGAAATGCCCCACCTTGCCACAATTATAACACTTATCGGAGTTGCAATCCTTCGCATAGTGACCATATTTGCCACACTTGTAGCACTCGATGTTGGAATAATTCGACCGACCGCCTCTCCCACGACCACGTCCTCTTCCACGCCAATTCTGTTGGTTTGATTGCCACTTCTCCTCATAAAACCCTTCTTGACCGCGGCCTCTACCACCGCGACCATTTCCTCGACCTCCACGGCCACGCCCTCTACCTCGAAAGTTTTGAGAATAGAGTACCTTTTCGTCTTTGATTGATGCCTTGGTTTGAAGTGCTTGCTCGAGTGTCTCCTCCTTCTTCTTCTTCTTACGTTGTTCGTGTGCCTCGAGAGAACCAGCGAGTTCGTCGACCATGAGAGTTGCTAGGTCCTTTGACTCTTCTATGGCACATACGACATTTTCAAAACTGTCGGTCAACGACCTCAAAATCTTCTCCACAACTCGCGCATCGTTCAACGCTTCTCCGTTTCGGTTGAGTTGGTTCACCACGGTTTGAACACGCGTGATGTAGTCGGAGACACCTTCCGATTCCTTCATCTTCATGCCTTCCAACTCGCCGCGAAGAGTTTGAAGGCGGACTTGTCTAACTCGGTCGGCTCCTTTGTACACATTCGCCAAAATGTCCCACGCTTCTTTTGAAGTTGTCGCACTAGCAATCTTCTCAAAGCCCGACTCGTCAACAGCTCGGAACAACATGTACAGTGCCGCCTTATCTTTCGATCGCGTCTCTTTCAACGCCTTGTGTTGAGCCGTCGTATATCCCGCGGTAGTTGCCGGTTCTTCGAAACCTTCTTGGACCACCTCCCAATCATCTTGAGACCCGAGAAGAGCTTTCATTTGGATGCTCCAATTCTCGTAGTTCGCCTTCGTTAGTCGGGGGCAGCGGCACATTATTGATCACACTCGCCATAGGTGCTCTGATACCAATTTGTAAAAATTTCTTTCTTCTCTATTTCATATATCTCTTACAAATGAATTATTTATAGGCTGTAGTTTGCTATTCTAAAACTGAAAGATTAAATTCTATTAATAGCCATAAACCTAAAATTAAAACCCACTATCTCTTGTAGAAACCCTTAGCCATTCCAAAACAAAAACTGCTGAATTAAATCCACTAAAAGCTGACATTTAACGTTTATTCAACACCCTGGTTAACGGTTCAATTGCGTTGAAAACAAATTAAGATTTCTCTGTATACTCACAAACCGAACCCCACTTCAAGTTAAGAAAGAAAAATGATACCTTTAGGTACTGTTTGTTTCCAAGAGAAATGTTGCTGAGAAAATCCCTGTCCAATGTACTAGCAGCAACAGTGAACGACCAGGGTGCCACATTGTTACTGTTCCAGAAGCAGGCCCATCATTCCCTGCAGAGCAAACTACCACTATGTTTTCTGGCAACTGCGTGGAAGGCCCCTATGGACACCCCATCTGTGAACAAAGCTTCAGCACGAGGACGAAACCCACCCACAGAGACGGAGATCACATCAACGCCATCGTTTATGGCATAGTCAAATGCTTGTAGTAGGTCTGCTTCATGGCAACCACCTTCATCGTTTATGGACCAGCACACTTTGTAGGCTGCGACACGAGCCCTTGGGGATCCACCCTTCGCGGTGCCATTGCCGTTGCCAAAGACATTTGCGCCACGAACAAAGTTGCCACCAGCAGTTGACAGAGTGTGGGTTCCATGCCCCACAAAGTCGCGTGCAGTAAGAAAAAACTGGTCTAGCTCGCCAAGCTCTGCCTCGTAATTTTTGCTGAAGATTCTTGCTCCGATCAGCTTCCTGATTCATTATAATAGCATTTAGAGAATCAAATTTGTTGCATGAACATATGATTTAGCCAATAAACATCAATTTTATAATTTTTTGTTTGAATTATCATAAAATATTATTTAATCTTAATTAGTACAATGTTAATATAAATTTTATAAGCATATATTAATAAAACTGTGGACGTATAAACAATATACATTTCATTTTTGTTAGTGTATAAAAAAAAATAAAGTAAAAAGATTATGGTGTGATTGCACATTAATGTACATGCAACCTAACTCAGTCATTTCATGATAATTTTACATTAAATTATGCTTGAGCACTTTTTTTTTTTTAAAGTACATTTATCGTGTGTTTGGGGCGGCTATTGTGCAGCATAGAAGCCCGTTTGCGGGCAGAAAATGTGTCTTGCAAGTCATGTCATTATGTTACATAATAAATTTGAGAGAATTGATTTTAGATTTTAAACTCGATTTTGACATTCAAACAAAAAAATAATATTTTATTATTTTTACGGTAAAAAAATTTCTGTTAGGGGTATTGATAAAAATATTTTTATAATTGAATATTATATTATTATTCTTTTTCAAAAGTAATATCTTTTTATTAATTACATATCTAAAAGCAATTTTTATTATGTTATTCAAATAATATTTATTCTTACAAACTCACTTTTCATATAATAGTTTTCAAATATAAATTATTTAACTCAAACTTATTTTAAATTAAAATTAAGTTTACAAAATTAAATTTATTTAAAATTAAGTCTGTAAAATCTAATTTAAGTACATGTTTAATTTAATTTACCTAAATCAGTATATATATTTTACTAAAAATAATTTAATATTTAACATTCCTTTAAAAGCACCCATTTTGTAATAGCTTTTTTTTTTGTCAACAAAACAGCTATACTGTAATAAAGGAAATAAGACCTGTTACAGAATGTTTTGTTGGAGCCACTCAAATGGTCAATCTGGCATACTGCTTTCCCACGCCACTTAGATGGGATGGGACCAAACCCTCTGTCGTTGAAGCTTATGTGTTCGGGCCAAACGCCTGTTCAACAATCAAAGTAGTCACATCAGAATTTGTATGTAAATAGTGAAGAACTTGCACAAAATTTAAATGAGATCCACATAATGATTTAGATATAAGGTAATGAGAGATGTGTGAGAACATACTCTCAACAAACAAAATCAAAGTATCAATGGAAAATGAATCCGATTAAGGAAGATATCAATCAATTCGCTTCTACTTCGTAGCATTTAGCTTAGGAGTTAGCAGAACTTAATTGAACAAGCGTGCTTATAGATACTCGTTTTTTTTGCCCCACTTCTGCAATTCTATGCAATTACTTTTCTGGTTTAAGCCTTTAAGATTTGTAGATTTTGAATAAAATGAGATATTTGTCAAACATTCGAAAGTTTCGAGAGTGTGGCAAAAAAAAAGAAAAAATTGAGTGAATTGATCGTCTGAGTATCAAAACAAGGAATTATTTAGCAAAACGTCAACTTCAACCCATTTATTGCTGATCAACCCCTTCTGAGTTTGCTCTTTTCCTTTTCTTAGTAGCACACGGAGACATGTAGAGTGGATTATTTATAGAATGAGCAAAGAACAAAGGGAAAGAGAAGTTTGCTGGAGACTACACATGAAGTATACCTGTATCAAGGTTTGCTATGATTATATTTTCGCCAAATCTTGCCTTCCTCCAAGCGGAGTTTGCAGGGATTCCTCCATTTTTTTTCCAGTCCAAGAAAGTCCCATGACCTGGTAGTGTGCACCTTATGCACTTTGCTCAAGAAAAACAGAGACCACATTTGGGTTTTCTGCAGCAATAGAAACATAAATATTTGGTATCAATTTTTGTGGCTTCAAGATGACTGCATATTTACTCCTAACACTCAACAGAGACACATGCTAATCATTTGCTCACTTGCAATCTCTGCTGCTTCTTCCTCTTCAAGTAGCGCAGCAAAGCCATTGATGTGCTTGTTGTACGAGTACATAATTGCTTCCTTGGCCTTCTCCTGGCTGTGAAAGAACACATATAAATATATTCAAGTTATCAATTTCTCACGTCCCAGAATATCCAACAGAAAGTTCATCGTTTCTACTTTCTCTACCTTCCCAAGACTGAACCCAGTAAATCATAATGGGAATTTGTGGCTGATTCAAGATCACCAGGCGAAGGGTTTTGGGCCATGAGAATGTCCTCCCAAGTATACAATGTAGGACTGCGAAAGAGAATCAAAAGCAAACAATCGGTGAAATGCTGCATACCCGTCAATCATCATCAGCAAAACGTAAATTTGGAAGTTCTCAATGTTGGAAAGACGGGCAACAGTGTCAGATACCGAGTGAGTAAGAAGTAAGAAGTAAGAAGTAAGAAGCAAGAAGCAAAACATGCTTGCCTTTCTGAGGGCAAGGGTGGGTTCCTGCAAGAAAGTGCAGAGGATAAATGACGATACAACAAATTTGAAGATGGAAGATGCCATCATAGTCCTTCAACTCGTGTTTTGGATGTGCGGAAATCAGGGGCTGCACTTCTGGTGCTTATATAGAGTCAAAAATTATTCACTGTATAAAAAGGTTTTTTCAATGGCCTAATCATATATTACTTAATTTTTTTAAAAAAATTAACTAAAATAATACTTATTTAAAAAATTAAATATATAATAACATATAATTAAGTAATAATATAAAAAAGTTTTATACTAATATTAAATTAAAATTAAATCCACTTATATGACTATGCTTTCACTGCCTTTTGGAATAAGGTTCTTCTGCCTTTTTTTTTCCTTGTAATACTGTTTTCGTTCTAATTTTTTTAATAAACTGCACATATTATTAATATAGTTATATTTAAACTTGATAGAAATATTTAAAAAGAATCACTTGTAATTAAAAACAATCATATCAACAGCGTAAGCAGAATTCATAAAAGAGATTATTGGTCTTTTTGGGCTAAATTGTTAAAAAGTTAAAAATTAACGCCAAAAGAATAAAGGTAAAAAGAATTTATCTAGAAATAATTAATTTTAAAATTTAAAATTCAAAATTATCTAGTTATTATAAAATATCAACTAAATAATTATAATTATAGCAATTAATGATAAAATATTTATAATTTGAGCATAACAGGTGTTGTGTAATTAATCAACTACTCAAAATTTTCACTGTCACTTCTAATAACTTAGTAGTAAATAAGGTGACTTAGTTGAATTAGCATCTTTTTGTTTTCAAAGTGATATTATATTTTTTTAAAAATATCTTCTTAATACGATAAGTATTAAATAAAAAAGTGAAATATTTAAAATATTAAAAACATAACAGGTAATTAATACTTATTTCATTTAATAATTAAGAAAAATATTAAGAAAATAAAGTAAGAGGATATATGATTATTTTTCACATTAAGAATCCTAAAAAAAAAAAGGTGAGATTTCAAAATCCTTCCATCATTTAGGTTGTGTTTAGAATTATTAAAAATGAAATTAATTTGATTTAATTTAAATTAATTTAATTTAGAAATAAATTATTATATTTAAAACTCTTTATAAAAAATAAGTGTTTAAGAAGTTTAATATATTAAAGAATTTTGTTAACGTATGTAGACATGCAAAGGTTAAGAAATAAATAATTTTAATTATTTAAAAAAATAATAAATATATTTTGAATTTTGAAAACATTAAATACTTATATTTTTAATTTAGTAGTTTTTATATATAATTTCTTAACTTGTATCTTTAGGATACATGTTAACAAAAGTTTATATTAAAACATAAGGAAATATTTTATTAATTTAAGTTTTTAAAATAAATTTTTATTTTTATTATTAATAATTAATTTACTTAATCTTTTCATCTATGACAAATAATACCATCTATTCATTAAAAGAATTATGGTGAAGAAAGAGGATCAATTGCGTGTAGATTTTCATAGATCTTGATGACATCAAGTGTGTTTCTAAATAAAATTTTTTCGTATTATTAATTGATTTTTTTTTCTAATTTTGCAATCATCATTCTTTCATTTCATCTTATGAATTTTAATGATACTTTATGTTGATCGCAACAAGTAATTTTGAATAAATCTTTGTAATCATCGTAACAACTTAAGGTTGTCAAATTATGAATGCGTGACTTACTATTTCACCCAACCTCGGAAGGTTTAAGTTATTAGGTAATAAGAAGCATGCCATTGGCTTCGTTCGACTTTGCCGAGGGATAATAAACATATTACTCTGCGTGGCACTCGTTGCTTTGACAAAAGGAGTGGAATCATTAGCAAAGAATCATGCTCCACGGGATGAAATCGTTCAAGAATAGCTTGTCCCCATATTTTGGGCATAAATTGGAAAAATATTCTTACTTTGTTGCTTTATAAGATGTCAAATTAAGACATGCATTTTAACTCATGGATAAATATATGTTTAGATTAATTTATTTTATATTTAAAATAATTTATAATTAAATTTTTATTTAACTTTTTTTTAAAAAAGCAACCATTTTTTTCTTAAAAAATAAGTTTAATCAATCATGTACTAGATCTTCTATATTAGAATTTAAGTATAAGTCACGTGCGAAAAGTGCTTTATCTTACTTTATTTCTGGCATTATCTTACTTTACTTAAAGACAAGTGCTTTACGCTACAGGATAGAATAAGATCATTGAGATCAAAGAAAGGAAACAGAAAGAATAAAGGTTGAAAGAAGAGGAAGACAAAAATCAAGAGTAAAATATTATTAATAAGTTAATTATAATAATACAAATTATTTTTGCAATTTTTTTGTGCCTAAATTAGTTAAAAAATTATGAAAATTCAAAAAAGAAAAGAAAAGAAAATTTGATCGTGAATTAATAGAGAGAATTAGTATACTTAAATTATGAAGAACTAAACGTCACCGCTCTGTAGTCAGCATTGGAACTTGGCATAAAGTAGCGAATGGATAACAACTTAGCATAAATTATGAGAGTTGGTAGTGCCTCTGTTATGTGTATTTATTTGACTTGAATCTTGTTAGGACAATTAATTATTTTAAATTAATCAGGTTGATAAAACCTGAGTATATTCATAAAATCATCCTATAAAAAATTTATTTTCAATTAATGTAAAAAGCTAATTTAAAAATGTTTTCACCTTACGACAAAACAAAAGTAGGGAATGAATTACAAACAATTCAATAAATTATATGATGTAATAAATTTATAATAATTAATCTTTTTAAGAAACTATCATATAATATTATTCATAATGCACCTTATATATAAAGAATATGTTAAAAAATTCATTATATATATATATATATTTGAAAAGTCTAACAACAAGCTTCATATCATTATGCGCTTAAATTGAATTTTTTTTATTAAAGGATACCAACAAGTTTTTTGAACATAATACAAAAAAAGGAAAAATATATTCAGACTTTTTCAATTTTTAAGTAGTTTGCAAATAGTTACTATCAATTATGAAGTCTTCCTATTAAATTCTTAAATTTAATAATTTGTTAAAATAGATTATCTCTTCCAATTTATGTCAAAATTCTAATGGCAAACTCAAATTAATAAATATAAAATTATTTTTATTTCTTTATTTTTATTTTAACAAATTTTAGTAAAATTAAATGAAAAAAATTCACTTTCATAAACAGATTAGAACTTCAAATCCCAACTCTATCAATAAAACAAATCTAAATACATTTCTTAAAGTTATTTTTTTCTTTATAGTTTTATTAAAATTTGATAAAATAAATATAAAAATAGAAAAAAATTTAAAATTATTAATTTATAGTTAAAATTTTGACAAAAATTAAATGAAATAATTTATTTTAATAAACCATTAAGTTTAAGAGACTAATAAAAATATTTCATAATTAAAGATAACTATTTATAAATCACTCAATTTAGTGAGTATGTATGCATTCTTAAATGAAAAAAATAAAAAAAAATACACAAATATACTGGGGGCCACGTAGAAATAACAATCTTCTGGTGCATCTTTTCTTGTGGAAATTAAGAATCATGATGATTTCATAAGAGTGTAAATAATATAAATTATTTAAAAAAAATTAGAAAATAGTTTATTATCTAAAATTTTAAAGATATAAGAAAAATGTATGATTTAAAATTTTAAAAATATGGTGTTGGGTAGTATATATAAAAATTATTTTTATTTATTAAAAATATTTTTAATAAAATGTTAATTATAAATTATTTTAAATATAAATTAAGTTAATTTAAACTCCCGCTTTAATACTGCTCTTTTGAAAACGACAAAAGCGGAAAAGGGAACGTGAGACTGTAGGCGGTCAT
Organism: Castanospermum australe; assembly: GCA_019955255.1. NCBI lineage: Eukaryota > Viridiplantae > Streptophyta > Magnoliopsida > Fabales > Fabaceae > Castanospermum > Castanospermum australe. The sequence goes on from NSJW01000368.1 coordinate 248,702, forward strand.
CAGTCTCGTCAGAATTAAATTACAAACGTAACTTACTGATACTTTTTCATTAAAAAAGAATTAATTCAGGCTTTTCAGTAAGCGCCGCAGCAAAAATGCTCGTTGTGCTTGCTTGACTTAAAAGTTTGGGATTTGATTTTTTAAATCCATGTTTGGTTTTACTTATATGAAATAGTTTATAATTATTTTATATCTATTGAAAATAACTTTTTTTTAAGTTTTTTTAAAGAGTTTTGGATTAGAATTCATCTTCCTATTTTAGTAATTAGGCTTAAATTTATTAAATTCACTCACTCATCAAATATTATATAATATAAATAAATTATTTCATATCCTTTGTAATAATTTATTATATAAAAATAATTTTTTTATATAATTCAAACAAAATATGTTACTTTAAAATTGTTTTTTAGTTAATATATTTGAATATAAAATTATTTTTATCAGAATTAATTTATTTTTTTCTCAGCAATTCAAACTCACAATAACCACTCTTTTGAAAACGACAAAAGTAGAAAAAGAAACGCGGGATGGTGAGTGATCGTCGGTCATCAGAATTACATTACAAAAGCAACGTAAACAAAAAAATTAATTCAGGCTTTTTCAGTAAGTGCCGCATGGAAAAGAGTATCCGCAAAACTGCTCGTTCGTGCTTGTCTTGACTAATTAGAAGTTTAGAATTATTGGTAATTTTGCTTTAAAATAAGATAACTTTTCCTATCCTTGAACTTCAGTAAAAGAAAAAAAAATCTTGTTATAGTTTTGATAAATTGTAAATAGATTACATGACTATATCAGTTTGTTAGGAACATGTATATTTAATTAAAATCATCCAAATTCATATTAAAATCACTCAAACTTGCAGCTAGTCTGGGAAGGAAAATAATTCCCTTGACCCAAGGATGAGGATTAGGACTATGAAGTGGGGGTGGTTAATTAATTATCTGTTGATAAACCACCAGAATTCCAAGCCCTTTGGCTGTCATTTTAGGATTCTTTCAATTTGTTTGACTACACTCGAGCCAGATGGTTTGTTTGCCTTGGAATTTCGCCTGGTTTTCTAGGATTCCAGATAGTCCATAACCACAGGGTTATCACCATATTGATAGCTTCTTGGAGGGACAGGTTCCTGGCTAAAATGGTACTCCTTCCAGATGAAAACAAGTGCTTTTTTGGTGAAAGATACAAGGATTAAGAAAGATAAGCTTTATATTCTCTTTTATACAAAATTTGAGACTCTAAGAGATACGGAAAAAATCTGGAAGTTTATGTTAAGGGAGAGAGAGGTGAGCCATGAGCTCTGCTAGGGTTCTAGCTTCTCCCCAGCGGTCGGAGGAAGAGGAGGATCTGGTGGTCCGGAGTACGAAGAAAATTAAGGGCTCCTTCGAAGCGGCTCCGGAGGGTGGTTCGGATGAGATGGAAGGAGTCCATGTTGGTGGTCATGCAGAAAGTGAACCCAGCCCAAAGGGTGTTTCCTACTTAGGTGCTTTAGTGGGAGAGGATGATGGGGACGTTCTGCCAAGCCCGGAAGAGGGAATGGTGGGTGTCGACAGAGGTCCCTTCTGATGACTGTGCTGATGCTGGAAACGATGAAGACGATGAGGTGGGAGATATTGATCCCATTCAGGAGGTTCGTCTGCATTCAGAAGAACATTCCTTCTGGTGCAAACCTTATGATCGCTCACTGATAGTCCACCTTTTGGGCAGAAGAATTGGTCTTAGTTTCCTTGAAAATCGGCTGAAGAAACTATGGGAGAAAGATGGTTCTATTCAGGTGGTGGACATAAATCACGATCATTTTATTCGTAACCTTCTCTGAAGATTCGGACTACATTCATGCGTTCACTGAGGGACCATGGATCATTTTGGACCACTATTTAATTGTGCAGAAATGGCGACCGGATTATTATCCAGGTGAAGCGGACGTACGTAAGGTGGCCGTCTGGTTCAGGGTGTCTGGGTTACCAATCGAATACTATAACCGAACTTTTTTGTGGAGAGTGGCGTCGTGTGTTGGTTCTCCCATCAAGATTGACAAAACCTCATCTGCAGCCACCAGAGGGAAGTTTGCACGACTGTGTGTGGAGGTTGATCTGAGGCGAAATCTGGTTGCCAAGTTACGGGTGAAGGATAAGCTCTTTAACGTGGAGTATGAGGGTCTGAAACTTATATGCTTCAAATGTGGCCGCTATGGCCATCATCAAGATACTTGTGCTATTTCTCACCCAACGACGGGGATATCAAACTCAGGAGTTGATCATGACGCCGGTGACCGAGTTGATGACGAGGAGGCTATGGTGGCCGCCGATAGGGTTCGTCTGCGTGTCATCAGGGAGACCAATCCGCTGATGGAAGCGAATCATACTGCTGAAAATCAGGGACAGTTACGGGACAATTATGGTGAATGGATGCACGTTAAGCGGCCATCGAGGAGATATCCTTTTTCTAACCGAAACAGGGCGCAAGTTCCGGCTAGAGATATCTACGGAGACAATCTGGGGAAGGAGAATCAGGACCCGAAACCGAAGACTTCTCTGCCAGGATCTCGCTTCTCCTTACTAACCGAGCAGGAACCGGATTTGGTGCAGACTTTGAATGCGGACCCTCCTCAATGTCATGAACGTCAGACCAACAGGGACCTGGGTCCTTCCTTTAACCCATCTCGACAGTTTCGGGTTATGAAACGGGATAATGGGCCTAAGCTTTCTGGTGTCAGCCATTTGGGAGCACTTGAGGCTGGTTATAACACGCAAACTCCAGAGTTGAACGCTCCATTTCTTTTAAACCAGCAGGCTACAGTGAAGGCCACGATACGTCATGATTTTCATGCGCGAAAGGATGCAACGTCACGTCGAAACCTGCATGACCGACATCGTAGTATTCTATTCCGAAAGTTTAGCAGCTCCGTTGAACGACGCTGCTGCCATTCATCCTCCGGAGCTCTCCGAAGCAGTCTCTGGGGACACGCTCATGGAGATTGGAGATACAGAGCCCCCGGACCCAGGAGACGTTGGCCAGGATCTGGACGCAGTTATTAGTCAGGGTGATGGCATGCCAAGAGCTACTGCGGGAGGCAGCATGGGACGCGAGATATTCGTCAGGTTCTGGAACAGCTCGTTCCTAAAGCATCCCTCTCCTTTTGTTGGTTTCCTTATGAGTTTCATATCATGGAATTGTCGAGGGGCAGGTGCTCCTTCCTTACCAGGTATTGTTAGAGATCTTCGGGCTTTTTATCACTGCCGGTTCCTGGCTCTACTTGAGACAAGAGTTAGTGGTGCAAAGGCAGATAAAATTTTGAAGAAGCTGGGTTTTGACGGTTCGTTTCGTATGGAAGCTAATGGTTTTTCTGGTGGTATTTGGTGCTTATGGGATTCTTCTACTTGTCATGTTCAGGTTATGGAATCTGGGGACCAATATGTGCATTTGCAGATTTTTAATTCTAGGTCCTCTTACTGGTGGTTGACTGTTGTTTATGGCTCTCCTAGGAGAGAAGCCCGTAACTCTCTCTGGAATGCCCTTCGCAGACTAGGGGAGAATTATACAGGGCCTTGGTTTACTTTTGGTGATTATAATAATCTAATGTCTATAGCTGAGAAGAGAGGGGGTCGTGCCTTAACTTTATCTGATTGTATGCCTATGATTTCCTGCATGCAGGATTGTTCTCTTGATGATCTGGGGTATAAAGGCAGTGCTTTTACTTGGCAGTGGAATGGTATCTTGGAACGTCTTGATAGAGCGCTAGCCAACTTGGAGTGGAGGCATTTATTTCCAGATCATTCTATAGTTCATCTCCCTCGCCTCAAATCTGACCACTGCCCAGTCTTATTAAATTTAAATGGGATTAGTGGTAGACCTGTGGGGGAGAAACCATTCCGTTTCTTAGCTTCATGGACTTTGCATGCTGAGTTTCATAATGTCGTCAAAAATGCCTGGAACGACACGAACCCCCTGTCTCATAATATTGCTCAGTTTACCGCAGAGGTTCAGAAATGGAATAAAGACGTTTATGGGAACATTTTCAAAAGAAAGAGACAACTGTTAGCTAGAATCAAAGGAGTGGAGTTGAAGCTGAATAGTTGTGACTCCCTTAATCTTATTGATCTAAGGGATTCTTTGTGGCATGACTATGAAACCATCTTATTAGAGGAAGAGCTCCTTTGGTGCCAGAAAGCCCGGGTTAACTGGTTATCCTTTGGTGACCGCAACACAAAATTTTTTCATACTTCCACTCTTACTAGAAGGAAACATAATAAGATAGAAGCGCTGAAAAATCATGTCGGGGATTGGATTTATGATGAGCAAGCCCTCAAACTAATGGTTCTGAATTATTACCAGCGCCTTTATCAGGAGGACCAGAGTTGGTCTACCTCGTTCCCTCTTGTTGGGCAATTTCCTAAGCTTTTACATGGTGAGTTGGATTCTTTGGATAATGACATTTCTGAGGCTGAAATTCGTGATACTTTCTTCTCAATGGGTGCCCTTAAAGCCCCAGGGCCGGATGGGCTTCATGCAATGTTCTTCCAAAGTCAGTGGGAAGTTGTTAAAAAATCTGTCTGCGATTACTTTAGGGAGATTTTTTCTCATCCTCAGCTCATTGGCCAGTTTAATGAGACTCTTATTGTGCTCATTCCAAAAGTGGATTCGCCTGAGGTAATTTCTCAGTTCAGGCCTATTAGCCTGTGTAATGTAATTTATAAGGGGGTGACTAAGTTGATTGCTAACAGGTTAAAACCTTTTATGGAGAAGTGGACCGCTCCTAATCAGTGTAGTTTCATTTCTGGTCGTCAGGGGCGTGATAACATAATTATAGCTCAGGAGCTGATGCATAACATGCAGACTATGAAAGGCAAAAAAGGTTTCATGGCGATTAAAATAGACTTGGAAAAAGCTTATGACAGAATCAACTGGCTGTTTCTAAAGAGCACGCTTGAAGAGGTTGGTATTCCTTCTTTCTTGACTAATGTGATATGGCAGTGTGTTTCCTCTCCTAGCATGAGCATTTTATGGAATGGTGTGAAGACTGATAAATTTCTACCTACTAGAGGAATTAGACAAGGGGACCCTCTTTCTCCCTACTTGTTTGTCCTTGTGCATGGAACGACTGGGGCATGCTATCCAATATGCGGTCAATAATAATTACTGGAATCCCATTAAAATTAGAAAGAAAGGGCCGGAAGTATCTCACCTATTTTTTGCAGATGATATCATTTTATTCGCTGAAGCTTCCATGGCACAAACAGAAGTCATTAAAAGCGTTCTTACTACGTTTTGCGATAGTTCTGGCCAAAAGGTGAATCAAGACAAGACTAGAATTTTCTTTTCTAAGAACGTGCATCATAACATCAGGTCTGAAATTAGCAATGCCATGGGTTTTAAGACTACTTGCGATTTGGGTAAATACCTGGGGGTTCCTCTTCTCCACAAGAGGGCTAGTGCGCGGAATTATGAATACATTGTGGACAAAATTTCGAAGAAATTGTCTAATTGGAAGGTAAAGTCTCTTTCTATGGCTGGTCGTTTGACTCTCACTAAATCTGTTTTGGAAAGTATTCCAGCTTATACCATGCAATCTGTTCATCTTCCTTTGAGTACTTGTGAAGCCATTGACAAAAAGTGCAGGGACTTTATCTGGGGTTCTTCGCCGGATCAAAAAAAGATTCACTCAATTAAATGGTCCCAAGTCTGTAAGCCTAAGAGTGCGGGTGGACTTGGGTTGCGGCATGCGCGACATTTAAATACGGCTTATATGATGAAGGCTGGTTGGGGGCTTATTAAGCAAAAGGATTCGTTATGGGCTAAAGTCCTTAAAGCCAAATATAATTGTGAAAATACTGGATTGCCTAGAGTTCAACCCAAACAGGGGTCTTCGAACCTGTGGAAAGGGATGTCTAAGGCTTGGAATCTGGTCAATGAAGGAACTTCTTGGATATTAGGGGATGGTACTCAAGTCAAATTCTGGACAGATTGCTGGGTCAAAGATCTCCCTCCTCTTGTTTCGCTGGCTACAGGTTCTATTTCTGAGGAAGCTCTTTCTTTTTCAGTTAACTATTATGTCTCAGATTCTGGTAGTTGGAATTGGTCTCTGTTCAGGGGTCTCCTACCTCAGCATATTTGTGATTCTATTGCGGCTATCCACCCACCTCGAAGTGGCATTGGTTCTGACTGCTGCAAATGGCGTTTTTCTAAGAATGGCAGGTTTTCCTTGTCTTCGGCCTACTCTATGGCAGCGGGGCTTCATCAGGGAACTTCTGATGCTATCTGGAGGAAGATTTGGGCTTGGAAAGGTCCGGAACGAGTTAAGACGTGTCTCTGGCTCTGTAGTCATGATCGGTTGCTCACTAATAGCAGAAGATGTCATTTGCGCATTTCCAATGATCCTTTATGCCCATCTTGTAGTATGGAAGAGACTTCTTTACATGTGCTGCGTGACTGTAACCAGGCGGCAAATGTTTGGCGTCGGTTAATCAGTCCCCAACACTGGGCGAGATTTTTTTCCCTTGAGCTCCAGGACTGGATCGTTTTTAATCTGTCTTCTGATGTGGGTTATCCGCGAGGAGTTCATTGGGGTCTGGTTTTTGGCATGACGATACATTTTCTTTGGCAAGATCGTAACCTTCGTATTTTTTCCCTGAGAAGCGTGATTGCACAGACCCTGTCATCCGTATCTTGGCTCGTTGTAAGGAAGCAGACCATGCCCTTAAACTCACTCCCGATTCAATTCAGAAGTCTCTCCGGGTTGCAACTTTGATTGGCTGGGAGTTCCCGCCAACGGGATGGTGTAAGTTGAATGTTGATGGAGCAGTTAGCACTTCTACCTTGTATGCGAAGTGTGGTGGCTTGCTTCGGAATGATTCTGGCAATTTTCTACATGGTTTTACTTATAATATAGGACCTTGCTCCGTCCTTGAAGCTGAACTTTGGGCTATGATCAAAGGTTTAGAAAGTGCTTGGGAGGCTGGTGTCTCTAAAGTCATTCTTGAATCTGATTCTCGTGAAGCTGTGTTACTTGTTCAAAATAAACACAAGGTGAATTTAAGTGTTCTTCCTCTACTGAGAATTGTCCAGTATTGGCTATCTTGTGCTTGGCAAGTTCGTCTGCAACATTCTCACCGTGAAGCAAACCGTGCTGCTGACTTCCTGGCCGCTCTTCCAGCTTCTCATGCTAGTTTTTGCTTTTATTCTAGTCCTCCTGCAGGTTTGGTGGACATCCTTAGGGATGACGCCTGTGGTGTTAGCTTTGTTAGGAGTATTGTTCGTTAGTTTTGTCTTTGTTTTCTGTAGCACCAAAAAACAAGAAAGATAAGCTTTAATTATGAAATTTTTTTTACGAAACTATCTTTATTCAATTTATAACAATTAATTATTCTTTATTACTATCTCACACTAACTGAGAATTTAAGTAATAGTTGAAAGTGAGAGATTAAAATACAAGTAGAATTAAAAAATAAACAATTAATATTACTTTAGTATTTGAGAATATTATTAATATTTATTTGTCATTTAAGATAATTATATAAGAATTAAAAAAGTTATTAAAATATAGTTTAATATGATAAAATTATATTTTATCTCATTTTATTAATATTTTTATTTTTTTAATTTTACTTACTATACTAATTTACTTTTTATTAAAAAAAATAAAAAAAATTAAAAAAATAATTAATATTTCTTGATATTTTTAAATAATAAATATTTTTAAAATTTTTTTATATAACAGATAAAAGTAAATAAAAAAAAATAAAAATTTTTTTTATCGAAAAGGATACTTATTTTAAACTCTGAAAGAATATATAGCTCTAAACCCTTGCTAGAAGTGACAGGTTTCAATTTGGTTTGGTCTGTTCTTAATGGCTGTGTGCCAAACCACATAGCTCCAGCAAGGGAGCAATGGAGGAAGAAATGGTGTCCTCTATTGTCTCCGGATATCTGCCATGTAACTAGAAACTAGAGAGCAATTTCAATCAGCAGCATTATGATGAGCTTTGTAAAGTTTCCAACAGTGGGAGTGATTGGTTGGTGACACAACCTCCACAATAAAAGAAACAAACATAAAGGTGGTTTCAACCTGGCATACAGCTGTTACGCACACGTGCCATCTGTTGGGAGTTTTCAGTCGCAGAAGCTTCGAATAGTTGTTCCCTATACCCTGCTTTCTCACTATAATGTCGGTGAGTAAACTGATTTAAGGTCCCTAGCTGTCTTCCAAGAGGCAGTGTCATGATTTATGAGATCCTCCGCTTTTGAAAGGTTAGTGGAGCCGTCATGCATTGACTAAAGATGGAATTTGTTCCGGGGAATACTCGGCAATCCCATCTTTGGCAGTAAATTGGCCTTGAAAAGAAGTGGGTTCTTCTTCAAGTGTGTTTGGTTGGGTGGTAAGAAAATCAAAAGTCCGTTTGCAGTTATTAAAAACAAGTTTGGAGAGATGATTTATTATTTGGTAAAATTTACTTTAATCCTTTGTTCATCATGATTTTCTCTCAAACTATGTTTACCAAAAGTCTGTTTTTGTTGCTTCTATGTTGTAATAAAAATTAGTTGAAAATTTTTTGGTATTTTTAATTTTTATATTCTTTTATAACCATTATTTTATTTTTTTTTATTACACCTTAATTCATATCATTTTTGTTCAAAATTTATTTTGATCAATACTATCTAAATAAAATTTATTTTATTAAAATTAATTTTTAAATAAAATTTTTTAAATATAAAGCATTTCATTTTAAATTTATTTTTGACCAAAATTATGTTTACAAAATTAAATTTATAAAATTTAATCCAAACATGTTATTTACTCAAACAGACTTTTATTCATTTTTTATCGTATATTTATTTTGACGTTTATATTATTTTTTAAATATAATTTTAATTTTAAAAATTTATTTAAACTAAAATAATTATTTATTATTTTTAAATTAATATAATTTTTTTAAATATAAATTACTTCATTTAATAAAATTTATAAAATTAAATTAATCTAATATTAAATTTATAAAATTTAATTCAAATAGTCAGTTATTCCCATGACACCTGGTAGGTGACTTTTACTTTTATGGACGTAAGGAGATGAGGCTGGCCCATGTCCCTTAAGAAAGAAAGCATAGAGATGGAATTTCCAAACCACTCGATGCATGTTGGGGGGAAGCCTTTTTTGTCATTGAGTATCGTGCTAAAGTTTTAAAATAATAATTGTTTTCAGAGGAGATAGAAGAGGACGGGAAGTCTTGACCCTTGTTTGTTTTGGTGGTGGCGGCCCCTAAAATCCCATTTGCCCCTATTATGCGCTAGTGACACAACTGAATAGTGCATTTTCTTTATGTTCCTCTCCTCACTAGTACTTGGTTAAACGTGTTTATGCATATTTTTCCTTTTTTTAATTGACAAAAAAAAAACCATATATCGGTAATCGGTGTGAGGGGTGTTTATGAGCTTGTGCATTGAGTCCCACATCGATGAGAGCCGTGTTGAATGAGGGGAATACATAGAAGGTCCTCGGACGGAAGCGTCGCTAAGACGTTATGGACTTGTAATAAAGTTATAAACTCGGGATGGCACTTTCCTGTTTGTAGGATGTATGCAAGTTGATTGTTATCTAAAGATTAAACGTGGTGAGGACAGATTTGCATTATGGCCGAAAGGATAGAGTGTGTGGGATCAGTAAAACAATGCCATGTTAATTTTAGATCCACAACGGTATTGCTGCATCATCAAATATTTTGTCGCATTATAAAATCTGAGTTAGATTGAATTTTACCATTTGGGATGAGTTTTTAAAATCCTCGACTCACGATGGATCGAATTGACATCATAGCTGATTTCTTCGCTCTAAACCTCCGCCCCATTTTCTTGGATCAAAACAAATACTCATCCGTCTGGACTGAGAATGGTTTCTTGGAGTGTGCCGCCAGATAGCTGGGTGAAGATCAATGTGGATGGCAGTTCCTTAGAAAATCTTGGAGGTGCTATTTTTGGTGGGCTCATACGCCGTGATGATCGGGGCTGGTTTATTGGCTTTTCTGGTTTTATTGGTGTTGCTGGTAATTTATTAGCAGAGTTGTGCATCATTCATACGTCTGCAAATTGCTTGAAGTGAGGGCTTCCGTAAAGTCTTGCTCAAGAGTGATTCTCGGGAAGCTCTCTTAGGATTTCCCAACAGAATGATCATTCACTCGTCCGCCATTTTGGAAACTTGATTGTGGACATCAGGAAGCTCTTGAATCTTGCTTGAAAGATTCGGCTAAACCATGTTCTTCGAAATCTTGGAATCCATGTGTAAACCTAGCTAAAAAAGGTTCAAATGGTAGAGAAGCTTTGATGCTTAGGAGATCTCCTCCGGTTGATTTGTCTCATATCTTGCTTGCAAGTGTAGCCAACATCTCTTTTATTAGGCCTTAGTTTTTTGTGTTTTTTCTTTTAAATTTTTGTGATGTACCAAAAAAAAAACATTGCTTCTATGAGAATGTATCTCTTATTTTTAATATAGTATGTTGTCAAACGGTTACCTTGACTTATTTAAATTCATTTATGACGAGTTACGAGTTAAATGAATTAGGTCAAAATTATTTATATTTAAATAAATTAAAAAAATGAGTCACTTTCTAAGAATTTGTGAATCTAAATGTACCAGCTCTCATAGTCACTTTTTTTTATTTTTCTTTTATTCAACAATAAAATTAAACAAATCTTTTACACTCACTCAATCATCAAAAACTTTAAACCTCACATACCTACAAACATATTCAAAATTACAAACTTAAAAATTAAAACATAAGAATACATAATGTAAATCTTGTCCTACTCTTTAAGTCTAAACCAAATCTATAAATACATAATTTTAACATTGTTCAAACAAATTTACAAATACATAATTTAAATATTATTTAAAATAAATATAAAAATACATATTTTAAATATTGTCTCATTCTTCAAAGCACATAAAAAATTATTAAAAAATAAATAAAGTTTGCATGTAAACAATGTTAACACATTTAACTCACGAATTAAACAGGATAATCCAAAAATATTTGCAATTATATGAATCACAAATAGAAAAACTCAACAGTTATTTTTTATGTAATTAAACAAGATAGGCCTAACAGAGTTGGCCCATTTTGACAGCCAATACATCAACATTCCAAGAGCAAACACATATTAGCATCACAGCCTAAGAAAAAATAAACACACACACTCAAGTGGTACCATTAACATAAAAATTCCTCAGAGTGATAATTCCCGAGGGTTCAGGACAACAATAGGACTGCTTACTCTGTGTTTGCCATCTGTCCAAGACAAGTTCCCAAATAGAGGAAAACCATGACGAGGCACGCCCGTTGCCTGCAGAATAACCTGAAAGGTCTTCTTTTCGCCAGTTTTCTTGAAAGTCAGTGAACTCGGCTGAACAAGAACCTTAAAATCTCCGAATGCGTTAGTCTTGGCAACGTATGTGCTAGGAGGCCCAACATTTGTAACTGTGCGAGTAACATTCACAGGTTTTGTCCCGAGATGGCGCACTGTGATGGAAGGATAGTTGAAGTCTTCAATGTTGTAAGACTTTGGGCAAGTGTAAGAGCGGTTATAATAGAGCTTGAGTAAGTCTTGGTTGTAACCCGAAGCACATAAGAACTTCATGTAGTCGCTTGTGCTTAGATCATAAACAAGTCCTGGGTCCACTGCAAGGTCAGGCTGCACGTGTCCGGAGCCATATTCGAATGGAGTTGCTACCTTTATCAAACGCGTCTCGAATTGGTCTGTTGGTGTTGTCCATCGTCGTAGCTGCAAGAAAAGCATAGTTTTTTACAATTGAGGAAAGCTTTTCCAACATAATATGTGGCATATGAACATTTCATATTAGGACAAAGCATTTTGGAAACATGCATGTGAAAAAGCCTCGTGTGTATATTGTTTGGGGAAAAAAAGGGTAAATCTTTTCTTTTTAAGGGATATGTGAGGTATTCTCTTGCCAACATACCAGTAGTCATAATTGCTGATTGATGCTGCTGGACTCCAATCAGGATGAATTGTTTTGAGCAGACCAGCAATTCCAGCAACGTGAGGACAAGACATAGAAGTTCCCTGTTGTACATTAAAAGGAATCCGACGTCTATCTGATGGTAGATTGGAAGGACCTGTGGCTAGTGAATAAGCAGCCAGTATGTTCACACCAGGTGCGGTTATGTCAGGCTGAAAAAGAAAACAAAGTATTGTAACCACAAAATCATCTGTACATGAATGAAGGAGTCATTGAATGAAAGACTGACAAATCATCTATATCCATGATGATGAAACAAAATGTATAGACCTTGAGGATCAATGGTGCATGGCACTAGGACCCCGAGATGAGAATCCAGCCATAATTGGGAGCTGGCTTTACACCTATATATGTTCTTGCTGCAGTCATGTAAGCCACAAGTTTCCTGCAATATATTTATAAATGAAGTGCTTCATTTTCTGCAAATATGTTTTAGAATGTAACATTTAAGCTGATTAATGATATATGGTCACCGGCTATTGTTCTGGTCGGCATTGTGTACAAGCCATTCACCACTATCGACACTTGCAGCAGGTAAAATATGAGGCTCAGCTAGAAGCGTATTTCCACTCTGCTCATCATTGTTCACAAACACTCCCACTGCGCCAGCATTTGCAGCTTGCTGGCCCTCAGCAACTGATTTTATTTTCCCACTTCGAGTGCAGATTAGCATTCTTCCCCTCACTTTGGTAGGATCAAGTGTTCCAGGCCTGCAAAGACGACTGCAGGAACAAAGACACACGCACATTTGAAAAACGAAGCAATTACTTAACAAACAGTGTAAATATTTGAAGCAAAAGCTTGGAAAATTTGTGCTTACGCATCTTGAATTCTCGCACCAGGAAGTCTAGCGTCGACAGAATGAACCAAAGGAAAGAACCTTCGTGATGGCAAGCCTCTATTAAGACTGGCACCCTGGTTAACGGTTCAATTGCGTTTGAAAACAAATTAAGATTTCTCTTTATACTCATAAACCGAACCCCACTTCAAGTTAAAAGAAAGAAAAATGATACCTTTAGGTACTGTTTGTTTCCAAGAGAAATGTTGCTGAGAAAATCCCTGTCCAATGTACTAGCAGCAACAGTGAACGACCAGGGTGCCACATTTGTTACAGTTCCAGGAGCAGGCCCATCATTCCCTGCAGAGCAAACTACCACTATGTTTCTGGCAACTGCGTGGAAGGCCCCTATGGACACCCCATCTGTGAACAAAGCTTCAGCACGAGGACGAAAACCCACCCACAGAGACGGAGATCACATCAACGCCATCATTTATGGCATGGTCAAATGCTTGTAGCAGGTCTGCTTCATGGCAGCCACCCTCGTCGTTTATGGACCAGCACACTTTGTAGGCTGCAACACGAGCCCTTGGGGATCCACCCTTAGCAGTGCCGTTGCCGTTGCCAAAGACATTTGCACCAGGAGCAAAGTTGCCACCAGCAGTTGACAGAGTGTGGGTTCCGTGCCCCACAAAATCGCGTGCAGTAAGAAGAAATGGGTCTAGTTTGCCAACCTCTGCCTCGTAATTTTTGCTAAAGATTCTTGCTCCAATCAGCTTCCTGATTCATCGTATTGGCAGTTAGAGCATCTGATTTGGTACATTGACATTAAAATGTCATTTAATTTTAATTACTTCAATATTATATAAATTTTTATGAGCATATATTAATAAAACTGTAAAGACTAAGATTTTCGTATAACATTATATACACTTGATTTTTGTTCGTGTTCGGAAAAGAAAATAAAGTAAAATTTTTTTGGTGTGATTGCACATTGAACAACCTAACTCAGTCCTTTCGTGTTGGTTTTTATATTAACTTGTGTACTTATTTTGTAGAAGTACAATACAGTCTGAAAAAATTGTTTGAATTTTTAACAAAATTAAGTCAGAATAAAAAAAATTATTAAATAAAATTAAATGATAAGAATTATTAATCTACTCAAGAATAAATAAACATGTCAAATTATTTTGTCAACGATTCTAATAAAAAAATTTTAATTATATAATATTTTTATTAATTTAACTTACCTAAAATAGTATATATTTTACTAAAAATAGTTTACATTTAACCCTCCTTTAAAAGCAGCTATTTGAAATAGTTTTACTAAAATAAAGGAAAAAGACCTGTTACAAAAAATTTTGTTGGAACCACTTAAATGATCAATCTGGCAGACCCCATTCCCACGCCACTTAGATGGGATGGGACCGAATCCTCTGTCGTTGAAGCTCATGTGTTCGGGCCAAATGCCTGTTCAACAACCAAACTAGTCACATCAGAGTCTCCACATATTTTCTATAGTCTTCACACTGTTCACAAAATTAGAACACATATCTCCTTTACAAAATGAAAAATTGATTTGTGTATATATCTACAGACTGATTAGATAAAAGGTAATGAGAGATGTGTGCAAATTTTATTCATACAAATGATAGAATACTCTTAACAAACAAAATCAAAGTATCAATGGAAATTGCATCCGAATAAGAAGATAACATTATGGATATCAATCAATCTACTTCTACTTCCTAACATTTAGCTCATGACTTACAGAACTTAATGCGCAAAAATTTTGAGTGAATTAATTGTCAAAGTATCATAAAAGGAATTATTTAGCAAAACGGCAACTTAACCAATTTATTGCTGATCAAACCCTTTTGAGTTTGCTTGAGACATTATAGTGGATTATTTCTAGAATGAGCAAAGAACAAAGGGAAAGAGAAGTTCGCTTGAGACTACACATGAAGCATACCTGTATCAAGGTTTGCTATGATTATATTTTCACCAAACCTTGCCTTCTTCCAAGCGGAGTTTGCAGGAATTCTTCCATTTTTTTCCAGTCCAAGAAAGTCCCAAGACCTGGTTGTGTGCACCTTATGCACTTTGCTCAAGAAAACAGAGACTACTTTTGGGTTTTCTGCACCAATACAAACATATATATATGGTATCAAATTTTTTGTAATGACTGCATATTTACTCCTAACACTCAACAGAAACGCATGCTAATCGTTTGCTCACTTGCAATCTCTGATGCTTGTTCGTCTTCAAGTAGCGCAACAAAGCCATTGATGTGCTTGTTGTACGAGTAGATAATTGCTTCCTTGGCCTTCTCGTGGCTGTGAAAGAACACACACACACACACACACATATATATTCAAGTCATCAGTTTCTCATATCCCAGAACATCTAACAGATCAGTTCACAGTTTCTATACCTTCCCAAGACTGAACCCAGTAAATCATAATGGGAATTTGTGGCTGATTCAAGGTCACCAGGCGAAGGGTTTGGGCCATGAGAATGTCCTCCCAAGTATACAATGTAGGACTGCGAAAGAGAATCAAAAGCAAACAATCGGTGAAATGCTGCATACCCATCAATCATCATCAACAAAACGTAAATTTGGAAGTTCTCAATGTTGGAAAGACGAGCAACAGTGTCAGATACTGAGTGAGTAAGAAGTAAGAAGCAAAACATGCTTGCCTTTCTGAGGGCAAGGGTGGGTTCCTGCAAGAAAGTGCAGAGGATAAAATGACGATACAACAAATTTGAAGATGGAAGATGCCATCATAATCCTTCAACTCGTGTTTTGGATGTGCGGAGATCAGGGGCTGTACCGCTGCTGCTTATATAACCCTGTTTTCACCGCTTTTTGGAAGAAGGTTCTTACGCTTTTTCTTCCTTCTCCGGTAATATTGTTTATAATGTAATTTTTTTAATAAACTGCACATATTGTTAATATAATTATACTTAGAATAAATTATTTTAACTTTTCTTTTATTTATGTAATTTTTTTATAAACTTTTCTCTTTTAAAATTTATACATATTTTTTTAAATATTTTTTAAAAATTTATACATATTTTTTAAAAATTTATATAATTTTTTTTATATTTAAAAAATACACTATACATAATTTTCTTTAAAAATAAAGTCTATATAAATTTTATAAATACAAAATTCTTATAAAAATATAAATAAATAAATAAACAAAAAGTTTGAATAATTTACTCTTATATTTACCATATTCTACTAATTGAACTTCTCTCCAATCACGTGGCAGAATTTGGTTGCGATTAGAAAAAAAAATTATTCCCACTTAAATTTAGCTATCTATTTGTTATTTTATTTGTGTTGGACACGTGACTAAGTGCATTTGATTTATCTCTCTCTAAAATATCCTCTTCTTTATTTAAAAATTCATGAGTAATTTTAATGTAATATATTTATTTAATAAATGTATAGTACATAATTTTTTATAATTATTTAGTTATTAAATTAAATATATAATTTTAAATAATAAAATTAAAGTTAAATCTAAAATTTTGATATATTTTTAAAAATATTACTCTTAAAATAAGTAAGGATTTTTTTTTCATCCCAAAACCCATTTTCTCTTTCTAGTTTCTACTCTTTGTGGTCCCAGCCCACCCCTTCAGCAGAACATCCGTGAGCTTTTTTATTTTTTTTTTGGGTGTGAGCTTTTGCTATAATAGTATTGCTGGTGTTGGTTCATTATTTTTTTAATGTTATTTACATTATTTAAATTTACTTATTATTATAAGTAATAATTTCTAAAAACTAATGTTGCAGACAATGTTTATATTTAGATATGTTTATATTTAGATATTTCTCTGTGGTAAAGAATAATATTATGCTAAAATAAGATTTTTTAATAAAAAGTAAAATTATCTAAGATATAAAATAAACACAAATACATACAACAAAATGTAACTATACAATAAAATAAATACATAATAAATAAAAATACAACAAATGTAAAAGAAAGAAAGAAAATTTAAAAAAAAAAACTGTAAAATTTACGGGAGTAGAGACTAGTTTAAACTTAATAGAAATATTTAAAAAGAATCACTTATAATTAGAAACAATCATATCAACAACGTAAGCATAATTTATAAAATAATTATTGGTCTTTTTGGGCTAAATTATAAAAAATTGACGCCAAAAGAATAAAGGTCAAAAGAATTTATATAGAATTAGTTAATTTTAAAATTTAAAACTCAATTTTATTGAGTTATTATAAAATATTATCTAAATAATTATAATTATAATAATTAATGTTAAAGTATTTATAATTTGAGCAAAGTAAGTGTTATGTAATTAATAAACTATTCAAATTTTTCACTATCACTTCTGATAACTTAGAAGAGCACGAGGTGACTTATTTGAAGTAGTATCTGTTTGTTTTAAGTACTTTTTCAACGTGAATGTGCATTTACAAGTTTTTTAATACATCTCAAGTCTCAACGGACGTTTATGCAAAACAAATTAATTTAATTTTTGCGAAACGGGCTTTTGACAAAATTCCAAATAAATGAATCATTAGTTTTAGACTTTTAGTACGCAAAGGGATGAGAATGGCATATTTGTCTTTTACATAAACAATGTCCTTCAAAAAAATGAAAAGCAGATTTCGAAATCGCTCAATCATTTAAGTGGAAGCTCTTTTGATCATCGTGTAAAGCCTTTCATCTCATTAGTGAATTTTTTACTCCTTGTCTGAGTATCTTGTACTTTGAGAATAACACTAATTTTGTTTGAGATAGGAAGATTCTTTTTTTTGACAATGTGTTTTCGTAAAGAGTTTTTGAACTCTTGATAATGCAAATTACAAAAGCTTTTTTAATTATTTAATTTAAATTTATTTATCACTTAAATTATAATTTATAAGTAATCATTAATGAATGTTTAGGCATAGAGTAGCTACAAGTTTCAATGTGCGTACGGCATATTTGAGTAATGCTATGCACCAATTACACAATTACAAAAATAAAGTGTTTCTTTTACTACACTGGACACTACTTGCATGTTAATGAAAATGATGCATACAAATAAGTGTTATATAATTAGCAAATTATTTCAACTTTCACTTTATTTATCTGTTTTTCATAATTTTTTTTAAAAAAATTTCACATAATCTTTAAATATTTTTAAAAATTTATATATATCTTTAAATATTTATATAGACATCTTTTATATTTTAAAAATATATTATGCATAAATTCATCAAGAAGGAAAGTTTGTCTAAATTTTAAAAATAGATGAGCTCTTATGAAAAAATAGATAAATAAAAAAAATTTAAAGTAATTTATTCTAAAAATTGTATTATATTATATGTATTTTGCATAAATAAATTATAAATAATAGATCTCTGCATTAAAAAAAGATGCTTTTATATCTGTATTATTTATTTATTTATTTATTTGTAAACAGTTGTTTCATGCTTGTGGACTAATTTGTCAAATTAATGGCACAAACTAGGGGGTGTGTTATTTTGTTGTCCATACTCGAAAAGTTTTGACCATTTTTATCCCCTTAAGTCTTTTTCCCGCACTCATTTGTTTGTTAGAATGCAAATGTTCATGTCAAAAATAAGTGCTTGAGAAGTGTAATATATTGAAATGTAAACAAATATCTTATTAATTTTGTTTTTTTAAATAATTTTTTTTATTTTTATTTTAATAATTAAATTATTTAAACTTTTTATATATGATAAATGATACCATCCATTCATTTAAAAAATATATATATGGTGGGGAAAGAGGGTCAATTGCATATAGATTTTCTTAAATCTTGATTCAACAAGTGTGTTTCTAAATAAATTTTTTAATCTTAGGCAATCGTATCTTTAATTCAATTTTTTTGATTTTGCAATCATTATTCTCTCATTTCATCCTGTGAATTTTCTTGATACTTTCTGGTGATCGCAACTAGTAATTTTAGACAAATCCTTGTACTCATAACAAAAGGTTATTAGATACTATGAAGCATGTCATTAACTTCGAGTATACAGGGATGTATTGTTCTTCTCATCAGTTTAAGGTATGTTTAGAAATTATTAATTTTTTAAAAAAATATATTTAAAATATTTGTTATAATTTTTTTAATATATTGATTATAAATTATTTTAAATATAAAATAAATTAATTTAAATACATTAATTTTAATAAACATATTCCTACTCGTGCCACTCGTTGCTTTGCTATTGTGATATGGGGGGACAAGAAGCTCTCGAGAATTGGGCCCCTTCCTCAATGACCTTTTGATTAATGAAACATATGTCAAAATGAGTTATATCAGTTTTATTAAAATTGTGAAATGACTTACCTACAAAATTTTAACATAATAAAAGTAAATTATGTTGTTAAATATAAAAATTATAATTTAATTTTTAATAATTTTATTTTATAAAAATAATTATATTATTATTATTTTTAATTTTAAAAAATAAAATTTATGAAATAATTTAAATAAATTAATTATATGAAATTAAAAAAATTGTGATATGGTTAATAATTCGGTCAATAAGCATTCTTTTTGGGATATTTACGTGCTCACCGGATGAAATCGTCCAGGTACAACTTTGTCTCCATCGTTTCGGCTTAAATTGGAAAATTGCACACAAAAAGACAGAAGTGCACGTTTTTTGAGATAATAATACACACAAAACACTTGCAAAGGGGGCCCTTCACATACAGGGGTCCTGTTTTTTTAGGAAACGTGCTGACCAATTTGCCGACTTTACTTTCCAATTTCCACAACCAATAATTAATTGTTCCAAATGCTCTTTATTTTTTCGTACTGGTTTAGACATAATTTAATATTTCTTTAATATTAAAGAAATTTATAACGTCTAACAATAATGTATGATAAAGTATTTTCCAAATATATATATAAAAAACTCTTACTTTGTTGCTTTGTAAGATATCAAATTGAGGTCTACATTTACCAGTGAGCCCTGGTCTTATCCAAGGGGTTTGCTTCTCCCTTAGTCTTAGGTTTCGTAGAGGCTTCTTTAGAATAAAAATAAAAATAAATAAAATTTTTAATTATTTTATAATTAAAATTTACTTTTTTCATATTCTATAATAAAAAATATTTTTATTTGATATATCTTTTATATATATATATATATATATATATATGAATTTTATGAAAATTAAGACTCTCAACTTAATTTTATATCGCATCTCTCAATATGAGATCAAAGTTAAAAATGAATAATTTTATAATTATATCCGACATTATCTTACTTTACTTAAAGGCTAGTGCTAACGCTAGAGGATAGAATAAGATCACTGAGATTAAAGAAAGGAAACAGAAAGAATAAATGTTGAAAGAAGGCGAAGACAAAATCAAGATTAAAATATTATTAATAAGTTAATGATAGTTATAAAAAATATTTTTGTAATTTTTTTGGTGCCTAAATTAGTTAGAAAATGATGAAAATTTTAAAAGAAAAGAAAAGAAAAGAAAATTTGGTCGTAAATAGAGAGAATTTATATACTAAAATTATGAAAGTACTAAACGTCACCGCTTTACAGTTTGAACCATTGGAACTTAGCATAAATTACGAGAGTTGGTAGTGTCTCTGTTCTGTGTTTTAATTATCAGAGCTCTAACTTGTTAGGAGAATTAATTATTTTAAATTAATTAGGTCCTTGTAGTGAGTATATTCTTAAAATCATCGATAAAAAATTTATTTTCAATTAATGTGAAAACTGATTTAAAAATGCTTACCTTACGATAAAAAAAAAGTAGGCAATGAATTACAAATAATTTAATTAATTTGATGATGTAATAAATATATAATAATTAATTTTTAAGAAATTATTGTATAATATTATTCTTAATAATTAATGCACCTTATATATAAAGAATATGTTAAAAAAGTCATTACAAATAGTATTTTATATATATATATATATATATATATATATATATAATATATATATATATATATATATGATATTTGAAAAGTCTAACAACATGAAGTCATATCTTTATACGTTTTGAATTTTTTTTATTAAAGCATACCAATAATTTTTAAAAAAAATATAAAAGGAAAATCGTTGAACTGAGGAATGAAATGGAATTAAAAAATGCACAAATATATTGGGGCCATGGCAGAAATAACAATCTTGTCACACATACACCCTTTTAGAAAGTAAAATGACGATGACTTCATAAGAGAAATAATATAAATTATTCAAAAAAAAATAGAAAATCGTTTATTATCCAAAATTTTAAAGATATAAGAAAAAGGTGTGATTTAAAAGTTCAAGAATAATACCACTCTTCTGAAAACGACAAAAGTGGAAAAAGAAACGTGAGATAGTGAGTGGTAATCACTCATCAGAATTAAATTACAAAAGCAACGTATTGAATATTGATACTTTTTCATTAAAACAAAGAAAGAATTAATTCAGGCATTTTCAGTAAGTGCCGCAGCAAAAGGCTCGTTGTGCTTGACTTGACTTAGAAGTTTAGAATTTGATTTTATTGGCAATTTCAAGTTAAGATAAGATAACTTTTCCCATCCTTGAACTTTGGTTAAAAAAAAAAATTCTTATTATAGTTTTGAAGGTCAATTATCAAAGGCTTGACCACTGAGTGGTGCATTTTTTCCAGTTTTTAGAACAGTTGTACGTGTTTTTGGTGATTAAAAAAATTAAGAGAAATTGAGAAATTAGAGATATTATCTGACAATACATAGGAAAGACACATAGATGTAACTATTTTCGATTGCTTTTGTATAACTGCATAGGTGGTTCTACAAGAAAGTTCGAAGATGAAATGGTGATAAAAGGTTAGAAAATGGAGGAATCCATCATGTATGACTGCGCTGAGTATTTGGGAAGAAGTGCTAAGTATATAGGGGGTGTGATTGATTTTTGGATAAAAACCTATGCTTTTGGCTTTTCTTTAGTACTACTGTTTGCATAATTTCATTATTTTGATGAATTGTGAGCAGAGTATATGACTATATCAGTTTGTTAGGAACATATGTATTTAAATAAAATCACTCAAATTCATATTAAAAGCACTCAAACTTGAATTGGGCTGGTTCCCAGGATTCCAGACTGCCCATAGATAGCCATAGGGACATCACCATTGATAGCCTCTTGGAGTGGGGCAGGTGACAGGAAAAAATGGTACGGCAGTAAAGTTCTGACCCTTGCTAAAATTATTATAAATTAATTATTTTAAAAATTTAAGTTATTTATTATAGTAGTTCTGTCATTTAAGTTATTAGAATGATTTTATATATCTATAAGATGCACGATGGGGCTTCAATTTGGTCTGTTCTTGATATCAATATTTGTGCCAAACCACACAGCTCCAGCAAGGGAGCAATGGAGGAAGGAATGGCGTACTCTATAGTCTCCAGATACGTGCCATGTAGCCAGAAAGCAATTTCAATCAGTAGCATCATGATGAGCTTGTAAAGTTTGCGACGGTGGGAGTGCTTGGTTGGCGACACAACCTCCACAAGGATAGAAACAAACATAAAGGTCGTTTCATCAGCCATATAACTGTTCCCCACCACTTTTACTTGTAGTGAGTTTTCAATAGCAAAATCTTCAAATACTTGTTCCCTAGCTAGACCCTGCTTCCTCACTATAACCTAGCTAGCTAGCTTCCAATAGGCACAGTCATTATCACGACTCATTATTTATGAGATGAGATTTGGAACAATCTTTGGTTAGGCCCCTATAAGTTAATCAAGGTATAGTTGGTATACCTAGCTAGCTAGCTTCCAATAGGCACTGTCATTGTCATGACTCATTATTTATGAGATGAGATCTCCTGCGTTTTGGAACAATCTTTGGTTAGGCCCTATAAGTTAATCAAGGTATACTTAGTACGTGTTTAGATTAAAGTTTATAAATTTATTTTTATATATTAAATTTTTGCAAAAATAAATTTAAATAAAATAATTTATATTTAATAAAAAATTATATTTAATTTAAAAATAAGAAATAATTATTTTAAAATAAATAAATTTTAAAATTAAAATTATTTTTAATAAATGATGTAAATATCAAAATAAATAAAATAAAAAATAAATAAAAATTAATTTAAATTTTTAAAAATTAATTTAAATGAAATAAATGCTGACCCAAACGCACTCTTACGTTGATGCCCTCTATAGTTCCTTTCCACATCCTGTACCCTGTTTTCAAATTTCAATCTCTCGTCCTCTAATTAAGCATTGTTGACTAAAGATGGAACATATTCTCTGGAATATTCGGCAATCCTATTTTGGAAATAAAGCCTTGTAAAGAAGTGGGTTCTTCTCCTTATTCCCGAGCCCCCCCAAGTTTTTCTGGCAGGGGCTTTTACTTTTTCTTGACGTGATGAGGCTCTTTTGAGAAAGTAACCCTAGAGATGGAATTTCTAAGTCCCTCGATGCATGTTGGATGAAATAATTTTCTCGGAGGACATAAAATTAAGAGGAGGGGAAGTCTTTGTTTTGGCCGTGGCGCGCCCCTAAAATCCACCATTTGCCATTATTATGCACTTGGAAAAGTTGAGTCATCATGATAAAAGTTAAAGGGTAGAAGAGACTATTCGCATGCCACAAGTCCCTACCAGAGGTTTACAATGATAGTTACATTTAGCCTAATAATTAGGACTTCAACAAAATTCGAACAAAGAGCTTTAAAAATATACATCATGACATAACTGAATAATACATTTGAAAGAAAGATTGAATGTTATTGTAATTTATAAACTATGAGAATATCATTCATGAAATTAGGAAAACAAGAGGCTAAAATTGAACTTTATATATATTTAAGCCTTATTTTATATTAGTTATTATCCAAATTGTCATTTACCTCGAGCCATGCTAGGTTAAACAATCAATTTTTTTTTTTTCTAAAGCTTGACTTTGAAGTACAGAAATTTATCTTACTTTGTTTTTCTCTATCTCTAACATCTCCTTTATGTGACTCTAAGTTTGAAGCATTGTTTTTGAAAAAATTTAATTTAATTAAGAGAATGGAAGTATCTCTAGCTATAATAGAATCTCCCACATAAATGATTTTTATAATAATTATTATCTTAATTAATTTTTTTTATTCATTTAAAAATTCATAATTAAATAATAATATAAAAAATTTTAAATTGATAATAAATTAAAATTAAATATCCACTCGAAACATATAATAATTGCTTCTAAGTTATACTCACTTATAGATTTGTAGTTGGCTCGTTTAAAGAATTTTTTTAAACTCAAATGTTAATAAAAATAATAAGAAGTCATTCAAAATTCATTGAATAAAAAAAGCACCAACGTTACTTTTCTAAGAAGTAGGCTTTATTTATTTATTTATTCATTCTTTTTCTAAAAAGATGTGTTGTGTGTTGGGAGAGCGCTATGCTAATTTATGAAAGGATAATACTGATATATTATATCAATGTAAAATACATTATCATATAATAATATATTCAATATATAATTAAAATATATTATAAAAGACAAAGAAACGAAATTGAATAATCAAAAAACGTTTTTTGGCCATTAATAATAAAATATTCATGAAAACTGAAAAGAAGATTCTCCAAATATATCCAACAGAGTGTGAAGTTTAAGTTGACTAATTAAGAGCATCCGAGCCATATCTTTTCTTGGAAAGTTTTATTATCTATTAAATTCAATAAGCTTAACATCCACGTAATGAAGGAAGAAGGATTTGGTGAAGATTTTAATATGTGACACTTGCACATCAAGGACGAATGCTTTGTGATAGAAGACAGAATACAATTTCTTGAAAGGAGAGCAAGAATAAAAAAAATATAAAAAATGTCTGTAAATACCATTTTATAATATAATAATATTAAAAAAATTTACCTTTCTTTTTATTACACTCTTTAACTAGTTTATGCAACAATAAAGGAAAAAGCAGTGAAAAAGAGAAAAGAAAATTCTTTTTTCTTTTCTTTTGGCCATTAGAGCAAAGAATCTCCACACTCACAGCAATTCCAAATTTCCGACATGCACTTGCACGTATCAATATGGTACGACGACGTTTCAAAGAAGAAAGATGATGTAGTACCTTACTTCCCCCCAACGCATCAATAGCTAGTTTTTTTTATTTTAAAAAATTAAACAAAAACATTTGAATTTTTTTTCTTTTTTTTTTCTGGTATGCAGACATAGTGACAGTATACACTATAATAAACTTAAAGAGGTTTGGCTAGTAACTAAATTAAATGTGTGTTTTAGCCTAATTATTTAGATTCAAGTAATTTTTGAAAAGAGACTTAATGACGCAAAAATTAACTCAAAAAATACTCTTATAATATAAGCTTTCCAATTAAACTTTTAGGTTCTTCATTCTCTAATTAAAAAAGTGTAAATTGTGAATTGAATTTTCTGAGTAGAAACTTAAACTCACAATTTTTCAATAGGAAACCTGAAATAATAATATCTATTGGGCTAATTTGAAAATTAAAAAGAAAATTGAACTCACTATAGCCTGGTTAGGAAAATCTTCTACCCATTGAACGGTTAAAGTAACTGTGTCAAATAATTTTTTTTATAAAACTCTATAAACTCTACAAAATGAAATTAAAAAGAAAAAACACCCAATACAAGATTTTACATTTTTAGCAATAAATAAAAAATCATTAATTAATTAAGGAGAGGGTCGAGAGAGATAGGGTTTTTCTGGTTGACTATATAAAGCCACCGTATCGTATTCACTGTTCAGCTCTCGCCTCTCCTAGTGGCGCCGTCTTGTGTCGCGTACGGTGGCGTCTGGCAGGAGGAGCACGGTGTCTCCACCTTGTTCGGCCTCACAGAAGAATAACCCCATTTCTGTTTGATGACATTTTTTTAGTCAAATTGCTCTTCCCCATATTGGTATTGAAAATCATCGTTATTTATGTGTAATTCATTGAAGCCGATGATGATTGATTCTTAATGTGTAGCAAGTGCCGTCTGAAACGAAACCGTTTGCCCGGTACGTGATGTACATTTTCAGACTTCCTATCTGAGGCTTCATTCTTTCTTTTATCGTAAAATCTGCTTCAAAAATTATTTTTTCGTCAAATGAATTGTATTCGTTTTTATTTGTCAATATATGAAGAATAGAAAGTTTTTTTTGTCTTTAAATATTGGAATTGAAAGGAATTTTGAATTCCCTACTACCATTTTACATTTCTCTGTTTGGACGTGCTGCTGCCATATCAACCAAACAAACGCCAATACTTATCCAAAATTTCTTGGGATCTTACATCCCCTTGTAAAGTTATACAACTTCAAGCTCTTTAAAGTGGTTCCCTGATTCCTCTATAGTGATAAGGTAGAGTACTCTCGTAGCTTCCATCATGATTGATATTAGAAATTTAGAACCACGTATTGGGTTGAATTTCAATTAGAATGTAATTATAGAACCGTTTGGGTGAAATTGAATCAGTCTGCTCTCTCTCTCTGTCTCTCTCTGTCTCCTAATTCTCAACACTTGGAAGATTATCTCAAGGATTACCCAAAAAAGATTCTGCCAAGAGAAGACCAAAACAAAAAAGATGGGCTTTTCATCTTTACAGTACACTTGTCAGGACACAACTTATGTCATCTTCTAAAAAAAAAGGACTGCCTTTCAAATTTTTATTGGTTAAAGTCTATCATGTTTTCTATAACCATTTACAGGGGAAAATAATATGAAAACAGAAATAGCTATGGCAATAGGTTAACCAGAGAAAAGACTACTATACAGTAAATTGACTAAATTCAGTTACTAAGAGATGTACAGCTAGAAACAGAAATCATTACTCATTAGCAAGCGGTAATTACTAATGATACTGTGAGAAGCTCAAGATGACCCATAGTTGCTTCTGCTTCCATTTTGAAGAACTTTGCCTGCCTCCTACCCACCAATAACACACACACACACACACACAGAAAGAGGGAAAAAAAAATTCCACTTTATTGAATCTACAATGCATGGTCCCAAATGCTCTACAATCCTGTTAGACCAAGGTTTACATGGTCCACAAAAAAATTGGGTGATGGTGAAGGAAGAATAGCATGTGTTAGTCACGAGTACTGGAATATCAAGTGGGTGGGAAGAACCTGTTGAGATTGAATGGCAAAGTATAGAATTCTTCGTTTCTATTATCTCCTCTAAACGTTCTAAACTTCACCCACCATGGCATTCCTCGATCTTTCTTTGACCTTTCTACCTCGAGAGTGTTGTCAAGGAACACTGCTACAATCAAACCCACTGTTGCCGGTGATGAGAATATAGTATTTAAGAATGCATTGAACTGCAAGGATGAAAATTTAGCATCAAGAGCATGCTACTAGAAAGCAAAGTGATGGATGAATGTAAGAGCTCGTAGCTATTGATGTTGGTAAGTTTAAAGACAGGCTGCAAGTTCATGATGAACCAAAGTAACAAAACATTGGCAACCTACATATCAAATCAAAGCTCGATAGTTCAAATTTCTTACTGAATGCCTTACAAATTATAATAGATGAAAATGACAGCACACATTATAAAGCACTAAGGGAGTGTTTGGTTTGTTTTCTGTTTTCATTTTCAGTTAGTGCGTTTTCAGTTTTAATTACAAAAATGCCACATTATTTTCAATCTTGTTTTCCGTTTTCAAAATTTTGTGAAAGAAATGGTGGTCCAGCAAGATTTTGAGCACGAAACTATAGCTTACTAAGGAAAACTCACCCATCCAGCATTAGTATCAACAAGGCCATGACGTGAAGGAGTCCAGTATTGATTGAAAAATTGAGGAATAGATATTCCAAGGAAAAATGTGAGCCCAGTGATAATAAGATTTCTCATGGAGTTCATGTTTGTGAACTGAAGAAATGATATTCCAACTGAAGCTGATGAACAAGGAAAAGTTGTTGTGAATAGAGAAACAAGAGTGAAGTATCACAATGAAATCGCACTGAGATGATGGCATACCCACAAGGCCAAAGAGAATGCAGTACAGCGCAGCAAATATTGGGAAGGGTATAGATGCAAACACAGCTCCAAACTTTCCTGCAGATAACGGAATAAGAAGAAAGCAAAAAGCCTCAGGTAAGTGAAATTGTCCTCTTTTTCCTCACTGCTACTTGTCATCATAAAAGCTAAAACAACTTCATTAAGTGATTAGGAACTGGATTTCTTTCATTGTAGTCCAGACTCATGTTTCAAATGTCTATACCAACCTAAAGTAGAGAAGAAAATCATAAAACCAGCAGAAATCTGCACAACTCTGCGACTTCCAACTCGGGTTAGTCCAAGGAGTCCCACATTTTCCCTAGAATAAACAGACATGATGCTCATCAAGCTACTATTGAAAGATATAAAGATCATATACAAGAAACAACTTGCAGTTACAACTCAATGAAGGGTATGACTTACACAGAAACAGTAGACCCCGTCCCTGTTCCATAAAGACCATCAAGCAAGACACCAATCCCCTGTGCAATATAAACAAGATCAGCTAATCAGACACATCAACTTGTCTATAATATTATTAGTATTAATATGCATGCTGCATGAGCATGCAAATGTTCATCAAGTCACAGGATTAAAGTCTTGACACTATCCAAATTAATCACAGGCATAACCTTAACGCAATTCCACAGTAATTGACTTGTGCCAAGTTACTTACCTGCCAACCAATGCCTCGACTCAACACATACGCAGGAGGTGGAGTGGCAATTGCCAACCGAGATGCTGCCTTGTATGCACCAGTTGACTGCAACAAGAGGTGCTTGGTCAAGACACCGTTGAAAATTCACCAAAATACCAAGACAGACTATTATGGTGATCGTAAATTGTATTTAAAATTAATACTTTATTTCCTTCATCATCGTAGGGGGAGAAAACAGTTAAGACCCCTTAGACAAGTTTCATAATGTGAATACTGTAGTAACCAGCACTGAATACAACATTTAGGTGAACACAATAAAGCTCCGCATATGAACCTGAAGCCAATCAGAATGCCATATACTTGGCAAAACAGTGGGAACAGAAAAATAATAAAAACAAAATGAAGAATGAAAATAGATACCTCCACCATCGAGACAATAACTGCAGACATCATAGCCAATGAATGGCCAGCAGAAAATGTAGGTGGACCCCATTGGAGAGGGTATGGGAACATAAACCTTTAGAATAAAAAGAAACCTCAGAACTCAACAAAACTTTTAAACATATCAGAAGAAATGAAAATAGGTACTTTGATGTACCATGGGGCAGTAGATATCAGATTTGCTCTGTCTGTACGACAACTATTTTGTGTTCTGACAGGTTTATTTCGGTAAGCTCCACTGGCAGTCAAGATAATAGAATAGATCCAAACAATTGTGACACAAATCAACACTGGAAAACGCTCAAAGATAGGGGTATCTCTAAATGGTCTCACATGCTTTAGATACTGCAATTTATACCAAATTAGTATGTCTGATGAAAAGGAATAATAATTTGTTGCACACAACGATGTTCTAGTTATACTACAGCACTTACTTGTGACAACCCAATCACCAACAAAAGCATTGGTATACCAATTTCTACGCAGTTCCCCAACTGAAAAGAAAATAAAAAGAAATTTTTGTAAACTTACGAAGACAGTGTGGAAAGTATGGTATCCATCAACCTATAATGAGCATGGTGAATTAAAGGATTTTGCTAAAGAAAATGTCATCAACACAACTAATGTCAGCAGACAAATTAAGCTCTATCAAATAATTCGGAAAGAAAGAAACAAGATGAAGCCCTCAAATGAGTAGAAATTAGAAACAGAGATCAAAACTTCAGCATAGAAAATTTAGAGTCACTTAAATAGGTGACAACTTCAGATTGGATTCAAGATATGTTCCTTAAATATTATTGTTTATCATCATTCAGAATAAACTTTCTTCTAGACGATGATATGGTAGTCACATAAATTGCTTTGTCATTAGAAGATCACTTTGTCATAGCTTTGCTACAAAGATCATGACAACTAAAATAGAGATTTGAGCCACACCTACCACAGGAAATCCGCGCTGAAATAATCCTAATCCAAGCAATCCAACTACAGGTGCCATGCCAAGAGGACTAAAAAATCTGGAGAGAAGATCCATATAAATTAAATGCTTGAACAATTTTTCTTATCATTTCATTTCACAAACATGTCACATGCAACTAGTATACCTTGAAAAAAGTCCCCAGACTTGGCTGTAACCCAGGATTATCTGAATACTTGAGGCTACAATTAGAGCTCCTTGTATAGCTCGCATTGTTTGGATAAATCTCTGCAAACCAATCAGATGGCAAGATCTCTTTCAATACCCTACCAAATAAGAAACTAATTTAAGTATATTTCTGAGAAAGCTTATATAATCTATGCAGATCCCCAAGTTATTTTCAGTTGCCAATGTCATCCATTCAAACATCCAGTTCACTTATTCAGTGGGAGTTTAACTTTAAATCAGTAATGATAGAAAATGTTTGATACTAAAATTGAGTTTCATGATTTGGGGCTTACCTAGTACGAATTTGCCGAAAACCATACTATGGATTTAGCAAAGTCAGTAAAAACTAGATAGTGATTTTCCTGGTGATCAGTAATTAGCATATCTGCAACTAAAATCCCTCTATGTTCCCCTAAGAACTATCATTGAAGTTTGTCTGGAATATAAATCCTTGTTTCTATTACCTTTTAGGATGGTTGTGTGCCTAAAATCTTCCAGAGAGGATCCAGAACATACAGATGTCCAAGGTTTCAAGAAACCCATGAGAGGACAGAAGAATTATCGTTGCGTTAATATTTCTCTAATCAGTTATTAGATGCCAAGAAGGCAAGAAACAAAAACCAATATTTAATTTAATGTGCTCCCAAATGCCCTATAATGAAGAGATGAAAGGAGGAAACTTACTTCATGAGAATCACTAATTCGTTGCAATGAGGAGTCAGTGATAATATAAGCAATTGGAAATACATATGCAAATGAACCTCCAACTACTGCAGGCAATCTGGTTCCAAAGAGTGCTTGGAGAAGTGTGTTAAATGCCAGCTACAAAGAGCAGAGTCTGTATTACCCGTGCCTTGTCACCCTGGTTGTATGAGCAACCAAATTACTAACAATTAAATATCAGCAATAAATGTCTGTCAAAAGTAACAATTGCTTCGCACACCAACTTGATAAATCCTGCCAAGATCTTTTAGGCCAAAATTTGACCATATATAGTTATAAAGATTTATTCCATAATAGATGCATTTGGTAGGAAGGAAAAGAAAAGATAGCAAAAGCGGTCAGAATAAAAATGGACAAAAAGTTTAAAACTAGAAGGAAGTGTTACATTGAGACCCAACAATGAGCGGGGTGAATATTTTCATGATCTGGCTAAGTAGATTTGAACAAATAATTAATCATAAACAAGTAAGACAATAGTAAAAGAAGTTGAATGGAAGAAAGAACACAAAGAAGCAGAAATTCAGCTTACATCACTTCCTCCCATGGCTGGAACGAGCAATGAAGGAATCATCACACTTGTGCCCAGCATCAATATGTAATTTTGAAATGCTAGTAGGATAGCTTCAGCTGCAAGACAAGGCATTCACTGTGAGAGAACCTAAAGGAAACATCTGGTTATACAAGAACCTATAAGTGCACTCTGTCTAAATACGGGATGTTTCAATGTTGAGGCAGTTAGAACTTTCAGAATATGAAGACAAACAATGGCATATAATGATATAAAGGAACCCCCCCCCCTGTCACACACACACGCACATTATTGCTCAACTGAAACATGGTTAAAATAGCTACAGGGTAACACAAATAGGACTTGTAAAATTTTTCTGAGCTTGAAGCAGAGAAAGCTGAATGACAGTTTTCTTTCACCATTCAATTTACACATGAAATATATCAATTAAGTAATATTCATACAGTCATACCCTTAAATTGTGCAGAAGATTTGATTGATAATTGGTTTCTCTTGCAATGCAGTGACACCACAGTTCCCCACAGTGAACTAATGAAGTAAATCTTTACACACCTCTAGCACCTAAAGTAAAGAAGGCCAAATTTTCGAAATCTCAAATTGCACTGACTTATTTCTCATAATCACCATTTCATTATCCTTAAGTACACCAACTTCTTGATGATATATATTGATATTATACTACTTATTAGGCTATGAAGGCAGGTGAATATCTAGTAATCCATCTTCCATGGTTATTCTCCTGATGGGACCTCGATAAAGTTCCCATCTTTATTCCTTGCAGCAAAGAATCCAAAGAAAACTCACTATATATTACCCTCAAATAAAAAAAAAAAAATGATCTTAACAATCGGTGTAACTTTTTGAGACTGGGCTGGGATATTACTGCCTACAAGCATTAAACAGAGTCAATGGAAATTAAACTCGTTAAAGATTTCTGATTATGACAACGGGGACTAGATCCTTCAGTTATTAGTTGTACCAAGCTCCTCAAACTTAAATTTTGCATCAGTTCTTAACTTTCTTCTGCACAACCGTTTACATAAGACTGTAGAAGAACCTAAGAGCAGACTAGCTTAAACCTGTCAACTTAACAAGCTGACTTGATTTCCCGATAAAAAGCAACCAACTTTACTAGCCATTATGAAGGCTAATATATCAAATTCATATGGTCATCAATAATGCAATTACCACCCTACGTTTTGAAATGAGGCCCAATGAGAGCACACCAATTGAAAACTCGAAAATTACTTAAAGCAAATCAGACCATTGATGACATTACCGGAGAATTCAAGAACCCCAGACCCAATAAGTGTTTAACAGGACAAAAAACTTAACATAAATGATGGGTTAGTCACAAATTAATATGCGGGGCCACATACTTTAACGTCATTAGTGACTAATTTTTTCATTTACCAGAAATAACCACGCGAGAAGCAGAAGTGCTCTACAATGAATGGGTAAAAAGGTAACTACAATGTAATGCCATGATTACTAGCCTTCTTTGCTATGTTTATTACTTGTTACTGTTTCACATTAAGGACAAGTCGAAATGATAATGAAATACTGGTAAGTTCAAGATGTGTATTTTAAAAACCAGAATGTAATAATATAGATTTTATCTTCACATAAAAAAATAACCCGACGACCAAACAGAGCCAAGGATAAAAGAGAAAAGGATTAAAAGAAGTAACAGAAAAGTGCAGAGTCACACTCTATCTCAACAACATAAAAATCTCAGCTTTTAATTCCTATAGTAGCAGCCTAATCTCACACTTCTGGGGTTACGCATGCGGCAATAACCACCCATATAGAAAACCCAGCATATGTAATAGCTTCAAGACATGAAAAGAAAAGAGCTTTCTATCCTTTCTTCAATCCATTGGGTTTGTAATGATAAAATGAAGTCGCTTGTGGTTGGAGAAGTACCAAACATTGTCACGGTGCCTTAAAACTCACAAGCTTTTTCTTCCTTTGTTTTTTTAAGTGACTACAAGCTTACAGTCAAATACTTAAACAAGCTCCTTTTTTTGTCACATAGCGACCGAAGATGATGAAAAGGAAAACCAGAAGCAATAGGGAAAAAAAAAGAAACAGAAGAATGACGAGTGAGGTAAGCAACTTGAAAACTACAGAGAAAGCCACAAGCACATTTGCATATGCGTAGATTATAAGAAGAGAGAAACCCAAATGAGAGAGATAGAAAAAGAGCCTACTCCATGGAGGGTTAGAGTCCAAGCAGTACTCAAGATCCTGAAGCTGTTCCATAGGTAGATGGGTAGTGTCTGCCATTGTTGAAGCTTCTGACAAAGAGCTTCAGGAAGCACAAGAAGAAAACAAAGGAAGAAACAGAGATAAAGAAAGAAAAAGAGAAGGAGGAAGAAGAAGAAGAAGAAGAAATCAGAACAAAGTAAAGTGCAGATATAAAGTGAACAAAAGCATTAATATCAAAAGAAGATTGGAATAAAAAAAAATTTGGGGGGGGGGGGAGATTATGGAAAAGGAAGTGCCTCTGTAACGCCTCCCTTCTCTCACCGATAAGCTTGTTTTTCTTTGGTTTTGAATCAGTATGTTCAATTCACAAAACTACCCCTTAATCTCCATTTAAGAATAGGTAAGCCTCCTGAGCCCAAAGTATGATATGAAGTTGAAGTCCCTATTGGGAAACAAGGCAAAGCACGCCTCATTTTGGTCTCTTAGGAATTAGGAAGAAGTGGAAGAACTATTATACCCCTACTGGGATTGTACGGCATCCATGGAGATAAATAGTGTGGGCCCAAATGGTACATTTGTTGGTGGAGTATGCTTCCATCATCAGAGTGATGGAAAGGTTAAAATTTTTCAGAATAAGGATCAGGAAGCCTCTTGTGACGTTGTTGGGGTACAGTAGAGGCACAGCAATTTGTACCCTCAAGCCCCAAAAGAAGAGATTCTGCTGGTAACAACATTCGAAGGCTATGGCCCACTTATGGGTTTACTTTCTCTCGATCATACTCTTATTTTGTTGACATTCCTACACTCCATTTCCAATGCAGAAGCCAGAAGCTACTACTTACTGGTGAACAGTGCACCCTTACACATTGTTTAAGCTCACTAGTATTTTATAGTTACTTAAAGCTATGTTTATAATATGTCTAATTGTAACAATTGTATGGTTAATATTATTTCTCCATTGATTAATCTCTCTCTGGGTAAGTGTAATAAAGGACGGTGTTGGTTTTTTTTTTTGGCAAATGAAGGACTAGTTTGAATTAGGGGTCGGTGTGAAGGAAATCAGGAATGTTAGTCATAATTGACAACAAAGGTAAACTTACTAAGGGAGTTAATGAGCATTTAATGAAGTAGCAGGGTTATGAGTTGCCACATTAAATGAACATAACCTTTCTCATGGGCCTTTACTTCCTGTTTCTTTATGGGATGGTTCCTTCCTTGTTTCTTTTTGTGAGGGAGAGGGAAGGAATATGTGCTCTGACTAAGTGGAAACCGCAGACAGTGGGTTGGCTACTTTTTTACTTTGTTGCGAGAAAAAGGGTGGGGGGGATGGGGGTGCGGTCTGAGGGCGGGGGCAAATATGGTAAATTCGTGGAACAACAAAACAAGGCAAAAGGCAAACCAAGAGGTGGGGAGACTCAGTACGTTATGTGTTTTGATTATAATTTCTAAATTTGATTTTATAAATATAATTTTGAGTCAAACGATTTATATATATATATAAAAATATCACATTTAATTTAAAAGAAAAAACTTTTAAACTAAATGAATTTTTGAGATTACAAATATGTTTAAAAAATAATATAAATGTTAAAATAAACAAAAAATAAAATAAATAAAAATTCATTTAAATATCTCAAGGCCTGTTGCACACCATACTGATATTTCACATTTACACGTGCATTGCAACTGCATAATATTTTGAAGACCAAAATCCCTTATATGCAACATATTCAACCTTTTATTATAGATTATTCGTATGTGCAAAAGATGTGTATAACTTGAATTCGATAAACTAAAATTTTGAGTTGTTGAGAAAGTAGAAAAACATTTTTTTGAGTCATTTACCTTTAAGGAGTATGTTTGATTATATTCTATTTATAACATAAATTACGACATTATGTAAATAGAATTACTTAATTCTCAAAGTAGCAAAACATGATTTCTCATGGATTAATGCTACTGGTAGGTTTTCTTTTATAATTATAATTATACACAGTCAAACATATAAACTATTATAGATCAAACTAAAATAACAAAATACAATCACTAAATTTCAGATAAAATCACAATTGCTCATGGAATCATATTTAATTTTTTGATAAAAAAAGACTTTTTTGGAGGGTGCACTAACCCCTGTGAACGTAAATAATGTCATTCTATTTTCATATAATCCATGATCTCTGATGAGTAACATCCCCCACAAAAACCGATTCTCATGGAAACACAAGAAAACAAAATCCAATCCATTTCTAGCGGAAGAGTGTAAATTTACTCTCACTTTTAAGACCATAAGAATCTCTTTTTTTTCCTCTTCAGCATGCATAGGTTTGGCTTTGCAACTTTATCTTTCAGGTCCACATTGAAAGAGGAGGACCAGCTGTTGCTGTAACCCACCGTGCACCTCTGATTAGCGCACCTATTTGGTAGGAATATAGATTTAATTCCTCTAAAGTTAAAAGTTCAATTGTAAGAGTAATTAGAGAGAGAGAGAAAAATCATGTCAATCTCATAATTTTTGAGATTATATAATTTTTTTTTATCTATCTCTCTCTAATTATATATATACTTGAAGTTCAACAGTAGAAAATTCAAATCCGTTGGAATACCTTGCTTTTTTTTTGGGGGGTTGGGAAGGGAGGGGGGAGAGAGATTTTGGGGGAGGAGGAGAGGGAATTCGATCTCAGGCACGAATGTTTGCGTGACAATTATATTGCCCTTTTAATCACTGTCAGCTCCGTCATTAGAATTCCTTGCTGATTTAGTACCACTGCATGGTTTTTGTCCCAATTGAGGTAAGGCCCAGAATCTACTAGTACTGGGTTCTGATTCGCAAATGATTTTTTTTGGAAAATTGAAGCTGTATGAACTTGACCAAAAACCAAACAAAGAAGATGCATGCACAATTGGTGGGTTCTATTCATCTCTGCAGGTTGTTTAGGCTTCTAATTATAGGGGACATGTTTAAGGGGGTGCAGCGAGGACGTTGGTCTGAAATCTGAATTGCATGTTTTCAGGATTCAAAATTACTTCGTTTTAATATATGTTTGTCTGAATGTTTCATGGTTACCTGTGGATGTTTGATGGAAAAATACCCTGCTACGGTTGTTTTACAGTTTGGTTTACAGTATACTGAACTTAGATGGATGAGTCAATTACCTTCTTTTACAAAACTACCATCAAAATAATTTATAAAACCTAGACATAACACATAATATGAGTAATAACCAATTTCACTTTTAATTTTATAGATATTTATCAAATTTAACTTTTTACAAGTTAAAACTTTAACTGATATAGGATGCTTTAAATTTATTAATTTTAAAATCTTAATCAACAGTTGATTTTGAAATTTTATAAGTATGGAAGTTTAAATAACTAAATTATCATTAATTGTATTTATCAGTTTAGCCTTAAATATATTTTTATGCCACTAGAGTCAATTTTAACACTTATTTCAGCATTCAATCAATATGATTAGCTCATTGTTCAATCAAGTAGTAATAACTTTTACAACATCTCTTGCCACAGAAAACATACGGAAAGAATTTAGGTTAAAATTGTCATTACAGAAAATCAAGACTCGGGTCATTGCTTTGTGCTAGTTGGGTTTCGAGGAGAACTGATTTTGGAGGAACCAATTTTGTAAGAACTGAAACCCAATGAAGTGGTTTTTTCAGCTAAAAAGCGAATACCAAGAGACTAACTTGACTTTTATGAGCAAATTTGAAGGACAGCAGCAATGTTAGCCGCAACCTAAAATACTTCATCCAAATCTATCCTTCCATCTCTTTGTCTGGTCCAATATACATGGTGCAACTTACAGAAATAGCAATAAGTAAACCCCCAACAAGCTGACCAAAATTTGGAGCCACTCTTAACAAAGCAAGACTCCAAAATTGGGATAGTGCTGCCTAAAACACAAATGCAGGTTTTGTATCAGTCCCCACCACATGTACTTAAATTCAAGTATGAAACAAAAGAAATAATATTTCCTAGTGATACAGGCACATAGTGATTAGATACATGACACCTGACAAAATAACCAAGAGATCATCTCATAGTATTCAGAATGTTGGATGCAGGAAACAGTGAAACTCAAAAAAGGATGCTTTAAGAATATCTTGTAAGATCAAGAAAATCGGAGGAAAGCTCTATTTGCTATTGACAAGTTCCATCATATTTAACTAGGAGGAGACTAAATGCAGAAAGGACTAACACATACAATATAGGCCTTTTAACTGATAACCTTGAAGAAAAATTACAACAGGTTGACCTAAAATCTTGCCCACAAAATAACACCTCGATATTTGTCTATGTACGTCTCTCTGTGTATGAAGGAGTATTGACTATTGAGCACTCATTTAATATCAACCTAAGCAAAGTATCATCAAACAATAAATAATGAAAACCAATTCTGTACCTGAATGCAACTTTCCTACCATTTCCCCCAAATCATTTACCAAGGGAACTGGCCCTTTCTACAAATTCCTACATATCTCAACGACCAATTGGTATGCAGCCCTTGCTAAAGATGTGCAAGAATGTTCAGGCAAACTTAACAATATCATGGGATACAAATACAAATGGATACTTGAGACATACACTGAATCTAAAAACCAAATAATATGGTTTCAACCTTCAACTGAAACCAAACAAGGTTGGTTTCTATGAAAAATAAAATTCAGAACAGATTTATGAATAAGAATAAGATGGTTTCTATGAATATGACTACATGACATGAAAGAATACACAACACCGAAGAAAAGTCAGGGATAATATTTTCTCTGGCCAGTAAGTGTGAAATGCTCTCAGTGGATTCTGAACCACGATCTCTCCCTCCACCCATGTACTAATGGAGGTTATGCAGTTAGATCTAAAAGGTTATACAAATGATACCTACTTCCACCCTGCATTTTCCATTATCATAACAACTAAAAAAAAAATACACAACAATAGAGGTGAATTTTTTATAATATTTCCCACTTCTCATATTCATTTCTTGCAAATTCCTACTATGACAATTCTTAAAATTTTTATCTAGCAGCATGTTTTATAATTTATAGTTCTCCTCCCAATTCCTAAACTGGTGTATAAGATAACAGTCAAGAGTCATGAATGAAAACAAGGACAACTAAGAGGTATGCCAACAACATGCTAATGACAAAATGTTTCCCAACTAATGGGCTCTCAAATATATGGAAACTTAGAAGTTGAATTCCAATGACAAATGTGCGTTGTGTGTGTATTAAAAAAACAAAGAAGAATCAGCAGTATATTGAGAAGGATACCTCCAAGAACAGGATGTTGGCAACTTTAGCAGTCCTCTCAAGTTGTAGTCCTCGTGCTAACAAGACCTGCAAAGCATTCATATACAATACCGTCAAATAGTAAAGAGCAGTTAAAGTACCTACTTTTTTAGACAAGAAAGAAAAGCTATTGTAGAGAAGAGTACAAAGATTGAATAAGGCATCCTCCTATAAAAGCAAAAGGAAAAGAGATAACAACAACAACAACCAAGCCTTATCCCACTAGGTGGGGTCAGCTACATGGATCAATTGACGCCATTGAGCTCTACCAAATTTCAGTAATCTGTGGACTCCAGTCCCTCCACTTCCACCACTAATCTCCATGAAAAATCCTTGTTTGGTCACACTGGGATTTCGGGTAGGGTCACATGTTGTGCCAAGCCCATAATTAAATACATGCCACTTTATAACATTAAGCGTGTCAAGTTGTTCAAGATTGTGATGTTCAACACATGAAGTAATAGACAAAAAAAATTTGAGTCTGTTTCTTTTGTTCTTCACTGTCTCACAAGTCTAGCAGATATACGGTACCTTGTCTTACTTGAGCAAAGAGACAAAAGTTTTGAGAAGTATTACAGTCAGTATAGAGTTCACCAGAATGAGCAGAACTATTTAGTATTGTTTAGCAGAAAGATTAAATAATTCATTATATTAGAGTAGGCAGAAAGAACACAATTCTGGATGTCATTTTTGTTTCTTTTGCCTTATTTTCTCTTATCTGGCTACCACTATAGAAGTAAAACTCATAGTCCTCATTCAACTGCAGTATGGTAAGACCAATATTTACATCCACCAATTGTCTCTACAACAATGGTTTTTATTTTTTAAAAATAAACTATCACAATATAGTTTCGAGTTGCACCTCAGCAAAGAAGGCTAGAACACCAAGTACAAGCATAAGTAAAATTGACTGAAATCCTGGAAGCACAAAATCCTGCACCAAGGAGACAAATTATTTTATAAGTACCAAAACACTTCGTACATGTGATATATGACAGACAGATCCTGACTGACATTTTTTTTGGTAATGTGATCCTCACTAACATTTGGGATAAGAGATTACATGCTAATAACACTTACTTAGATAAGCTACATCTGATGTATCCTACTGGTGAATATTGAATAGCCTCAGCAAGGACAAAGGTTAATCACAAAAGCTACTAATGAAGGAACCCCTTTTTCCACTATGCTGAGGAATGAACTCACTGAAGATATCAAATGATGATGTCCGGTGATGGTTTTAGTTTGAGATAATCAGCAGTAGTTGTAAAGAACAAATTGCTGATAATCTAGACTTTATGAATGCAACATAAGGATCCAATGCTTGTATGACTATAGTAACTAAGGTTGTGCATTGAGAGCCTGAAGCAGTAAGGTTTGATTTTAATTAGGACTTCAATTTGGGAAAGGGTTTTTCTTGTTAATTAGGGTTTTAAATTTTGGGATTTTAATTTTGTTAATTAGGGATTTATCCTTTGTTTGAATATGGATATTCCTATCCCAGTTTATTTCCTCTTTGATTATTACTTGTTTTAGGGATTAGTTTGTGTACAGGGATATAAATACCCCTCTTTTCACAATTTGAGGACCTTGTTGCTTAATAATTGATAATAAAGATACGTCTCTTTTGCTAGAACCACTCAGAATGATCTCTTTGACCCCACAACAATTGAATGAACTTTTATTTACTCATTTAACAGGTTTTAAGAGGAAATAAGAGGGCCAAATTTTGCAAAGGTAAGCGAAAAACTCTGGAGTTTGGTGTATGAGATTGGAGAAGAAACCATATATTCTCAAAGACATGTTTCTTCCTTTACACATTCTATAGAATAGGATTGTCTTTTCACAATTGTATGGTATTCTGCTAATTTGAATATGTGACAAATTATTGGAGGGGTTTTTTGTCATTCAGTCACTTAATTCTGTCTTTTTATGATGTAGGAGATAACTTTCTTTTTTTATCAAAAAACAAAGCAATAGAAAAAGTGATGAATTGTTATCACTCTAGTCAATGATCCAAAAGAATGAGATAAGGAAGATTTTCACCCAGGTATAGGAATATAGGATCCACAGGGACTGGGTACAGAAAAATGCATTAGGGGCACAGTGGTGGCTATAGAATACCTTTGAATTTAAGAACTATGAAGAAGTAAACAATGCTGAGCAATCAAGAGGCAACAAGCATCTACAAGTATAGCACAGATGCAAATGTTAATAATGATAATGCCAAGATGAAGAAAAGCACAGGATGGAAAATATATGCAATCTAGAAAGACCTTCAGGCTAAAACATTGGATATGTTACTTTTCCAAAAGGGTGAAATTTGAGGAAGAAATTGGTAAAGTACAAGGTAGAGGACGTAAGACGACCTCAAAAGAGAAAAAATAAACAAAAACAAAGCAAAACAAAAATTGAAAAACCAAAGTACAAAACTTCAATGCAACAGAGCCATCCAATCCCATTGGATATTGGTTGGAGAAATCCCCTATAAAGAATAAACTGACCGGTTCCACCACAAAGAAGCCAAATGAACAATCCTAACCCAAAGCAAAGGTGATATAGAATGATACATTGTTAAAGG
The DNA here is from genome assembly GCA_019955255.1 of Castanospermum australe. Lineage (NCBI taxonomy): Eukaryota > Viridiplantae > Streptophyta > Magnoliopsida > Fabales > Fabaceae > Castanospermum > Castanospermum australe. The sequence goes on from NSJW01000368.1 coordinate 290,077, forward strand.
TTATACTGAATAATGATTTTGATATACTAGGAATAGAAATTGAAAAGAAAATAACAATTGCAGAGATTTTCATTATATTGATGGCAATCACCCAGGTAATACCCAGTGTAAATCATCATTGATATTAATTTCTTGAAGGGAGTATACCTCAACCATTGACTGAAAATAGTAGCTCATATGCACCATGAATTTACCTCAAAGATATATGTGCATATCCCCATTGCAGGGCTAGCCAGTATGCCAAATGAAAAGACAGTCAACCTGTAACAAAATGGAAATTCACATAGGTTAGATAGAGATACATAAACTCTAAAATATACTCTGCCAAAAACACTTGTGGATTATGTAGCTACTATGTCATATGTCTCCTCAAACTTCTCTCAGTATTTGGATCTCTGGAGTCATGGTAACCATTTTACAGCCACTAGCACTCTGCACTGATGTATCTTACAACCAATAGCACTCATATGCATACCACACTATAAAACCATTTATGCAATTTTGACCTCATAATAAATAGTTAAAGAGTGAAAGAGAAGAAGTCGATAAAGTCAGGACTATATGATGATAAACAAGCTATTTCAAAAATTTGCATGGTAGAAGATTAATATTCTTCTTCAAAGGCTAAGGCCAGTTTGTCATATCATTAGACCTCAAAGAGCACTCTTCGTTCCAAGAATGTGTCTGTAGTATATAATTAAGTAATCACAATTCCATATTTGGGTAGAAAACACACTTTTTCTCCTTAAAATCTGTTGAGTATCATCTAGTTTCTTGTCATTTCAAATTGCAATCAACTCCATTCATCTTTCATATTTAGTATCATCTTCTAATACATTGAAAAAATGTATAGCAACAGGAAACTACTGTGTAATATAGATTCTAAATCCAAACAAATTCGTAAATTATGTCATAAAAAGCGTAAAACTATTTACACATATAGCAGAAGAGAGAAATAGTGAGAAAATGAACAAGGAAGAACCTATATTTACTGTTTTAAACGGGTACAAATTCATTTATTACAAAGCCCAGGAAGTTTGTTATGCAAGGAATATTACCAAAATAAAGAAAAATCTCACCAATAACAGTATGTCTCCCTTAAATATATAGCTGCTGAGACTATTTGTATCTCTCAACTGCTACTTCAATGCTTCTCTTTACACAAGATTCCGTATGAATCCCCTTCACTCTGCCCCCCCCCCCCCCCCCAAAAAAAAAAGAAAAAAGGAAATACACATCCGTCTTTCATGGGGTGTGAAAAGTATGTCAACTGATGCAATCATATTTTGGTGCAAAGATGGCAGTTGGCCTTTATTTTTTATTTCAGAAAAAGGGGCCACCCATGCACCCCAAGACAAACTAGGAAGATCCCTCAAAGGTAAAACGAATCTGCAAGGAAGAATATAACTAAATGCTCAAACTAAACATCTAATCTCAACTGAACAGGATACCAGCTAAAGAACCCGAAAGAACCCAAAGCTCACCCCTTTCCCAAAATTCAATTGAGTACTGTTCTCCATAAGCTAAGCGAACAAATATTCATTTTATTACCTTTATCTTGCACCACTGATATCCCAATAGAAGAAGTGCAGAGTCTCTCTTCAATAAAGACAATTTCTTTAGCTTCTTTTCTTTCCTAATTAAAGCACTTCCACCTTGCTTGTTCACTTTGCAGACTGCATTAGCTTTAATTTAGTATAACTCATTAAAACAGACAAGAGGCCTTGTTCCCAAATGCCTCAAAGGTTGAATCCAGAATAGAGCCCTTAGTTATCATGAATGGATACATTTTTAGGTCGTGGTACACCATGAATGCACCATAATGTGGAATGCATGACCCAATTGGTGGTTCAAAAAATGGTGCAGCGGTTCTGATATATATTTACAGCCATGACTATATAGCAAGAACCCATTAATAATTATAGTCCTAATGTAACTTGTCTAAGCATCATATCTTCCTTTAAGTATAGTGCTGAAATTGCCACTGGTGTATTCATGACAATACTAATTTGCACATGGATAAGTATAATCGGTAGACAATAGCAACCTTCATCTCTATGCAATCTGACCTTGACATACATTGTCATATACTCACGTGACCTCATACCATCTTTGAGCTGTGTTCATGACCTCACAACAAAGTACTATTATAGTGTTTCTTAATATTTTAAAACTAAGTTAGAAGCCCTTTTTTTATTCTATACTAAAATCCTAAAAGGGTTATACTTTTAAACCTTCAAAAGGTCATTGAGATAAGCATTTAACTAAACCCTTTTGTTTCGAATCCACTACTTTTTAGCAAATTATCCCTTCTTCCTGTCTGCCCCTAAATCTAAAATTTCTAAAATACAGTACATACTTCCTAAAATATTCTGACAGAATTTAAAACCTAAACTCACATGAATTCTAAAACAAAGAGATAGGAAATACTTGGTAGACTTATCAAATTCTATCTTATCTGGCAATGAAGTATAAACCAAAGCAGAATAACCAGACATGAACAAAACTGAGGTGCAAACATCCAGGAACATAACATTTATGAATTTGATCAATGGAGCAAATCCAACTTATACCAGCTGGTAACCAGCAAACAGCTTTATAATCTTACAGTGGCTGATCAGATGCTTTTGCTCCAGCCCTTATAAGGCAGTAACTAGTTCCACCAGTTATTGATGAAACGAGACCAAGTAAGATTGCAAATATATGATGACTTCCTGTAGCATATGCATTGTTTGCTTCCTCAGCTTTGACCAGCTGTCCTGAAAAAGTCCAAATATAGATATAAGGAAGAGTAGTTAAAGTATGGCTATTGTTCTTCCTGCACGTATATGATGCAGGTTATACGCCACTCAATCTATCAGAAATAAACAAAAATATAAAGAGCTTAAGGAGAACAAGATAAAATTAAATAGGGGTGGACAAAAAAAACTATAAACCACACTGAACCATTAAATTGAACCAAACTGAACCAAGAAAGACTGCATTGTTTAAAGTGGTTTATAAACCAATCTAGTTTTTATGGTTCAAAACAGTGCGGTTAATTATTAATCAAATAGAATTTGGTTAACCATATATAACTAAACAAAATTACATTATTTAAAAAAAAAAATTCCCAAATTCAATAACGGAACAGTGTCAGAGTAGATTTATAGGAGTTCATTGGTATGGAGACACTGCTCTGCTGCGGCAATCAATCTTCAATTGATTTAAACTTCAATCAATTAATCTTTAATAATTAATTTGCTAATGGTGCTCACTCTTTTACTTTTTATTTCTACTGGATCCTATAAGTCAAGTAGTCAACTATGATGATGATGATATTTGCATCGCAATCCCATACAGCACGCCAACATGTTTATTTAACATACAAATATGGCTTGAATCAGTAACTAATGGATATAGTTTATAACAGTTAATTGAACCATATTTATGGTTTAGTTTGGTTTTCTTGTAAAATGAATACAGTTTAAATTTGCAATTTTTTAAAACTGAACTATATTTCTGATTCAATTTGGTTTTTGGGAAAAAACCAAACTGAACTGAATTATGGACAGGCCTAAAATTAAAGGCTCTGTATCACTACTCTACCACATGCTCATTCTTGTTTTAGGGTGTCCATAACTCTCTGTCACGGAAACAAGCTGATAATATGAATAATTGAAGCATTTACAAGAGATCTCCAATCAAATATATCGGGGGTGGGGAGAGGCGAAATCAAGAAAACTTGCTCCCATCCATGATCAAAACCCAGGTGGCTTCTGTAAGTGAGGCCTCCTGAAAACAACAAACCAACGGCCAGTAGGCCCTTGGTTGGCTTTTTTGTGGGGAGAGGGGGGATAGAAACTGTTGTCCGGCAAATTCAAAATTAAACCTAGTGCATTCTAATTCTAAATCATGTAAGCTTGTTATAACTTAAAGGACGCCAATCATTATGCATTTAGATTTTAGAACAATTGGAAATGAAAACAACTATACCATGTGTACCATGCATTTCTCGGAAAAAGAAGAGCACACCAAAGAAACTGCAAGCAAGACCTGAAAAATAGATGGCATTCAATAATCAATCATTAACTGCAATTGAGAAAGAAGACATACATTTGTAATTATTTTATTAATTCTTATTGTATGTATAATTTGGGAATTAGGTTTGTAGTTTAGTAATTATGATTTAATTATTAAGAACTTTGGGTTTAGTTGCTTGGACCCCAAAGTATCTTATTGCAAGTTGGATTAGTATCTTATTTCCTCTTTTAGGTTATAATTGCTTGAATAAGTTAGGCTTTCTTGTCCTAGTAGAATGAGGTTTATTTGGGTCCCCTATACAAGGTTTAGTACACCTGTAGGGATTTGAGTTGTTGTTGGAATTATCAATAATAATTGAGGGTTTTCAGTTTTCCCGTCCTGTTCTACACCAACCTGTATAACAAAATGACTGAATTGTATAAAGTATAAACAGAAAGATAAGGTCAAATATAAGATCTTAAATGGTAGTTACAATTAAAAAAATACAGTTCAAAAACTATCTTGGCTTTCTAAAAAAGAGAGATAACCTCACAACAATTTAATTTAAGAAAGAAATCTAAATGTCATTCATAATATAGACAAGTAAACAATCAGGGATTAAAGTTTGCCTTACAATTTATATTGAGTCCAAGAAAATAGAATGGCAGAAACATGTACAGAAAAAGGCCATTATCAAATGATAACCAAAGAAGGAGATGGCTATTATACCTTAAAGATATGTCCAACCTAAAGTAACTGAAAACATGATAAAAACTAACCTACGAGGGTAGACTTCTAAAAACAAAATAAGTTTGGTTTTTCAAATAAAATCCACATCTTTCTCCTCATTCCATCATAACTTTAAAATAGCAGGTAGTTTAAGAACAGAACTGTGAAATTTTACCTGCAATGTCAGCTATTTTTAATTTCTCATGCAAAAAGACCCTTGCCATAAGAGAAGCCATAACTGGAGTTGTTGAATTCAATATGATAGCCTGAGAAAAAGACAACCTCTGAATGCTGAAAAAGAACAGATTTCTTGTTATTACAGTAGTTGGCAACTCATCAAATCCTCAAGGAGCATCCCCACACAATAATTAAAAAGCTTGGGAAGTGATGATAAGCGTTGTACCGATACTCATCCACTAAAGAAAACAACCGATGACGTCAAATTACAACCATGGTTCTGACTGAACTTAACAGCAAGAATATTACATACTAAAGAACTCCTATCAATGTGGCATTCCACATTGTAGATGACTTGTAGATTTTAAAATAACAAACTTCTTTGTCTTTATGTACTTATCAGTTACATGCAATGCAATACAAATCCCTCTGCTGAAACCTTCATTCGATATGGTACAGGCAACTAGTGCAATTACTGAACAAACCAGAAAGCTTTATATAATATGCCCTGTGTGGAAAACTATCACCATTCAAGAAAACTATATGATCCAATAGTCCTAAAACTAAGATAATTTACAAACATAAAAAGATGAAGCAGTGAAAAAAAAAATTCAATAGATAAAATACCATCCAAAAATGTCAAATGAAATGCTGAAAAGAATAGATATTGAGAGAAGGAACTCAAATACTGCTTACCAATATACAAAACTTGACAATGACACACAGCCTGTAAGGGCCCTTGAAAGCAAAATGTTTCTAACATTGGATGTTCCAAATAGTGGCTGTTCACTCCTTCTCAACCACAAATACGACAGTATCAAGATAATTGTACATCTTGTAAAAGCAGTCTCAAACAAAGGAATTGCCTGAACTGCCAAATCAAAATTGTTAGTGCAAAAATTAAAATGAGGAATGACTAACAAAAAATGAAAAAAAAAAAAAAAGATAACGGTAGATGTCAAAAAAATCTCAAATTTGAGTGAACTGCCAAATAAAAAATATAATAAAAATTGATAGAAGGCAAACTAACATAAGTAGTTGGTAAAAATCTTATGGAGGAAAAACCAAATTATTGAGAATGAAGACAAGAGAGCCCTTGTGCTGAATCCATTGTCTCCTCCACAGAATTCATATATTATACTTTAAAAAACACACAAAGGAACAAATAGTGATGTTCCCAGAATGATTCAAAAGCAATTAATTCAGTGTTTAAGGACTAATGTGTGATTGAGGGAAATGTGGCTCAAAGATGGTTTCAAATATTTGGCATATAAAGCCATTATGCATGGGCAGTGCTCAAGAGTTTGAGTAGTTTGAGGAGGTCTTAGGTTCAAAACTTTATGCCCCAAAATAACATTTGACATATATAAGATCTGATCAGAATAACTTCAACAATGAAAAAAAAAGGAATGAAAGGGAAAAAAAAAAAAAAGAAGTCCGAGTCTTCCTTTTTTCCTCCCTAAAATAATTGATAAAACACAAAAGTTCAACCGCCATCATGGTATTGAAAATGGCCAAGTCCAATCAGAATCGGTTGCTAATTTCAACTATAGGTTTTTCCTTTCGGTCATTCCATTATTCTGTAAATGCATAATATCAAGCAAAGCACATGGCATACTATGCAGAACAGCAGAACTTTACCAGAAAAAATATTGGACAGAACTCCCATGAGAAAGTAGATTATAGATGAAAGGGCCATACAAAGTAAACCAGAGTATCTGGACCCACTCCATACCCACAATACAAACTGAGTTAAAGAAGATGTCTCCAACTCCAGTAACCTTGTTACTTCATCCTGCAGCCAAACATAAGGTAAAGAAATCAGTTCTACTTCAACAGTTTCTGTTTGCGATTTTCTTCTTGTTTTATTTAGTGTATTGTACTTCTACTGGTGAATTACAAAGGTAAGCTTAGTTTGAGTTTTGTGCTTCAAAACAACCCTTTCCACATATGCACACACGCTGAAGCACGTGAAGAACGCAGAAAAAATTTGCATAAATTATAAAAACTCTTCCACTTTGCTCCATACTTATGAAGTTTACCCCTGGAGATTTCCGTTGAAGCAAATTACCCCATCAACTACCCTATCTCGCAAATGAGATACCGGAACAGCTAAGATAGGGTTTTTTAAGAACATGCCACTGTTACTTGCATCAGTGGCATAAATCAAATTTCTCCCAACTTTTCTCATTAACTAAACTATGAATCATCCTAAAGAAACTCTATCTAATTCTAATGCTAAAACCCTCTTCGAAGCGCCAGACTTCAAAAGAATATTCTTTTCCCTCTTTTCTAAAAGATGAAACACTTGAAAACGAGTAAGAAATGACAAAATAAAAAAAATTCCAATGAAAGCTTCATTCCCAAGTAAACATGCATAAATCAAATTAACTCAACCCAAATGGAAAATATGAGAAATTGCTTTAAAGAAAAAAAGAAAGAAATCACAGAGAAAAGAAAAAGAAAAAGAAAATACTCTGGGTTTTCTTCTAGGATAAGAGGCGGTGAAGATGCTGATCTTGGGTCTTTCGGGATGCGTGAGGAGAGGGGCTATCGCCTCCGAAACGGCATCGGCGTCAGGATCAGTATCACCTGAATCGCGCACAATCAGCTCAACAACGTGATCTGCATCTCCGGACTCCGGGGACGCCATGGTCGTTTGCTCATTCAGATCAGGCTCTCAATTGTTATTATTTTCTTATTCTAACAAAAATTAGTAAGGTTTTAATTAATTTGTACACAAAATAACTATTGCTAACGCCAAAACACCTACCACCCCGTATTTTTCATAAATAAATATTATTATTTTTTATGAATTTTTTTTTTCACTATTATGAGAATGCATCTGACTAAACGATATCAATTTACCCGTAAATTGAATATTCAATCATTTAATCTTATTATTAGAACTATGATTAAATTTATAAAAATTATATAAAATTAATTAAAATTGATTGAATTAATCAGTTTAACTAATTTAATTAATTAATTATTAATTTTATTTTTTAAAAAATTTAATATTTTTTAATATTATATAAATATTTTTATAAATTTTATATTATTATATTATTTAACTAATTAATTTAAACAGTTAAATTTAAATCAAAAGCCTATGAATTTACTATATTGTCTAGTTTTAATAATATTATTTTTTTATAACATTAAAATGATGTAGTGGTCTTAAAAAATTAACTAACTTCATTCATTTTAATTTTTAAAAATCAAAAATAAAAATATAATGAGTTTGGATAATTTATTAATACATTTAATATATATCAAACATTATATTACGAACAAAATACATGTTTAAAGATAGATACGCTGATTTATTCTTATATTTTTATTTCAATGAAGTAAACAGCAGAGACTGGTGTGGGTTGCATTGTAAATAAAATAATGCACACGGTACGGTGTACAACTATACAATTCTTGTCCATCTTTTCTGTTTTTTGTCTGCAATTCTTGTTCATCTAAATCGAACAAGCCCTCAGTTTTTTATGACCAAAAACAAAAATGCGAACAAGCTCTTTGGCCCAAAAAAACCAACAAACAAACAAATCGAACAACCCAAGACGCAAAACTTGTACTCAGTCACTACAATTTTGGTTGACCCAAAAAAAAAAAAAAGTCACTACAAGTTTGAATTTGTAGTATAGTGGCACCTACTTTTATTTTAAAGGGTATGATTCCAAGCCCCGTCTAGAGTGAATCTGGTTATTCATATTTCCTTAGTTTAACTTACTTTCTTCCATTTCTTGTCAAGTCTTTGAACTCCTTTTTTGTAATAAAAAAATTATTATTTTGACTTATTATTAAAAAATAGAATAATGTGAGAACTAAGCTCAAATGTTGACAATAGATCAAAATTTACATTGTGTTTGGATTTTTTTATTAATAGAACGGAAAGAAAAAAAAATAAATAAGAAAGAGAATAATAGAATAAAAAATGGTTATATTTTTTCTTATTTAGAAGATTATAAAAGAATGAAATAGAACTTCATTATTTTTATTTGGAAGTTTAATTATTAAAAAATAAAACAAAATTATTATAGTTTTTAACTTGCCAAATAATTCTTTAAATTTATTAAAAAAGAAAATTTAATAAATAAGATAAAAGATAAATATGTAAAATACTTATTTTAAAATTATAAATATTTTTAGTCTCTATAATTTTACTCTAATTTAAAAAAAAACAAAAATTAGTTCTTTAAAGAAGAAAAGAGAGGGAATAAATCCTCTTGAATTCTTTTCTCTTTTTATTTTTTTTTAAACTTCAAACTGGAAAGCTTATTCCCCTTTCTTTTCCATTTTCTTCATTACGTGTCATCCAAAAACACAATGTCACGTATTGGCAATAACTTCAGCCTCTTCAAACCGAAGAAAGTAATGGTGAGTAGTTTATTTGTACTCTGAAAATAAAATATTGAATCTCGAGCATCAAGTTTTCCTTCTGCCAAACAGATCTCGTTTTGGACCACAAGTAGGTTTGCATTGGCCTACACACGTTGGGTTAGAACATATACAGAACATAGAATTGTGCTAATGGTATCTCACGCACCGACTGCTACATATATATCTCCCAAAACTGTTGATGCAGATGTTTGTGTTCCCCAATTATTTTCGAAATATACCAACCCATTTAAATACAGTGTCTCGCGTGGACCAATGATCAGAATGAACAAGTTCCTCACCGTCACCTTATAAAACAAATTAAGACTGTATGTGAAGCCTAATTTGACAAATTTTCTTGCTGGGGGTTAGTAGATTTTACTTGAAGAAAGATGAAACAAGAAATTCTACTGTTTCCATTAAATTTTGTACAGTAAACTGCTCTGATATTTGGTTCCTTGTTAATAATCAAAGAATCCCTACATATGTATTTGGAGTTCTGGTAGCTAAACTCCACTTGAACTGGAAAATTACGAACTGAACTAGAGTACTAGACTTGAGTAGTGTTTTAGAAGGTGACAGGGATGAACCTGTTCATTCTGAATTGGTCCACACGTAAGACAATGTATTTAAATGGGTTGGTGTAAGTTACATGTATATCTCGGAAATAATTGCGGGACAGACACAATTACATGGGTTTTGGAAGATTTATACATAGCAGTCGTCGGTGCCTGAGTACTGTTCCACGACACTTCCAAGTTCTACCTCAACATGTGTAGGCCTATACAATACATTGGTCCAAAAGAAATCGGTTTATTATAGCTATCAATGTGGGCCAGTCACACTAGTCCTAACCCACATATAGTTTGTTAGTGTTGTTAATGTGGCCCGCTCACTTCACTCTAGCCCCAACTCACATACAGTTAGTACACTTAAACTGTCAATGTAGGCCACTTCACCTCACGCTAGTCCTGTCCCATGTAAATGAACCAGAACTAAAAAACTCACATTTTAAATGGATCAAAATTAAGCTTAATCTACTTGAGTCTACACATATATTGTATCTTATATACTGGACTTATTGTCTTTATTCGAATCCGGACTCCTATATTAAAACTTGAATTTAGCTTGAGTGATAATATATGTATAAGTAGTATTTAAATATTTTAATTTTCATAAAATGACCCTGCTTTAATACTTCTTCTAATGTTTAATAGGAATAACAATAAATGATTTTTAATATTATTTTGAATTCAAATCTTACTTAAATCACTTTGCTTTATTTTTGCAGTAAACATTATAATAATGACTCTTTATGTAAAAATAACAAAAGAATATTTAATTTGCACAGTTTGTAAAGCGAAAACCAAAACACCAATTCTTATCGGAACAGCTGCCACTTTAATAGATCATAGGTTAATTAGGTAAAGTTTTATTGTCATGGTGAAAGCTAAAGTATTTATTTGTAATTACATATTTTATACGGTACTTGTATCGTTGAAAACATATATTATTCATAGAAATGATATTATCGCTCACTTTACAACCAAAATCATTGATGGGTTGATGCTACCTAAACATTCAAAGGAACATTAACATAACTCAGAGAGATTAGTTTAATAGCTAAGAATACGTACTCTTTATCTTAAATATTCGACCGGGTTGGAAAAAAAAAAACAAGGAACTATGACAGCAACGTGACATGAGTTTAAGAATATGAACATGAATGGAATATATTATGTCGGTGGGAAATTAAGAAACAAAAATAAGTTTTGTATAAGGAATTAGTGTATATACCCATGCTCTGCACGGTTTTAATAAGTTAAAATATATATTAAAATATTTGAATAATGTAAAAATATAATTTAAGAAGCGATAATGTAATTGATTTATTGTGATTAAAGATAGTTAATGATCTTACCACGTTTCATGTATATTTTTAGATATTTTTCATCCATATGATATTAATGAATTAATATCTAAGGAAATAAAAAGATCAAAATAAGGAAATAAATTAAACAAAAAGAGCACAGAAAAAATTTCAATAAGTTTCCCACATCATATCCCTATTATAAGAGAAACAGTTGACATCAATCCGTGGAAAACGTGCATGTGTATAATTTTCAGTACAAAATACAAATAAAACACATTTTCGTATAAATAAAATCAAGTTGTACGTTGTCAACGTTTAATAGAAAAAAGACGTCAGATACAGATGAAAAATTACTTGCGTGAAGTTCAAACTTACTTATAAAAACGTTATTTTAAATGGTAATATTCATGCCATAAAAAGTATGTCTGTAGTTATTATAAACATTATAACAAAACAATTTGTCGGTAAAAAACTTATTCAGAAAAACTATTATCTTCGGCAACAACACACTAGATGACATATATTAAAAAGTAGTAATAATAATAATTAACAAATAAAATGTAGTAATGATAATAATTTATTTTAAATATTACAGAAAAAATACTATTTTCCGTAAAGAATTTAATTGCTACAAATAATTTTTAAAAAAATTTACAGAAAAATAGTAGTACTATTAATATAGCAAGGGGGGCTAATGCTGTTGACTTTTTGGGACGTGGGTAATTAATTAAGCTGTTGAAGTACCATTATTATGTTGCTCTTTTTATTGATTCGAGACTAATTATGATGTCTGCAGTGCATGTTGTCCGAATCCTGAGTTTTTTTTTTTTTTTGTATTTAGAGTATTTTTATTTTAAAAGTAAAAGATTAATTTTTTAATTTTTGATTATATTTTTTATAAAAAAATCTATTAATAACACATATTTTATTTATATTTATTAAAAATTAAATTCTGACTATAATATTTAAAAAATTTAAATTATTTCTATTTAAATCAATTCATGTTAAGTTGATTGGTATAGTAATTAACAATCATCAGGAGCCTCTCTTTTGTTTCCAGGCATTTCTACATTCTTTCTTTTAATATTTCCTTTCGGATTATGCGGGAAGATACATTTAATTTCTGTTGTGAATGAAGCTAATATTTTACTATAATTGAAATCATAAAAAATTGAAATAACGGATACGATCTCATAATTTAAAGTAAATTCAGATATTCATTTCTTAAATCTCTTTATTTAATGATTTGTTAATGATAAGAGTTAGAGTAAAATTCATTTTTGGTTCTTTAAAATATAAGTATTATTATTTTAATTTTTTAAAAAAATTTATTATTAATTTATTTCTTAAATTTAAAAAATATTATTAAAATTATTCTTTTATATATAAATAGAAATTAAATTGATAAATTTTCAATGATTGATAGACTAAATTGATGATAATTTTATATAATTAAAAAAATTAAATTATGACTTTTTTATCATTAAATAATTAAATTAAAATTAATTTTTTAAATAATTAAAATGATGTCACTTTATAAGTTCAGAAACTAAATCAATGACAAAATATTTTAAAAAACTAAAATTATGACATTTAAATACCTGGAGAATCAAATTAATGGAGATTTACTCTAGGATTTAGGTATGTTAGTTTATGAATGAAGGGAAAGAGAGACATTTAGTTTGATAGCATATATAGCCATTATAATTATAGTCACATGTGCTAATTAAAGTCAAAGTTAATTAAATAGGCTGAAATGAAAAGCCCAAATTCGCATAATGATAAATAATCATAAGGTTTTTGTTTCCAAATTGAGAAAGCATAGCATATCGGGTACTAACTATATTATTTTTACATTTCAATCTTACATCTCTCTTATATATTTATCTTTTAGAGTAAAAAAAATAAAAAAATTTAAAAAATTAAATTTTTTTTCTTTTTTTTATTACTATTTAAGATAAATATATGAAAAAATGTGTAAAAGTAATATATAAGAATAATATTTTTTTTTGGATATATCAATTGATCAAAAGCATACGAAGAGCAAGTATGTGCATAAGTATATACTAATGTGTATCTGTGCGCTGCAAGGTTTTATTACAATAAAATATATATTAAAATATTTGATTAATGTAGAAATACAATTTATAAAGGAATGACGTAATTGAATGATTGTAAGTAAAGATTGATAAACCAACAATTCATGTAAAGATAGAGTCAAGATCCCTAATTTTAATTTGTAATAGAAGAACTGAGATCTTTGGTTTGATTTCTAAAGCAATACACCTCCCTTCTTCAGTTTCCCAAATTCAAACCACCGCTTAATTAACAAGCTTGACATATTTTATGAAAATTTGGATGAAATTTATTTAAAAAAAAAAAAAAAAAAAAAAAAAAAAAAAAAAAAAAAAAAAAAAAAAAAATTTTCAAATTCCAACTCCTCCTTAATCAACATGTTGAATTAATTAAATTTTTCGTGGAAGATAAGGCTATAAGACAGCTATAAAATTCCAAAAGTTAAAAGCAAGTTCATAAATAGATAAAAGGAATGAATCTATAAATATGTGACTCAATAATAAGTAAATTAAAACTCTAATAAAATAAATTATATCTATAATATTAAAAATTTAAATTTTATTAAGAGAATATTTGAAACAAAATTACACCTCTTAAAAATAAAATCAAATAAGATACACGAAAAAATGGACTTAAGAGAAAACCACTTATTTGAGCTATATTTAAATGAGGTCTAAACACAACAAATTTTCTTTAAGCAAGTGACCCATAAGAAATATATATATATATATATATATATATATATATATATATATATATATTTATATTTATATTAAGTAGTAATGCTTTTCTTTTCAAAGCATTCATTCATACATATCTTCTTATATGAATGCTTTGAAAAGAAAAGCATTACTAATTGCTACGTTGCCGAGTTCCCCTACAGTCCCACAAACAAAAGGAGATTTCTAGTGATGGTAATAATTACCACAATATTAACTGCAAGAGTATCATTGTAGTCTAACTGTTTGTAGATTTTGTCCCTCTCCTTAGCTGTGGTATATTATAATCTTCCCAACGAAATAAAGGCATGCAAAAGATTGGGAAGTTCTCTTATTCAGTTTCATGTAAACATAACAAAAAAAGGGGGTTATCATCATCATCGTATCATTAGGGAGACCTTGCTCATTTTTTTTCTCCAAAATCTCGAACCAGTGATGGAGGGAGACACAGAGGGAATTGCTGGAGGGCCAATAATGATGAGTAGCATATGGTAGGGCACTGAAGTTGCATCATGTACAGTGAAGGCACACACACTGACACACTCTGCTTTCTCTCTTGGTCAAATAATTTTAATAATAATAATATTATTGGTATATATTTTTATGACATTATTTTATATTATTTTTAATAATAAAATAAAAAATACACATTTTAATACATACTTTCTCTAAATTTTTCTTTTTAAACAAATAAAATATAAATAATGATGTAAATAAATTAGTTTGATAACAAACATTTTCCTACTTTTTAAACTTGAAGTAGGAGTTTTTTTGCTTCGACCCAGTCTCCTGCCAAACGTAATCTCTTGATAGCAGGCACATCGCTTTTGATACAAAGGAGTGACCAACTTTACCCACGCCATTTTTTGCTCAGCTTAAAAATTGTGCACAATGACATATTAACTATTTACGAAGACGAGAAACAGAGCACCCCCTGTATGCAGCATTTATGGAGCCAACTTAGCAACCCTGGTTCTAAGACTCCAATTATTTTTCGAAGCTTCCGTTTTATAACTTCTATAAGCTGCGCAAAAATCCAGCTAGCAGCTATGCGAGAGGTTTATAAAAATAGAAAATTGACAGATAATAATTTTAAATTTAAAACATCTGCCAGTACAAAAATTTATACAACGAAGTTATTTTTATACTTTTTTTTAATGCCATTTTTCATTTACCTATTTTTTATGGAAAAAAAGGAGAAAAAATGTAAAAAGAAAGTAAATTTTTTTTCTTCTTTTTTATTATTCAAGATAAGTATATAAAGAAAGTGTATGAATAAAGCATAAGAATAATATGACTCTTATCCAAATAACATCCTCAACAAATTTATTTATCAAAAAAATTCTCAACAAATCTGATTCTCTCAAATGATACTCAGAATGAAAGCAATTATGAATAAATAAAACACAGGGATTTGAGCCACCCATTTTTTTATTATTAATAATTTATTCCAGTTTGGCATCTTATTAGGAACTAACCAAATGGCAACAATGAACAAAAAAAAAAAAAAAGAAAGACAAATGGCTTCAAAGCTACACATGCAAGGCTCTTGTAATAAATAGAGGGAATAGCCGCATTGAAATGCCAGTGAAGTTTTTCCACAGAGCAGGGGGCTTGCCTTATTTGGCACATACATAGATATCAAAGAGTTGGAAAATTCACCCTTGAGTGTAAGAAATGTATAAAAGTGATCGGGAGAGTTTCACATTCTCATCATGTGGGCCTCTCGCGCAAAAGGGTGCCTATTAGATCGTAGGCACAAGCTTTCAAAGACAATTCTATTCAAAGTTTTCAAACCACTGCTGTGCTGGGGTGAGTGAGGTGAGGCCTCACTTTTTCCCTATTCCCTTCGCTCCTAGAAAGTTGTTTAGGAGGGAAGAGGCAATGGAGGAGCAGAGACAGCCACAGAAGAAACCCCATTTTGGACCTTCTTCCAAAACCCCCGGACTTGTTCAGCATTGCTGTCTTTGCCTCTTCATCTTCACCATTTTCTTCACTGCTACTCTAGCTTTTGACTATGCCGATGCCCTTTCAAAGAGTCTCCTCTACTTTGAAGCACAACGCTCTGGGAGGCTACCTTACAACCAGCGTGTCACTTGGCGCGACCATTCTGGCCTCACTGATGGCCTAGAACAAGGGGTTAGCCCAAATTCTCAATACCCATATGCCCCAACAAATCAAATTCTTGTCTTTTCACTTTCTGGGTGTGGCAATTCCCTTTCAAACTTAAAAAGCACGGTTCATTTTGTGCAGGTGGACTTGGTAGGAGGGTACTACGATGCAGGTGATCACGTGAAGTTTGGTTTACCAATGGCATTCACTGTGACAATGCTTTCATGGAGTGCTACAGAGTATTGGCAACAAATTGCAGATGCTGGTGAACTAGAACACACAATGGAGGCAATCAAATGGGGCACTGATTACTTCATCAAAGCTCACACTAGCCCAAATGTGCTGTGGGCAGAGGTAGTTCTTCGTTATTTCCACTGCTCTACACATTGATTTGAGAGATATTCAAGAGCTAGAGTTCTCAGAGTTGTTTTTCAGGTGGGTGATGGTGACACTGACCATTATTGCTGGCAACGCCCAGAGGACATGACAACTTCACGGCAAGCATTCAAGATAGATGAGAACAATCCTGGTTCAGATCTGGCCGGAGAGACGGCAGCGGCTATGGCAGCTGCCTCCATTGTGTTCAGGAAAACAAACCCACATTACTCTCACCTACTTCTGCATCAGGCCCAGCAGGCAAGCTTTAGTGCTTAATTTTGCTGTATTAAAGAGTATTAGTGCTTGTGCTTGTTGGATTAGTTTTGACTAGGTACCACAATTAATAATGGTTGGAACAGATTCTGTCTGAAATCTCAATTTCAAATACTAATAATTAGTTTGAGAGATTTGTGAAGGATGCAAGATAGTGATTTAATTATTGAAAGCAATATTTGTTGTGTGTGTAGTTGTTTGAGTTCGGGGACAAGTACAGGGGAAAATATGATGCTAGTGTTGGAGTGGCGAAGAGCTACTATGCGTCGGTGAGTGGGTACATGGATGAGTTGTTGTGGGCAGCTATGTGGCTCTACAAGGCCACCGACAGGGAGGAGTATTTTGAGTTCTTTATTTCCAAGGCTCATAGCTTTGGTGGCACTGGTTGGGCCATGTCAGAGTTCAGCTGGGACGTGAAGTATGCTGGTCTCCAAGTCATGGCCTCTATGGTAAAGTTTCCTTCAATCACCCTCTGTTGCCTAATGTCTCGATCCTCTAGCCTCTAGGCCTTCAAAGTTGAAAGAGGTCAAATATAATAGTCCATTGTGTCTTTTCCTTTTATTTGTTTTTCGAACCCATTTTGTTTTGTTTTTTCTGTGAGTGGCATATTTCTCTCCAACTTTGTCTAGATTTTGCTTTTCTAACCTGAAAATAATGGGTCAAGTCTTATTGCTTTCACACTATTTTTTAAAAGTCATCCATGGAGTATGCACTAATTAAGGTATATTGTCTGTGGGTGCTAAAATCTAAAAAGTGTATCCAAGCACAAGGCCATGTGCAGCTGATGCTCTGCATCGCAGTATAATTAAAGTGGTCTGGCTCTGGCTCATGGTTGAGCCAAATGTTGAAGTATCAAATGTGGGAAAGTTGAAAGCCTTACTTTGCGCTCCAACACCACCGCCTCAGTCTTCTATTTACTACCTTGTAGGAAAATATGGGTAATTTATAAAATGAATATATAGGCCACCTATATATAATGCATTGGTTTGTCAAAAAGGTGATAATGGACTGCACTAATTGCTTATCTGACTGATATGCTCAACCTTGAATTCATGAGGCAGGCAATTGCATTTGTGTGCCCCACCTTCAAAGCTAACTGAACCATAAGAAGGCATGCTTCCTTTGTTTTGTTTGAGCTTTCTCATCAGATCCTCGTTTCCATTGGAGACTTATATAATGTTGGGGTTGTCCACTGGCATTCCTGATTTGCTAAGGGCTATGCCTTGGAAGTTGGAAGTTTTAGGGTTCATACATAACCCCAACTTTGCAAGTAGCGAACAATGATTACAAATTCACGGTTGATTGAACAGTGCCACACATGGTTCACATGCCTTGCTCTGGACACACATTTTTACCCTTCAAAACATTTAATGCATAACGAGGGTCAGATAGTGCAGCCTTGAACCTTCCAATTTGGATATTTGGATTCATGTTAAGTATTTGTGGACTGTGAGCCAAATATATAGCTTTCATAAAATAAGTCCATATGGCACGAGTTAAAGTTTCTCATTTAAGGCGGTGAACCTTTGTTGTGGGGTTTAAGAGGATAAAGAAATATATAATCATGTTCAGATTCTTTTCCAGCCATATTAGAGTTGGACTTGTAAAGGGAAAAGAAAGAGCATAAAGCGAGTAAAATCAAAGAGAATAAAAACACATGGTCAAATTCCTCATTTGTCTCTGCCCATAGGGTAGAGTTGTAAGTCTTTGCTTTCTTACTACAGTTTCATCTTTTGCAGTTTTTGAACGAAGAAAAACACAAGAAGCATGGTGATATACTTGAACAATATAGATCAAAAGCAGAGTACTATATATGCTCATGTCTGAACAAAAACAATGGCAGCAATGTGGAACGAACCCCAGCTGGATTACTGTATGTCCGGCAATGGAACAACATGCAACACGTTTCAACAGCAGCGTTTCTGCTCACAGTGTACTCTGACTTCCTCCAAAACACAAATCAAAAGCTCAGCTGCCATGGGGGCACAATGGATCATGAGGAAATTCTCAGTTTTGCTAAATCACAGGTTGATTACATTTTGGGATCTAACCCAATGAGCATGAGCTACTTAGTGGGGTATGGGTCTAGTTACCCCAAGAGGGTACATCACAGAGGGGCATCCATTGTGTCATACAGAGAGAATAAAGGGTTCATAGGGTGCACCCAAGGGTATGATAATTGGTACAGCAGCCAGGCACCTAACCCTAACATTCTGGTTGGGGCTTTGGTTGGAGGGCCTGATTGGGAAGACAATTTTGAGGATGAAAGGAACAACTTTATGCAGACCGAGGCCTGCACATATAATGCTGCCCCCTTAGTTGGTGTTTTTTGCAAAATTCTCGTATATAGAGAACCAAAAGTTGGTTCGTGATTCTAATTCACTTTTGGTTGCTTCCTTTAAATAATATAGTATCTGTTTCTCATAAGCCAATTTAATGTTTTTCTTTTAAGTTTTTCTCATAGATGAGTGATTTGTTGCTTAACTGAGATGTTCTGGCCATTATATACAAATTTATATAAAATTGCTAAGATTAAAATTAATTCAATACCTTTTGAGACTCAATACCTTTCCCTCTAATATCTTCAGCATCCATTACTTTTTTTTTTTTTTTGGGTCTGGGTCATCATCCATTGCTTGAATCCTATTCTTTCTTTTTTTTTTTGGGGGTATTACTTTGCATCCTGTTCAACAAATAGATGTTGCCAATTGGGAAGCTGGGCCTTAATCCATAGCAAGGTTCAGTGGGCCAAGTGTGAAATTGGGTTTGGATGACGCAATTACAGTTGAGTTGACCATAAAGAAGGCCTATAAGACAATGCTGAATCAATTAAACTGAATAGTTCTGTTAATTCATGTCACCCTGCATAAATCCATAGTATCTGAAGTACTAACTTGCTTACTTCTTTATTTGCTCTGCCATATATATATATTCAAGCCACATATTCAAGTCTCAAGTTGTAATTTTGATGTTGGATCGGGGTCCATGCTATGTGTACCTACTGGTAGCTGGCTTTCTGCACCAAGAATAGCCTTTGGGCTACAATCGGGTTAGCTAGCTCTTGTTTACATGGGTGTTGATAGTCCATCGCTCGAGAGGTCATACCAACCTTGAAATGCATGTGCTATTGTGCCTTGCACAAGTGATAATTTGTTGTGCTTGTGCCATTCACTAGCCGTGGATGTAGTGGATCGGGTTATGCAGTGTCTTTGTTGGACTTGCGATGGATTCGTGCATGAGACCATGCTTGAAGTGAGCATATCAGCATGAGTCATTTGGTTTGCTCACATAGACTAATCCCTGCCAGATTTCAGTCTTCATTATCCTTATTAGCATGCATGAAAATAAAATAAAATTCACAAAAAAAAGAGGCTCTTTTCCTTTTCATGAATAAACATTTTTTTTTTCGACTGAGCAGGCAATCTTGCAGCAGAAATAAAGAAAAACAATAAAGCAACGCCTGCAGCATCAGACAATGTTTATCTAAAAATTTATCCTCCTTGTAATTCAGATGTGAGTCCTATGTATATGGCATGTGGGCCTCGTGTGCATAACTCCCATATGAGCTGCACGGAAACAATTCAAATTACGAGAAATTCTTAATTACTATATGCGTTTAGACAATAATATTAAGGTAGACACATAATATATTATATTATATTATTAAACATATGACACGTTAAATTTATAAATTAATATTATTTTTTATTATTTAAATAATAACATTAATTATTTTAATATATTATATACTTAATAATATAATATAAAAAAAATTTCTTTAATCGAAAATATCTAAAAATTTCTATTAAATTATTTTATTAGCACGTGCAAAGCAATCTCCGATGAATTAGATTTTACCAAGTCAAAAAAAAGAAAAAAATAATTTGATTTTACACTAAGGTGAGAACACTTCGAGGTGTTACCATATCAAATTTCTTCCTACTCAAAACAAACAACTGAATTCTGCAACGATTAACCAGAAAAAGAAGACCATAAAAAGTTCAGATTTTTATTCTGACAATGCAAAGAATATTGTTAGAATTCGAGTTAACTCCTGCTTAACCTTACCGTGTCATCCAACTAGAGATTGGAATGCCGTGCTGAGCAGGCAGAAGACTTTTGTGACCTCGCAAGTCAATGATTTTAATGGTGATTGGGACCTTGAAAAGTTGCCTCCTTGTTTACTTTGGTAGTGCTATTCTCTCCGTTGAGTTCTGGGTCTCCGTTCTTCATTCCGTTTGTATGGCTTGAATCTTGAAGCATTCATTTTTTGCTCAAATGGCAGATATAGTATTATGCCCACTGTTGCAAGTGGTTTTTGAGAGAGTAACTTGTCATCTTTTGAACCTTGTGGCAGGGGCATGTGGGTTTGGGGATGAGATTGACAAACTCCGCCGCACTCTACGCCTTATTCAGCCACTGCTTGAAGATGCAGAGCAGCAACAAGCGAGTGATAAAGCTCTGAAATTATGGCTGGCAGAGCTGAGAGGTGCAGCTTATGATGCAGACGACTTGCTTGACGAGTTCTGCATATATCATTCTGATAAATTGCCACCATCTGTCGGTATTTCCCATTACTCGGTAACATCTGTGCTTTCTTCTTTGAGACCTTATACTACTTACCTTGAGCTCTTCCCTAAATTGAAGCGGATTAGGCAGAATCTTGATATTCTGGTCGGCGAGTCGTCAAATTTTCATTTGAAGGAAGTGACTGTTGCAAAGGGGCGTTACCTTGGGCTTGGAGGGAGGAGACAAACTGGCTCTTTTATAATCAAAACAGAGGTTTTTGGCAGAGAAAAGGATAAAGAAAAAATCTTAGAGCTGATTCTGCAGAATGAGAGAAATCAAACCCCTGGAACTGTTTCAGTCATTCCTATAGTTGGTTTAGGGGGGATTGGTAAAACGACCCTTGCTCAATTAACTTACAATGATGACAGAGTGACCAGATATTTTGATTTGAAAATATGGGTTTCCGTTAATGAAGATTTCTATGTGAGGGACATCATAAAATCAATCATAGAATCTGTGACAAAAAAGGGATGTGAAATTTCTGGATTGGATGTTCTTCAGTATCAACTCCGAGATCTGTTGCAGTTGAGAAGATATTTACTTGTACTGGATGATGTGTGGAATGAAGATCATGATGAGTGGGATAAACTGAGAATATTACTAAGTGGTTGTGCAGAAGGAAGCAAAATCATAGTGACTAGCCGCAGTGAAAAGGTTGCTTCAATTATGGGCACAGTTTCTCCTTATTACATAAAGGGTCTATCTGATGAAGATTGCTGGGAGTTGTTCAAGCAAAGGGCCTTTATCCACGGAGAAGAATGCAAAGAAAACCTTATGCCAATCGGGAAAGAGATTGTCAAGAAGTGTGGAGGTCTACCTTTGGCCGCAAAAACTTTGGGGAGTCTTATGCGCTTGAAAAGAGACGAAAGGGAATGGTTATATGTGAAAGAGAGTGAACTGTGGAATGTGCTTAAAGGTGAGAATGGAATATTGCCAGCCTTAAGGTTAAGTTACAGTCATTTGCCATCTCATCTAAAAGGATGCCTCATGTACTGCTCAATATTTCCTAAAAATTATGTTATTGAGAAGGAGAAGTTAATTCTAATGTGGATTGCTCAAGGCTTGATTCAATCACCTGAAGGAGAAAAATCACTTGAAGACATAGGAGATGAATATTTCAAGGACATAATGTGGATTTTTTTCTTTGAGGTTGTCAAAAGGAGCAGTGATGGTGATGTAACAGAATGCAGAATGCACAATCTTGTTCATGACCTTCTGCAATTAGTTGCTGGAAATGAATTTGTTATAATAGAATCTAGTAGTCTGCCAAGAAATCTTTCCCAAACTCGTCACACATCTGTGGTTTCTGACTTCGGGGCACATGCCATTCCTGAAAACTTGTATGAGGCTAAGAAATTGAGAACCCTTCATATACTTTTTCCCAAAGATCACCTTGGAGAAGGCCCTGCTCAATGGTTTTCAGAATTTAGATATTTGCGCTTACTAAATTTAAGTGGCAGTGGTATTAAAAGGCTGCACGACACAGTTTCCTCTTTGATATCTTTAAGGTATCTAGATCTCTCATGCACCCTGATTGAGACATTGCCAGAGACTATTTGTTACCGTGGTAGTCATCTTGAAGTTTTAGATCTATCTGACTGCCATGAACTCGTTGAACTTCCAATGGGGTTATATAAATTATTCAATTTAAGGCATTTGATGATAAATGGTTGCGATAGACTGTCTCACATGCCAGAACATATTGGACGGTTGCGAAACCTTCAGACACTACCTGTGTTTATTGCGGGAAATGAGGCAAGTAAGAGTCTCACTCAATTGCAGAGACTAAAGCTTAAGGGCGAGTTGAACATTAAGCAAATGGAGTATGTAACACAGGGAATCGAAGCAAAACTAGCAAATTTAAGAGGGAAACCACAGCTCCATTCATTAAGCTTATCCTGGAGAAATTATTGTAACGATTTTATAATGAGAAATGAGTTTTGTGAGATGAATGGCAAAGAAGTTCTTGAGTGCATTGAGCCACATCAAAATCTGAAAAGTTTGCATATTCAAGGATATCCAGGCATTTGCTTTCCAAGATGGATTGGTGGTGTTCAACTACCTAGTCTAACTAAAATTGTGTTGATTAATTGCAGAAGATGTGAACATCTGCCCACACTGGGGCAATTTCCATTTTTGAAGGCTATTCAATTGCAAGGAATGCATAGTGTGATCAACATTGGCAGAGAATTCTATGGTGAGCGCTCAGGAAGGACATTCCAGTTGTTGCAAGAGATATCCATTGTAGACTTTCCCAATTTGGAATATTGGTGGAGTGTGAATGGTGAAGAGTTTCCTTCCCTTGTTAAATTAACCATCAGGAGATGCCCTAAGCTGAGAAACATGCCATCTATTCCATCTCTTCAACATTTGGAATTGCAAAACTGTGATGAGATGATCCTATTGTCAGCGAGTAATACATCCTCTCTCTCCATCCTTGTTATAGATCAATTCACAGGGCAGTTGGGTCCTTTAGAAAGCTTGTTTCAAAACAATGCTTCTCTCAATTCTCTAACTATTAGCTCCTGTAGATATCTTTGCTCCATACCCTCAACCTTAGGATGTCTGACAGCACTTAAGTCATTAATGATTCGTTGGTGTGAAGAGCTCCTTACCCTACCAGAAGATTTTCAAAATCTATCCTCATTGGAGTGCTTCGAGATAAGTGAGTGCCATAGCCTTGTTACTTTGCCTGAAGGTATTGAAGGTTTACACACACTCCGGTCCTTATCTGTTGAAAATTGCAATAACATGTCATCTTTACCAAGTGGACTGCAACATCTCACTGCTCTTGAGCATTTGGCAATAATGTATTGCCCGGTTCTGGATCATTTGCCTGCTGAATTAAGTAAACTTTCCATGCTAAGGAGTTTGTACATTTTGAGCTGCCCAAAGCTGACATTTCTTCCACAAAGCCTGAAGCATGTGACCTCACTACAAACTCTTGAAATACACAGTTGTAGTGGCTTAAAAGTTCTTCCCGAGTGGATTGATAATCTTACATTTCTTCGATCTTTGGTCATATCAGACTGTCATAATATAGAATCACTTCCACAAGGTTTGCAGCATTTGAACAACCTTCAGCATCTATCAATACGTGAATGTTCTGCTCTTGAGGAGGGATGCAGAAAAGGTGTTGGTAGAGATTGGCCAAAGATAGCTCATATTCCACATTCCTATGTTGGGAATTTTGAGCTTGGGCAATTGTCCACAGGGAGCAGCTCCACTCAGTAGAATCTGAGGACTGGGGTTCACCTAGTTGTTATGCCTACTTTCCTGTTCCATTATCCTGCATATGGTTGTACAATAATTCAGCTTTCAGCATATTTATTTTGATGAAAAGAATAATATTTATGTGGAAACTGGAAACTGGAAAGTGTTAGAAGCTTTTATTTTTTATTTAAAAAAAAAACAATAGTTGAAGGAACATACAAATTGTATAAATTGCTTTTGCATTTTATGAAAGCTTGTTCTCTACTCCTAATAGAATATGAGAGATATTTGTTTCTGTGCCCATTGTAGCTGTGTCTGTTTTTATGGTAGCCCATTTGAGATAATGCAGTGGTGGAATTCTGTCCCCAAAATTTTCTATGGCTAGATGATAATATTTATGAAGAGGAAAGATATCAAATGCCCTTTTATATTTCGGATGCTTTAGGTATTTGGAAGGGAGAGGACCATTCATGGAAGAATGCTCCACGATTTGTTCTTTTCTCTGTGCTATAAATGGATGCTAGAAACAGAAAGCCAGGTCTAATTTTGGCTATTCTTGTGTTCAAGAGAATGCCAAGGTGCTTCATCCCATGCTTTTATACTTGTTTGCTTGTTGGGATTCTCATTGAAAACATGACATTGTTAAAACATTTGTGGCTGCATTTACTAAAATCACTTGTTATGAGATTGATCAATATTTGGGTCACCATTGAAAACATGGTAGTTACAAACGACGTCTGCATTTTCACCTATTTTTCTGTGCACTAAGAATTGTTATGCTTGTAGTCTTGATAATATGAGTTTCTGACCCAGTCAACCTTTTAATTTTTAATAGCTTCTGTGATATTTTTTGCCAGTTATTAGTTAATATCCCCCCGCTCCCTTTCCTTCCCAAAGAATCAGTACATTCTGTCTCTTGGTTTCTACTTTCTACTCATGTAAACTTTGCTGGTTGTATAAATAGTTCTTTATTATCAAATATATTAAGTGTGTATTTAGATTAATTTATTTTGTAATAAAAATAACTTACAATTAAAATCTTTTTGAAAGAATCTTTGAAAAAAAATATTGTTTTCTTAAAAGATAAGTTACACCAAATATGCTCTAATTGTATTGATTCTATAAATATTTTAAAATCTTTTTTACATAGTTCTTTTTTTTTAAATTAAAAGTAGTATGACCTTCTTCATAAAATATGATTTTAAGAAATCAAACATTAATTTTTAGACTTAAAAAACATAACTCATTTATGTTATATTTATGTCTTGTGGGTTTTCTATATACACTTTTATATTCTTAACTGCAGCTATAGCGGTATACAAATAATATTTTATTACAAATTAATTTTCAAAGCATTTTTCCTTTTTTTTTTCAAATTATGGCTCTTGAAATGTTAGTTTAAAGAGGAAAAAGACATATAATGTGGCGTATTGCGTTAGAATACTGGGTAACAAATTGTCACTTGGATGTGAGAGTAACTTGAATGATCATTCCAGTTTAACTTGGGTTACGCATTACAATTTCAAGTAGTCGTCGTAAAAATTGAGATAAAAACAAAAGATTGTTAAGTATAGCAAGATATAATATAATCAAAATTTTTTTGTGGAGAGAATGATTTGACATATTTTTTACTTTTAAATTAATAAATAATTTTTATCATTTAATTTTATTTAATAATTTTATTTTATTTTATTTAAATTTTATCAAAAATTTTAATTATTTTTCTGATTATATAATATTACTCTTAAGTATATTTAGTGTATAATAATTCTCTTATATCATATCACTCATTGCATATTATATTATTTATATAATTTATTTCTATATAGTGAGAGATAATAATAATTTATATAATTAAGATTTATTTGGATGATTTTTTTTAAAAAAATTTTTTGAACTTTTTTTAAAAATATTTTCTTAAAAAAATAAATTTTATTTTATATTTAAATGTAATATTTAAAAAATAATTTTTTAAAGTTTGAATAAATTTTTGATATTATAAAAAGAATCTTCTTTTAAAAAATACAACAATTTAACTTTTTACAAAAAAAAGCACAAATTAAAAAAAAATTAATTAAAAATAACACATCAAAACAAACACTTAATGTGACACATACATCATAATAACACAGGATAAGAAAATAGTCTAACCTCGTTAAAAAGAATTTATGAATAAATCAACGGATTAACTTTTTTTTGGGTAAATCTCAAGAGATTAACTTGGTGAATAAGGAGAGGTATTTTCTGTTTGAAATATTGAACTAGTAATTAGAGAAATTATATTAATGCGGGTCTTACATCTTAAAACTGTTTTGATAGGGATTATTAATGAGTATGTGGTTCACGTTAAAAAAAAAAAAAAGAGTATGCAGTTAGAGCATGGTAAGGAAAATACTATTTACATTGATTAGAAAATTCTTTTTTTTATCTGGAAATATTGAATAGAAAATTGACGCATGAATGATTATGCAATTTCTTAGACTTCATTCTTCAAAGTTCGAAGCTTTTTTTAAAGGAAAAAGAGAAAAAATCTCATTAAATTGGTTTCTTTCTGTCACGAAATGCCATCATTGTGTGTTAAAAAAGGAAAACAAAGATGTCTTGTAGAGTAACGGAAAGTGCCCCTTTCTTCGCTCCCATCTATTTTCAAAAGTCCTGTCTTGAAAAGATTGTTTTCAAAAGTTTACACACTTAGCCTTTTATCTCTCCATTTGTCTCTAAATTCTCAAAGTTTCCTTTTTTTCTCTGATCTCCGAGAAAGAATTAGATTCAAAGTTCTGTTTTTGGCCAAATGGGTTTCGAGCAGCGCCGGCGACGGTGGTGGGTCGTTTTGATCGGAATGGTTGCAATGGGCGTAGGACTCGCCGCAAGTGCTTCCGACACGAAGCAGGAACAACTCGTTTCTCGAATTGCCTTCGGATCATGCTCCAATCAGAGCGCGCCTCAGGTTCCAAATATTTGCTCTGTTTTGTTCGGTGGTTTTTTTTTTTTTAAGTACTTTTTGTCCTGTTTCTGTTTTGCCCATCTTGCTGTGTCGTTTATTGGAGTTGACATGTTAATGATTCTGTGTTTCACCCATCATGTCCCAATTCTTGAACTACTAACGTACATGCTGTTTGCAAACCCAATATTACGTGTAAGTTTAGATTAGAATTTAAAAACTTGATTGTAGATAAATTTAATTTGTGTGTAAGAAAAGTTAAGTGGAGTAATTTATGTATGATAAAAAAATTATATTTAATTTTAAAAAATAATTATTTTAAATCAAAAGAGTTTTTAAAGATAAAACTACCTTTCAGCATACGTTAAAATAAATAAAATAAAAAATAAATAAAAATTAATTTAAACTTCCAAAAATAAGTTTGAGCGGAAAAAACACTCATCTGGACACTTAAGCAGACTGCAGTTCTGTGTATACTGTAAAAAATTCTGTGCGGTGGATAAATTGCCAAAAATGGTTTTTGGTTTTTTCGACCCTGTGATGTGTGCACTTTTATTTTGGTAATTTGGTTAATTTTATAAAACTACCCAACCAGTGTTTTGAGTATATCTACTTTTGCTTAATTTCTGGAACCTGTTCTCTGTTCCATTTTAAGAAGTGTGGGTTGGGACTTGGGATGAAGATCTATAACATGATATAATCTTTTAAGAAAGATTGAGATGCACATGAAACTCAGTTTCGTCTCAATTAATGAATTGAAGAAATCACAGAGCTAGAGCTACAAATTGAATGAGAGGAGCTAAGCTTTGCTAGAATTGGCCTTAGGCCATTGAGTTATTTTTGTTTTCAGTACGGGTTTGCAATCTTACACCGGTGTCTTATTTAGCAAGGCTTGTTTTGTTGGGCTGTTTTACCAAACAACCTCGTCTCCAGCTCAAGCTCAATATTAGATACTATTTAGGCTTTTAATTGGTATAATTACGTGATATGTCTAAAATTTGCATGTCAACTCATAAATATATATGTGTATAAACTTTACACACACACGCACAAAATTCTATTGTATGTTACAAAAGCTTGAGGTTCATTCCTGTTGTAACTATGTCTTCTGTTTCTATGCCAGCCCATTTGGGATGCAGTAGTAGACTTCCATCCCCAAATTTTTATATGGCTGGGTGATAACATTTATGGAGACATCAAACGCCCTTTTAAACTATTTGGACGGGAAAGGACTATTGGGCCATGGAAGAATGTTCCACGATTTGTTCCTTCCTCTGAGCAGGAAATGCAGGCTAGATACAGAAAAGCTAAGTCTAATCCTGGATATTCTCGACTTCAAGAGAATGCTAAGGTGCTTCAAACTAAGCTTTTATACTTTATTGCTTGTTGAGATTCTCATTGAAAGCAGAACATTGTTCATATGTTTGTGGGTGGATTTACTAAAACGGTGATAGTGTTTACTCAACTTCTTTAGCCTAACTTTTACATTTGGAATGTTATAGGTTATTGGTACATGGGATGATCACGATTATGGATTAAATGATGCAGGAAAAGAATTTCACGGAAAAATCACCAACCAAAAGTTGCTGCTTGATTTCTTAGATGAACCTCAAGATAGCCCACGGTTGGTGGATAATCTCCTTTGCTGCTTTATCATGTTGGACTTATCTATATACTATGTTTTGGGTTTATTTGATTTACAATTTCACGTTCTGTTTAAGGGAAGTAATTAGTATATGTTGAGTCCTTCTTTCAATACCCGGGGGGAGTTTTCCAATATTACAGCACTAATGATTGTGTTGGCACCTCGTGTTTCTTCAAGGAGAGTGAAGACAAGTTTGCACATTGTTTACACACACACACACACGATATCACCCATTAAATTAAGATTTTAATAGGCAGCAGAAGTAGATTTAGATACTTACTCTAGCCTCTTATTGCAGGCGGAAACAGGCTGGTGTATATGCCTCATATACATATGGTCCTGTGGGTAGAGATGTCAAGGTATTCGACGGAAACCTTGCTGTTGGTTTTTTCTTTAAATAAACATCTCTACTTAATTCATAAAATCCTGTATGATTGTTATGCTGCAGTAGCCACTACATGATCATGTTAAAATGCCTTGTGACTTTAAAGAACTCACTTTGTTCCTCTCAATAAAAAAACTACAGAGTTGCTTGCAGACGGAGTTTTAACTTTTAAGCATCATCTTGTACTAATATACCTGCTGTTATTGTGGGTTGGGGAAAACTCTTCAGATTGTCCTCCTAGATACAAGATACCACAGAGATCCTGTAGGAAGTGATGGAAACATCTTGGGGAGTTCACAATGGCTATGGTTGGAGAGAGAGCTAAAGGGTCCGGCAACAGCCATCACCATAATTGGATCTTCTATTCAGGTACAAAAATTATTTATCAACATGTTATGATCTCCGAGATTAATCATTATGTAAATTTTATTCACTACACTAAAGATAACAGATACTATTATACCTGCATTTTTACCCAAGTTTTGGCTACATTATAAACTGTTATGCTTGTAGTCTTGATGATCTGGGTTTACCTGAATTTAAGTGAAAAAGGAAAAAAAAAAAAAAGACGAAGTTTTTTCTGACTCAGCAAATGCTTTTCTGCATTTTAATAGCTTTTGGGGTTTTAACCTCGAAAATCTTGCCAATATCAATTGAATTCAGTTGTCTGCTTGAAGGGTCGCACCTCGGAGAATTGAGATCTGTTTTTGTTCTTTTTGTAAATATCATGAAACAGTTTGTGGCACATGCTTTATTCTTTATTTTAATGTTATTTGTCATGTTGGTGTTTTGGTTATCTTAAACCATCAGGAGGTCACACCTAAGAGATGCCAGCTATTCAATTGTTGATTGTATTGTTTTGTTTTCTATAAAAATTTATGTTTAGTTAATCTATATATCAGGTCATATCAAATCTTTCAGCAACCATTCACCCATTGTTCTCTATGGAATCTTGGGGTCGTTTTCCAAAGGAAAGAGACCGCCTTTTCAAATTAATAGCAGATAGTAAGGTAATAATTTTCAGTGTATGCATTTTCTACTTTCTTTACATCTTTGTTGTTAAAGAGAACTACATCAGTACTAATGTTACATAATACTGTCAAGTATTTATTTCACATCTTGTTAGTCCTTCCTGTGCAGAGGGGTGGAGTATTCTTTATAAGTGGAGATGTTCACTTCGGGGAAATCACAAGATATGACTGTGCCCTGGACTACCCACTATATGATGTAACCTCAAGCGGGCTTAGTCAATCAATTGAGGAGGTTGTCCCACCTTTCTTGCATTTCTTAGTGAGATTTTTTGCATGGTTAACCCCATCTACAATGAGAGTTAGGGACCAAAACTGCAGATACAGATCTTGTATATACGGTAAATTTGTCGTCCTTGTTATTCAGTAAGAATATTTACCTAGGTTTTCATATTTTGATGTTTCAAATGTGGGCTTTTGTTAGGCCGGCCAAATTTTGGAACTATTGAGATAGATTGGGACTCTCACCCAGTGACTTTGAAATTCAAAGTCAGGGACAAGAATGGACTTGCTATGACAGGTGTCAATATTTCATTAATGGAATTACAAGTGTCAAATGTGGAGACTTGGGACAGAGTAAAAGCAGGACATAATCAGAAGCATTGCACTCTTGAAGTTAGTCTGCCGTGGATTATAAGATATCGCCTGGCTATCTTATTTTATTTCACCTTAGCTGGTAAGTCACTTCTAAGTTTCAATTGCTAGGCCACTATCACCATTTCATCATGCATATGTAGATATAAGCTACAAATTTCTTTACTGACTGCCAACACTTGAAATTCGTGGTATTTCCATTGGCCGGTTGGATTACTTATATTATTCCTACTTAAGAAAAGACCCTTTTCTCGAAAGAAGTTTCCAAGGTAGCTTATGAGAATATTAGAAATTTACTCTATCTTACTTTTCTCTTGTTGAGGACCTGAGGTGTATTTTAGTTGCACTCTTGCACAGTTACTGGTATGTGTAATGAATTTGAAACTATAATTTTATAACATTTTGGCATAGCTCAGAATCTGTTTTCAGTGTTTTCAAAACATCTCAAAACACTTTGAAATGTGTTTCGTATGCATATTATGGTTTCAAATTGTAATGTTTTGTTTTTATTGCTGCAGTGTTGCTTCTTGCGTTCCTAGGGTTTACTTATATTGCTATCACAGTTTTCCGACAAAGACTCTGCAAAAGTAAGCACGATTGACACACATAGGTACATTCTCCTGGACAGAGTCTGTAGAAGCGAGCTATTGAATCGGGCTGAAATCAATCCGGCCCAAAAGAAATCGGGCTGGCCCAAAATTCACAGCCAAAAACTAATTGGGCCGGGCCAGTTTCAGCCCTGCTTGTGTACTCTTTTCTCCTTTGTAGATTTAACCTTAGTGATTATAGGTCAATAAGATATATATAGTTGACCAGGTTACTTATAGTTTTGGTATTCAGTTTATCCCTAGGAATTCTACTACTGTTTCCCCTAATCAATCCTTTATCAATATATACACTTGGAAGTTGATTTTTTGTTTTGTTTTTCTTTTGTCATATTTTTATTCTTCTGTTGAAGTGCTTTCACTTTTTTCTCCATCTCACATGTGCTTGGTAATTTTTTTTTATGGTCCAAACCATATGTGCATCAGAACGCTTGAGACATTTGATATGATGGGTACAATGGTTGAGACGTTAGCCCCGAAACCGTTCTGTTCTGGAATCCAGTTGCTTTTGGTGCTGCTTCATTTTGATTTACAAAGTCACAAATTTGTGTTTGATTCATTGTTTTTAAGTTTCTTTCTTTTGTTTTTGTTAAAGTCATTGGTAATTTGAGAAGCATTAGATTGATTTATAAAACTCGTGTTTTTGTCCTAAAGTCATTAATTCATTCATTGTGATTTATATATTGGGTCTGTAGGCCATTCATTCATTCTTTTTATGTTTTTGTACAAATATTTATGTCTGTATAAAGTCACACCCCTTGTGAGGATAAGGAAAAAAAATATCACAAACTTAAAAACCGAGAGGAGATTGTGACAGGCCCATGATTTTATTACAAATAATAATAATAATAATATATTTAAGTTATAAGTAAACGAAAACATTTGTTTTGAGATGGCACTTATTTTTTTATTATTTAAACTTTGTGTGATGTAAACAGTACACTATACAATCTCATCAGCATAACTTGTGTCAGACGTCACCTCAATTAAGGGAATCTTCTATCTATCTTCTCTCAAGTCAAACTACTATATGTTTTTTTTTTTTAAATATTAATTATTTTGTCTCTAACACAATTAAGCTTCTATATTAAACCCTTTTTCATGTGTGAAAATGAAAAAAACATCCTCATCTAGAATCCCACCACAATATAATACGTGTTTGACTCGCTTGCTGAGCTCTTATGTTCCAACTTCCACGCTTCAAAGTTCAGACGGAGACCGAAAGACGCGTTCTTTGAACTTGACACACCCCACCAGTACCAGTCCACCACCCAATCCTCAGTTCCACAGAAAACAGAAACAAACTAGGATAAAAGAAGCACTTGAGCAGCCATTACCACCTCCATTCCAATTTTCAAGCTCCATCATGGCCCCAATTTTGTTGGCCACCACCATTGCTGTGTTCTTGTTCAGCTTCGAAATCCCAGAAGCACAGGCGCAGCAGGAGTACGTCAACAACAAGCAGCTAGATTGCAACAATCACTACAATTCCACAGACGGCAATGTCTGCAACAGCGTCAGTTCCTGCCAATCTTACCTCACCTTCAAATCAAGCTCTCCTCAGTACAACACTCCCTCCTCCATAGCTTTCCTCCTCAACTCCACCCCCGCCCTCATCGCCAGAGCCAACAACATCAGCGACGTTGACCCCATCCCCGCCAACACCATGGTCGTCGTCCCCGTCAATTGCTCCTGCTCCGGCCGCTTCTACCAGCACAATGCCTCCTACGTCTTGAAGCATCTCGGAGAGACCTATTTCTCGGTGGCCAACAACACCTACGAGGCCCTCACCACGTGCCAAGCTCTCATGGCTCAGAACAAATACGGAGTTCGGGATCTCGTGGCTGGGGTCGACCTGAAGGTCCCTCTCAGGTGTGCTTGTCCAACGGCGAAACAGAGCGCTGCTGGGTTCAAGTATTTGCTCACGTATTTGGTCTCTGAAGGGGAATCGTCTTCTTCGATTGCAGAGATGTTTGGGATTGATGAACAGAGCCTCTTGGATGCAAACCAGCTTACTTCTCGTTCCGTTATTTTCTTCTTCACGCCAATTTCGGTCCCTCTCAAACGCGAACCCCCCACAAAATTACAACTCGCGGCATCTCCTCCGCAGGCTTCGCCGCCACCGCCAACGACAACGACAAATTCGGGTGGGAATGGGGGTTCAAGCTCTTCCAAGAAATGGGTTGTTGTCGGAGTCACGGTTGCAGTTGTCTCGTCGCTTCTTTTTGTCCTCCTTGTGTTTTCCCTCTGTTTTTACCGTCGCCGCCGCCGCCGCCGTGGATCTCAGCCGGTGGAGGGCAAACTTTTCTCAGCTTCCGCGACCACCGAAACCACCAAGAAGCTCACGGACACCGCCGCCACCACCCAGTCTTGGTCTCTCTCTTCCGAAGGGCTTCGCTATGCCATCGAGTCCTTAACGGTGTACAAGTTCGAGGAGTTGCAGAACGCCACCGACTTCTTCAGCGAAGCGAACAGGATCAAGGGCTCTGTCTACAGAGCATCCTTCAAGGGCGATGATGCTGCTGTCAAGGTGCTCAAAGGGGATGTCTCCGGTGAGATCAACATCCTGAAGAGAATCAACCACACCAACATCATAAGGCTGTCTGGCTTCTGTGTCCACAAAGGAAACACCTACCTTGTCTATGAGTTTGCAGAAAACGATTCTCTTGATGATCGGCTTCACACTGAGAAGTACCAAAATTCTGTGACTCTGAGTTGGAAGCAGAGAGTTCAGATTGCCCATGAT
This sequence comes from Castanospermum australe, assembly GCA_019955255.1. Lineage (NCBI taxonomy): Eukaryota > Viridiplantae > Streptophyta > Magnoliopsida > Fabales > Fabaceae > Castanospermum > Castanospermum australe. The sequence continues at coordinate 324,531 of NSJW01000368.1, forward strand.
GTAGCTGATGCTCTCAACTACCTTCACAACTTTACCAACCCTCCCCACATCCATAAGAATTTGAAAAGTGGCAATGTGCTTTTGGATGGCAATTTTAGAGCTAAAGTTTCAAACTTTGGATTAGCAAGAGTAGTGGAAGATCAAGGGGAAGGGGGGTTCCAATTGACAAGGCATGTGGTGGGCACTCAAGGTTACATGCCACCTGAGTACATTGAGAACGGTGTGATTACCCCAAAGATGGATGTTTTTGCTTTTGGGGTAGTGATTTTGGAGCTTCTTTCTGGGAGAGAAGCCGTTGGGGAGGACAAGGATGGATCAGGGGAACAGCTACTGTCAGCAACGGTGAGTGAAGTGCTTGAAGGAGACAATGTTAGGGAGAAACTTCATGTTTTCATGGATCCAACTTTGAGGGGGGAATACCCATTGGATCTGGCATACTCCATGGCAGAGATCGCCAAACGCTGTGTTGCTCGTGACCTCAATTCACGTCCAAACATTTCTGAGGTTTTCACGACTCTGTCCAAGATTCAATCCTCTACACTGGATTGGGATCCCTCTGTCGAGCTTGAACGGTCCAGATCAGTTGGCCAAATGTCTGATGGCAGATAGATTATAATATATGATTCTTCACAATAGCCATTAGAATCTGCTCACACCTCTGCATTATGATCAAGTATGATAATTGGCCAATTGCTCCAGCTCCATGCCTCCATGGAAACACAGTTTTCCTGAGCTTTATAAGCAGAGTTTTCATTGTCCTCTTTGTATTGCACGTATCAATGGTGGCTACTTCAAATTGAAGTCCCCACATTCAAATTTTCATATTGCTGAAAATGGATACTTCAAATAATTCATCTTTAACATAAATAGTGATTTAATAAATTGTATTGTTTCATCATATGTTAATAAATTATATGCAATGCAACCTATCATGGGTAAAGATTATCAGCCCATCCCAAAGAACTTTTTTTGACGTATAGATTGATTTTGGTGGCACATTAGCTCTTGTACAATCTAAAAACCAGAAAAGGTAACAATTTTGATGTGGCCATCAAGATTGGTATCATGAGCACAGCCTATGATAGAGTTGAACTTGAATAATGAATGGGCTTGTCTTCAAAAGTTAGTGCATGGATAAATTGGACTTCGATGAAATGTGGATTTGTCGCAGTTAGGCCAGTGGATTGATGGTAAAGACTTGCAATACCTTGATGCACCGCAACATGGATCGATCTTGACCAAAAAAAAAAAAAAAAGAAATATGGATATGTCGTGTTTTAGAGTGTATTTCTACGGTGACATACTGTGTGTCAGCTAGATGGTGAGCCTGGTTTTTCTATTATGTTCAGAAATTTGGAAGAGGAAGGGAAAGTGCATGATTGAAAATAGCACATGAAACGGTCAAAGTCTACGGTTTAACATTTGTTGCTTGCATATAATTCTTTCCCTTTTTCTGTAGAGATAATGAATTTGAATGCTAGTCTTTTCTGAGCATCTAACGAATTAACGAATGTATGAGAAAGCAATTGTTCAACAACTTAATGAGAAATTCTTACCACAGTATTCTTACAAACTCCATTTTTAATAGTTGACACGTGTCAAATAGGGTATATATTTTTAAGTTGTCATTATTTTTCTTGTACAGAGAAAACTATAGGCTTATACCTGCACTATTAGGCAAAAAAGATGAATACTGAGATCCGAAGGAGAAGACTATCTCCGTCACATGGTCAAAGAAACTAAATAGGTAGCACCTGACTTGACCAAGAAATCCGCAAATTTATTAGCCTCATAAAATATGATTAATCTCAATGGACTCAAATGATAGTTCATGACTATCCTATTGGCTTTTGCCCCCAAATTGTACGCAAAAAACAAAACGAATATAAGTTAAGATTATCCTCAATTTCAAGTGAGGAAACAGAATTTTAAATGTGCAATGAAACGGAATTTTTTTTTTTTTGTAACTAAGAGTAACAATAGTCTTTTATATTTGGAAACGTAAATTACTTTCACTATACAATACATTATGGGTAATGGAAAAAACATTATTGTACTTTCAAAATATAAAAGTTGTGAGGCTGGTATTATTCTAAAAATTTAGGTGGGATCACTTGAACTCAAATGAAATTATTTAATTTTTTTGGGTCTAACCACCATTATCTGAAAATTCACACCAAAGCGGGACTCTTCGTTACTTGAACTAACCACTTGTTAGTATGAAATTACCTAATTTATGTAGATTCATCAGTATAAAAACTGTACAATAAGCTATACGTTCAATATAATCTGTGTAAACAATATCATTTAAAAAAAAGCTTTTATTGCACTGTATAATATTATACGAAAATGATTCTTGCATAATAAATGTATATGATATAAAGATTCTAAATTTCATAAAAGAAGTTTGAGTGAATTTCTTAAAGTTCAGGTGAATCTTATTAAATTTTGATGCTGCCGTATGCATATGCGTGTGAAAAAACTAATTGGAACCTAGGAAGGGTGTGGCTTAAAAACTTTTCCCATAGTTTTCTCAAAGACAGATATAACCACAAACATACAGAAGAGGATAGACAGAGACAGAGACAGAGATCTATTTCTTGGACAAGTTTCTTATGCACTGTCAATTAGGGCAAGCAAGCTGTACATATCAGCCAAAACAGTAAATATGAAAGTGAAAGGACAAGTTCGTTACCATCTCTATGTGATACCAACGCCTCTGATGATCCACTCAGTCACGATATTAACTCAATGAGACTACCATTTCTGGCCATTTTAAGCAATTGAGGATGACAAAGAAGAGAAATTCTTAGGTGCAGATAATATGTTTATGCACGCGACAGCTTAGATTCATTCATTGGAACACCATGATAGACAGGGCCTATATGTATGAGATTTGGGCCGTTCACATAGTCCATGCCTTATAATTTCGTGGCAAATTCTCTCGGCCGAAGTCGGGGGAGTTTGATTCGAAATTTTGATCAGACAAAAACAAAGAATTGAAATTTTGAGAAAATAAAAATAAATGTTGAATATATAAATTAATTTACAGTGACATAATGTCTGAAAAGTTGTTATTTAAAAAATTATTATATATTTAAAATTAAAAATAATTATTAAAGTAATACAATTAAAATTTTTCGATAAGATAAATTAAAAAATGAATTAAGTATAAATTGAGATTCTAATTGATTAATTTTTCGTCTTACAAATGGGAGGTACTGTTAAACTAGCAGCTTGCGGCAGGAATTAATGTTGTGCTTGTTTTATACTCAGCAAAACCTGTGCTTGAAATTTATAAGGAGTTAGGAAAGTACACGATACAATAATCTTAGTTTTAGGAAATAAATATGTCTCCGTATCCGTATCAAAAAGCTGCCCTCTGCAGGTGAGAAGAATATAACATAAAGCACAAATTTTAAGTAAGAGATGAGGTGGAGTGCCCGTAGAATTAGGTTAATTCACGAATGTGTGCATTTTGTCTTTAACTAAATTTATAATTGACGAATTAAATTATATTTACAAATCTATTTAAGTTTAAAAATTCTCAATTTAATAATGATGAGTTAGGTAGGAGGTTAAAAAAATTATAACTTACTCAACCCAATCTAATCCTTTTTTGAATAATATATGACGTTGTTTTTGGATATTTAGCATACTAACTAAACTTATTGTGTTTTCTTTTTCTTATTTTAGACCTTATGTGACTTACTGTATTTAACTTTTGACTTTTGATATTTGTGTTAGTAGTTCTTATATTTAAGATTAAGATTTGTTATATTATATTTATAACCTGTGACTTATTATATTTAACTTTTAATTTATTTGAGACTTTGTATGTTATCTTTTGTTGAGACTTATTAAGTTATTTATTATGATGTGTGATGGATTTTTAATTTCATATTAATTTTGACATTTATTTTAATATGTGAATTTTTTTTTAATATATGTTGGACTCATAAGTTTAACTCAACCTAACTTCCTTATATGCGAGTTAGGTTAGTTTAGGTTTTAGAAAAAACAAAACCCCAACTTAACCTAACTCAATCCATGGACACCTCTAAAGATGAGCGATTGTCTACAAAACTACAGCTAATCCAACCATTGTGGGGCATTATAAAATAATTATAATTTATATATATATGGCGAAATTTATTTGAATATAATAAATACTACTAAATAAGGTATACTAAACATTCTTTCTTTTATTCTAATGAGGTATCCTCACTTGAGGTACTCAAATAGTTCTTTCTCATAAAATATTTTTTAGTAGAATCCAAAATTTTGATATTGCAAGTAAATTTGGTCCTATGAAGGCTCCAACTTGATTATTATTGAATCATACTCTTGTAGGTAGGTACATTGAGCACTCAAGTAAGCGTTATCACTAATACAATTCAGATAAATTTACTATTATCATATTTTATTAATAAGTATATTGAATATTAACGTAATTTAAATTAAATTATTATTTTGTATCTCACTCATTTAATTTTTTTTTTTAAGATAAGTATATGCTGAATATTAACATAGTCTATATGAAATTAATTTTAGTAAAAAATGCACCTTAGAAGCACTTCTAGATAAGAATGATATGAGAAGCTTCATGCCAGATTATAAAGGCGGGACATGTTCGAGTTAAAAGCTTTTTAGATTATACTATATAATCAACATCTTTAATGAATAAAACTCTTCAATAAAAACCACTTCACTAAAATTTGCTGATATACTATACCTGCCTAAATCTACCATAAGCCTCAGATTCTGTATATATTACTAATTTACGGGTTACATCTTCATTCAATTGTTCATCATGATCATGACTTCATCAAGTAAAGGGATAGAACATAGACTTGTAGATGTTTTTCTTTTCCACTTGTTCATTATGACTATGACTTCATGATGGTAACTTAGGAGCCAAATTAGGAATCTATTTCCTATCACTTTCCAAGTCTTGTTTTCATTAGGAAAATGTTGATCAGGCACTATTTTTTTACACCATTCTCTTATATATATATATATATATTTTTAAAAAAAAGATAGAGAGAAAATATATTAAAATATATATATTTTTGTTTTATTATTTAAAATAAAAAGCGTAAGAATAGTAATAAAAATAGTGTGCATATAAAGTTGTCTTCATTGGGCCCGCATGACCAAAGTAACACAACTGTCAGTCTATGTAACTCCAAAACGTACGGGCTTTCTACAATCCTCCAAAACTTTTTTTCGGAGCCTGGATACCCACGTTATACTGACTCATCATCAATGGTTAATTATGATTTCCAACATCTCATCAAACTCTTCCCAAACCACAGCTAACTCTGCATTTCCACACTTGTATTTGGCAAGCCTTGGACCTATAACACACTATCGAACTCTCCGAAGTCACCCCTCCAACAAAAGATAGAACATGGTATGAACTTCATCTTCAAACATTTGTGTACTTTTTCAATGCTTAAACTAAGTTAATCCCTTAATGGTTTTGTCTTTCTGCAACCCCAATTTTATAGGTTCTGGTTGCAAGCCATGGTGAGAAAGAAGGCGCAGAAGACATTGCTGCAGTGGATTTTCGAGGTCACCCGGCTGACAAATCAAAAACTGGAGGATGGGTAGCAGCAGGGCTCATCTTAGGTGCTTCTCTATCCTTAGAAATTTGAGTCTCATATTTTTAAGGTTGAACCTAGGGGCTCTTATTTGGCTCCAATACATATATACATTTTTTTTAATGCAGGAACTGAACTCTCCGAAAGAATATGTGTGATGGGCATATCCATGAACTTAGTGACCTACTTGGTTGGAACTTTGAATCTCCCATCAGCTAAATCTGCCACCATAGTGACCAATTTTATGGGAACTCTCAACCTGCTTGGCCTCCTTGGTGGCTTCCTAGCTGATGCCAAACTTGGCAGATACCTAACAGTTGCTATTTCTGCTATTATAGCTGCTGTGGTAAGTTTCGAGATTTGAATAAGTAGATACATGTCTCGGTATTTTTCATTTTTGGTTTATAAGCACACTATGGCAACCAATTTTCTCTCTTCGCCAAACACTATTTTTTTTTAGTTAACAATTAACTATTTTAAAAATTTAAGTTAGTGAAGACACATGAAACTTTGCGCTTAAATTTATCTTAATTAATAATTATGAAGAATGGGGTGGCAGAGATTGAAATCTTAACTACTTAGTTATTGAGGTTCTGATATTATGTTAAAAACTAATTATTTAAAAAATTTAAGCTGTTAAATGAAAATATTTAAATAATTTTATATTTTTAACATTCTTTTGACACAAAGTGGTATTCAATTACCAATTCGTGCTATTAAAATACCACATTTACTAGCTATAGCAGTGACCGACTAATTCTTTTGCCACCTCTCATGCACTAGGGAGTGGGCTTGTTAACTTCGGCCACAGCCATTCCTGCCATGAGGCCCCCTCCATGCAGTGGTGTAAGAAGACAACAACACGAGTGCATTGAGGTCAGTGGCAAACAGTTGGCTCTGCTTTTTGCAGCACTTTATACCATTGCCATGGGAGGGGGAGGAATAAAATCCAATGTCTCAGGTTTTGGATCAGATCAGTTTGATATAACAGACCCTAAGGAGGAAAAGCAGATGATCTTTTTCTTCAATAGATTCTACTTCTGTATTAGTATTGGGTCCTTGTTTGCTGTGATAGTGCTGGTGTATGTTCAAGACAATGTAGGAAGAGGGTCGGGATATGGAATTTCAGCAGGGGCAATGTTGCTTGCAGTCGCTGTATTGCTTTTTGGGACACCATTCTATCGATTCAAGAGGCCTCAAGGGAGTCCCTTAACAGTTATATGGAGGGTATTAATTTTGGCTTGGAAGAAGAGGAGTCTTCCAATCCCTTCACATCCCAGTTTTCTCAATGGTTATCATGAAGCCAAGGTTCCATATACAGAGAGGTTCAGGTAAACTACCTACGTGATAAAGCAATGACTGAATAGGATTAATTTAAGTATGGTTTTATATTATTCTTCTTCACATATTGTGCTCCAATTACAAAGATTTTTCTGATATGTTGGTGGTTCTGATGACTTTCACCTGATCATTAGAATTGTTTTGATTGTCTTTTTTCTGTTGTCTTTCTATAAGGACAAGTTTTACACTCGGTTGGTAAGCACTAAGCAGTCTATCAAAACCATCAGAAAGGAATTTGACAAAAAAAATTTAAAAGACACAAACATTTACAAAAGATACACCTGTAAATACACACTACTTTTGACACCAACCTACACTCATCTAAACATCATCTAAATTCTCTGTACCCACTTCAACTTTTTTTTTTGTATAGTACAAATCTTTAATAAATGCTACAAAAAGGAAAAAAAAAAACTTCAACAACTATAAAGGTGAGTTTATCCAAGTTCAAATGTACAATCAATGACTCCATCTATACAAGATCTTTTGAGAGTTGTGTTAGTAGCGATACAGGGGGTCCTTCACTTTTATGACGTAATTTTTGGATATCATGTCGAGCGTAACCTAAAGATTAGCTAAGCACATTTCTGTCATTACCAAACGCATGAAGAAATCTAGACAATACAATAGTCAAGAAGCATAGAAGAAAAAAAGGAAAAGGCCAGAGAGTTTACATTACAAGCCCAGAAAAAAAGAGGACTTTAACAACGACCCTGAAAAATAAAAGGAACATGGAAATAAATACTCAAGAGTCAATAAAGCACTTGCACTTTTGTTTTCCTCCCTTTGGGAACCCTGAATGCTATTATAAATTGAAAGGGGAGTATCATTACATGCACATGAAAGCATTCCCTATTACATTCTACGCTATTAAGCTAACATAGTTTCGTGATGTCATTGTTATGAGACTTTATGTAAACAAGTTGCAGAGATTTATAATTACCGATGACAATAAAGCAGAGTCGATTTTGCATGACAAATTATATATTTCGAAGTCTATGGAACAAAAATGAGAGATCCAAATATCATGTACTAGATTGAATAATCTAAATGTAACAAATTTTGGATACTATGATCTGAATTTAGACATAATCTTCTCAGGTGAAAACTATAGGAACGATTAATGGGTGTCATTCATATTCTAGGAAAATAGTATACCCAAAGAAATATTCTAGGAAATTAGGAGAGATATAATCGATCATCATTCAAACAAAGGCAAATTCAACAATGCCAGCTAGACTTGAAATGAAGGAATTAACAGAAGCTAACAGGTTTTTTCACTGCCTGTGGTATTTTGTTTGATAGGTTCCTTGACAAAGCTGCAATCCTAGATGAGAACTACTCAAATGGTGGAAACAAGGAAAATCCATGGATGGTTTCCACAGTAACCCAGGTTGAGGAGGTTAAAATGGTAATCAAGCTCATTCCCATTTGGTCTACATGTATCTTCTTTTGGACCATCTATTCTCAAATGAATACCTTCACCATTGAGCAAGCTACATTCATGAACCGAGAAGTTGGATCCCTACTTGTCCCATCAGGATCTCTATCAGCTTTTCTCTTCATTACCATTCTCCTATTTACTTCCCTAAATGAGAAACTCATTGTGCCCCTCGCTCGGAAACTCACCCACAATGTCCAAGGGCTCACAAGTCTTCAGAGGGTTGGAATTGGACTTGTTTTCTCCATTGTAGCCATGGTGGTTTCTGCAATTGTTGAGAAAGAAAGGAGGGAGAATGCAGTCAGAAATCATAATGTAATAAGTGCTTTCTGGCTGGTCCCTCAGTTTTTTCTAGTGGGTGCAGGGGAAGCATTTGCATATGTCGGACAACTGGAATTTTTTATCAGGGAGGCACCAGAGAGGATGAAATCTATGAGTACCGGCCTTTTTCTAAGCACCCTCTCAATGGGCTTCTTTGTCAGTAGCTTATTGGTGTCAATCGTGGACAAGGTAAGTAAGAAACGCTGGCTCAGGAGCAATCTGAATCAGGGCAGGTTAAATTACTTCTATTGGCTGCTTGCAGTGTTGGGAGCCCTGAATTTTCTACTTTTTCTGGTCTTAGCAATGAGGCATCAGTACAAAGGTCAGCACAACATAAACCCTAACGACGGTGGAGAAAAAGAGCTTGTGAACGCAAAAGATGTGATAATTGGAGCTGATGGAAAGGAAGAAGCATAGGGTATATTATCCAAAATATTTCTCATTTTATTTGGCCCTATATATGGTGTGAAAGAACTAAATATCATACCCCACGTTTGTTAATTTTGGGTGATTTGCAGAAAATTTGCAGAAAATTCTTTCTAACCAGATGAATTGATATGTACTATTTAGTATTGACAGACATATAAAGCCCCAACTAGATTGTAAATTTTTTCCAAAGAAAGAAGCAATAATAGAACAAATGATTCCCAAACTGAAGATATAAATAAAGGTGCCACTTGGTAGCCCGGTTTCATATGCAGAGGCCTAAATTTGATTAATGTTATCAATTGAAAACACTACAAAATTATAGATTTAAAACTAAAACATGATCTTCAAAGCAAGTATTGATCCATTTTAGGCATTTGATAACGAAACCAAAGTTTTAAACATTGACATTTGATAGTTTTAGTAGTAAGAAGAGCATATCTAACACAGTGAACTATTATAAAGAACCAGCAGCAGAAGCAGGTTGGTGATTTATGACCAATGGAGGACGTAGAGCTCGATGGTTTTCCTCCTTCTGTTTGCGGGCCTTGTACATCTCCTCTGTCTCAATAACAACTAACCTCTTGACCTATATGGATTAAGAAGTTTACCAATGTTAGCATACAGGGAGACAAGGTATTTCAAGCAGAAAATGGACTTCTGTAGAGCTTATATTAAAACCTGTTGGAGCATTCCCCTAACAGTAGGTGTGTTCCATCGCATGACAGTTCGATTGCATTTGCGCAGGCGTAGTGCTTCCAAAGTGCGCCTATGGAGCCTCCTGGTCCCAGGAATGCCCCTCACCAGAGTTATATAGAGATTGGGGTTCCAAGTAATTGGGACACAGGCCTTGTATGCCTTGAATGCATTCATGCCTTCAACTTTAAGTCAGAAAAACAATAAGAATAAATCAAGTTAATATAATTTTATATTATCTAACTAGATTGCTAAATTTTATAATTATATGTATACAAATAGATAAAGATAAATTTAAATAAAATTTGAAGATAATCAGTTGAGATGGGTAAAGAATCAAAGTTTATATACTACATTCAACTGCATTTTTTAACACTTTGCTAGCAGAACAGAAAATGTTAGGAAATATAGATCAACAACGATGGCCTATAAGCAATTAAGCATACATCTTAGAGCATGTGAAACAATCCAAGTTCAAATGAAATAGCATTTTAAATCAGGCTTTTTAAAGGCCATATATCTAGGATGCCCAAAACTGATTGATCTGTGACAGAGAACATGATGATTTATTTCCACCTATGATGCACAGATCTTTCCCATAAACACATGACATTTAAACTTTTCTTCAGCTACCTCAGATGCCTATATATTAATCTTCTACAATTTCCTCTGCATATAAACATGTATCAATTTAAAACTCCATAATCTAGCAGTATTCCTAGATATGCAGATATATGCTAAATTGTATATCTCAGCATCCTATAATTAAAATTATTGTCCAAAAAGAGGAAAGCAATAGTGATGGACTCTGCAAATAAAAGATTTTATAAGATATGAATGGGAAAAGTATAAATATGTTACATACATGATACCCCATTAAAAATATAATAGTGGAGTTCTAAATGAAAGTTATGATCTTAAGGGGACACTGTGATTCTTACATTCTGAATAACCAGATTTAATGGTTTTATGCTATATTCTTTAGATTTTTTATCTCGTTTAAATACCCCAATCTATTTATGCTTTATCAAATAGTCATTTTAGTAATATTTTAAACCCAATGTGGCATGAAGGAAATAACTTCAAAAAGTAACTTGCAGCCAGATAACATAAAAGAGACAGTTAAACAAGTCACAAACTCCAATATATTTGCATACTTAGCAGCGTAGGCTCAAGCTGAGCACTGGAAGATGAATCTTTTAGTAGTTTGTACTGTTTTCAATGTCCGAATTCCAAATTTATTGAACCAAACCAATGTGCATCCGAAGATTGTTATGACAGAAGTACCAAGTATGAGATTAAATCAAACAAGAAAAGAAAAATCCAAATAGTCTAACTATCACTCAAAGAATGAAAATAAACAAGGAACCCCAAACAGATCCTCCATCACCCATGAAGTACAAGTGACCCCAGCAAATTCCTTAAACTTCTATCGCATTCTCATAGATGAAAATGCAGCAAACCTACTGAAGCTAACAAAAAGATTATAAAATCACTTGTTAGCCATGCAAAACATAAACAATACAACAGGGTTAAATACTAGCTTCTATACTAGAACTCACATTGAAAAGAGACTGGTTAAAACAGTTAAAAAGATATATGGTAATAAAAATGTGAAGGAAAGTTTAGCAGCCGTTTAGAAAACCTCCTTCCTTACAAAATAGAAACCTAAACGGATAAATAATTTGGTAATCAAGGATTTAAGCACTCATAATATATCAGATAAAGTATAATGCTAATGATTAAACACACCATCCCATTATCTCCAACAGTTAAATGCCATAACTAGGAAGAAAGGTCATCAAAAATCTTAAAAAAACAGAAAACAATGTTAAATCAAAGCGAAAAATGTTGACCCAGATAAATCCCATTCGAGAAACTTGTGGGATATTGGTGATACCAGAGATTAATATCAACAATCATGGATTTGGGGGTGTCCAAGAGGGGAAAAAAAAGTTGAAATTTAACTTGGAACTAGCTCATGATGGCGCACTAAATCAACTCCTGACCAGATAAGTACTTCACTTCTGCTGATTTTTTTTCCCCTATCTTGCGTGAATTTCTATCAGTTTTAGGATTCGTAAAGAAACTCCCAATCAAACAAAAACCCAAAATTGATCGGTCAAATCAAATCCCCATCATCTGTGCACACAAGCCAAGAAAGAAAGCTTGACCCATTGGTTCCAAAGAAGAGAAGAACGGAAGAAACTCACCTGTGGTTTGCAGCAGATGAAGGGGGCAGTAGCAAAGTTTGTGGCAGCACGGGGGTTGAGGCTGGCAGTGGCAGCGCGCAGGTGCAAGGAGATTGAAGAACCCTTTCGAGGGTTGGGATAAATTTGTAAATTTAGATCATGGATAAGGGTAAACCAGTCATCATAATATGTTTTAATTTTCTATTTCTTGAAATTTTTTTTTCTAAATCTTAAATTTGAAAAACTATTTTTTTAATTGTTTTCCACTTGTTCTAGGAAAAAACTGGAAAACATGGTGGTGATTTCGCCATTTTATTACACTAATTTTTGTTATTTTTCTTTTTCTTCGTCTAATCACCTCTCTGATTTACTTAAAATATTGACTCTTTATTAATATTTTTGCTCTTAATTTAATTTTTTAAAATTTAATCTTTCACTAATCAAAATTTACATTAATTTAATGTTCAAATTTTACATGAAACATTTAAATTCAAAAGTTAAATCTGAGATGAAATTTAATCAGTGAAATTAAATTATAAAAATTAATCTGTAATAGATTAAATTAAAAGGGAACATATCAGTGATAGACTAAAAGAAATTTTTTGTCTTTTTTTTTTAATCATTCTATCACCTTTCCTTACAGACTTCAATGTCTCACACCATTAATGGAGCTTCTCTATTTCTTCACCATAGATTACTAGTAACGGAAGTGTCATTAGCAGGTGAGCTATTGCATTGCATGCAACCAAGCTCGTTTGAATATTGTTCAAGCTTGATTCTCTCATTCATTGTTTTTGAACTTAAAAACATTTTTGTTTTTGAAAATGATTAGACTAGCTGACCCAAAGGAAAGCCTAATCAGTAAGAATAAATGCACTAACTTATTTCGAAAAAAAAATCAATATATTAAACTACTGATATATTAATATGAATTTTTAGTATTTATACTTCCTTGTAGTATGTTTTATTATTTCAATTATTTGAATTTAGAAGAGTAGGAATGTAGGATATAGGGTTGGAAAACAGTACGCAAATCTTCTCATCCCTTTGCATGGGTGAAGAGCGATGAAAAGGTTGGCTTTTTTCTGTGATAAAGAAAGGGTAATTAACCTATAATAGTTCTTGTGGTTTTTCGTCAAAAGTTCATGAAACACCTGTGACATTCATAGAGTGATAAGAAAGAGGTGGCTATATATTATTTTGTTAAAGATGTTCATTACAAAATGATTTGGTTTTATTATTGCTTTCCCAGCATCTATGTATCCCAATTTTTCATAAAACACTGTCTAAATATCACAGTGATAAATCCAAAGTCGATGTCTTGTTTATGTTCCACATTGAATATGATAGAAAACTAAATGTAATATTTAAATTATGAGACACTTTTTTTCACTAAGCTAGTCTTTTGAAATGGATTTAAATCGTAATAATTGATTCTTTCGTTCAAAAGTTAAGCTAGGAAAAGAACTACTTAGAAACTAAAAGGGATGGGTCAAACATAATATCACACACATTCTTTGAGTAGAGAATGCAATAATATGTAAGCTTTTTTTTTTTTCTTGAAACAAATAAATCCCTAATATTCAACAATTATTTTCTTGGAGAAATATTATAAGATCCCTACATGAACATACTTCCCGCAATTCTTAATTAAAATACATATAACCCCAATTGGCACGTAATTGTATGTAATAACCAGAAATTCATTTCTCACATGATGAAAAGCTCCATGGACCAACATGAATAAACCACTTCGATAATAAATATTCACATTGATCCATAAAATTATTCGCACATCAAAATAAATGCTTATAATGGCTCTAGTTCACAATTAGATTGCATAATTAACATCTAATCATATTTCTTATTGCTACATGACTATGACGATTTGAGTAGAAATTCTGAAATCTTCCGAAGCTTGTGCTCCGAGCTCTAGCAATAGAGTGTGATTGATCTGGTTTGTCCTCGACCCAGAAAACTGAACAGGACCTGATCAAAAGTCAAGATGATGTAAACATATATTCTGTTGTATTAACTTGATTCAAGGAAGCAGTATTGGTCACCCATTTGAACTATTCAATAAGTTAGCTCTTAATGGCAGAAGCATGAAGCATGGAAGATAATATTCTAGCATTAAATTAAAAAAAAATTCCAAACATTCATTACACGCTACAGCAATTATAAATTCAACTACTTGTCCTGTCTTTTGAAGAATAACAGCCATACAAGAACAATGGATTATCTTCAACAAGAATTAGGATAGCAGTAAAGAGTTTCAAAGATTCTGAAACTAAATGCTTAAACAAACCTGGACTGAAGTATCTGTTGCTAATGGCCCAATCATCACGCAAGGATGCAAATTTTTGGAATGGTGCACCTGTTAGTTTCATCAGCCAAAACCTCTTGTCAATCCTAAGTAAGTCGTAAACATTGAACAACTACTATTAATTATATAGAGGCAATGAGAGTTAAATTTGGTATTTGGTAACTTCTCAATGCCACCTTGTTTTGCATACTAAATAGATCAATAGCTGTTACCTTCTAGTTCCACCATTGCTTTCTTAATTACAGGCTTGAACTTTCCTGTGAAAATGATAGTTATGCAAAACTTAAAAAGGCCATATTATGTTAAAGTTTTCAAGAAATACAAACATCGCCACTCATTGTAAATAATGGATCAACACTTGATCTTGAAGAAAAAAAAAACATAGGGGAATTTTTTTTTTTAAAAAAAGCGAGGCATTCTTGGCAAAATTATTTTTTGGTTTAGGAATAATTAACCACTCATCTAGTTAAAGATGTTCAAAGAGTGGTTAATGAGTAACCACTTACTGGCTTAATTAATCAAGTGGTTAACTATTCCTGAACCAAAAACTTTTACCATGAAATATTTTTTTGTGAGCTTTTACATAACATTAGGTGCAGTGGAAACTGGAAACTTGACAGCATATATGGGCAGAGGCTGCAGAGTGAGATCATGGTTTTAAACCAAGGGTATGTCAAGTGAGTTATGAAGCAAATAAATTCAATAAATAAATAAGTGTGATTATTTTTATTCATTATCAGGATGAAGGAGCAAGCTACTCTACCATGTCTCCTCTCAACATCCATCAAAGAAGTCAATGCTGTACCACCAGCGGTCCATTGTTCAACTGGAGCACCCAAATTTCCCACCTACATTGGCAATTTTATTTTATATAAGTACAATAGTGTTGAAGACAGGTCCTGGTTGTTTAGGAGGATTGAGGAAGAGAAGAATATGATAAAATTGAAGATACTAACTTAAATGATAGTGAACAGTAAAACTTAAAATGAAACTATGACTAAAACAGCTAAAAGATATTGTAAAACAAATCAATACAAACCGAAGAAATCAATCCAGTTTTTCCAGAATGAAGGAGAGCAGCAGCAGCATAACCCAATGCATAACAGTAATCTGAATCACAACTTGAAGGTAAGCCACATCTACCCTCACAACTGCAAGTGAAAATGAAGTCTCATGTTAGATGTGGGACATTCA
This sequence comes from Castanospermum australe, assembly GCA_019955255.1. Classification (NCBI taxonomy): domain Eukaryota; kingdom Viridiplantae; phylum Streptophyta; class Magnoliopsida; order Fabales; family Fabaceae; genus Castanospermum; species Castanospermum australe. Next base: position 340,074 of record NSJW01000368.1, read on the forward strand.
GGGAATCATCTGTCGCCAGCATATCCAAATTAATTGAATGAATATTATTACCCAAAAAAGTGAGATTGCCCCTTGAACAGCCCTTTATATTTACCCTCCTTGTGCCTTTTACTCAGTTCAGTTTCCACCATTTCAATGAGCATTTTTTCAGTCTCTATCTTAGCAACCTAATGGCATGAGATGACCAGATATTTAAGTTCACAAAAGAATATCCTCCTATAGAAAATTAATGAGAAAGAACTCAGAATAAAAGCAAAAGAAAAAGGTGGGGAACCAAAAGAGGAAGAAAGAAAGAAAACCTGCTCGTTGCCACGTGGATCTCTTTCAAGCAATAGTTGCTCCTGGATTGCTAGTGGTTGAAAGTCAAAAAGCTCTAGGGATTGGCTTCTGAGTTTCGTCTTCCACATCCCAGCTTCATCAATAACATCATGAGATAAGATTTCATTAAGCTCTGCTATGAGTTGTTGAACCTACAATTTGTGTGAACCCAGTTGTAAACTCCATTTCAGCAAATCAGAAACAGAAGATGAATCAAGACAAGGGAAAAAAATGAAAAATGTCATGGTGCAAGTTCTATTTCTTATCAAACCTCGGGAATAAAATCGATCAAGCCTTCAGGTATAAGTATTACACCATAATTATAACCTAGTTCCGAACGTTTGCAGATTATATCTGTAATATAGTCTGTTACAGTCTCAAGTGTCTGCTTTTTGGCAGCAACCTGTACAAAAAATAATTTGTAAATGGAAACGTTAAGTACAACCATATGGCAGAACATATCTAGTAATCCAGTTCATTTTGGCTAACATAACAAATAAAGGTTTCAAAGCATGCATGAATAGTTCACCATCTTAAATGTCAGCTTTAAATATCATGAATACACAGAATTATGCGCTGTGTATGTAGTTGCGACAGCCCCCTCCTACTATCTTACCCTCCGACCATGAGATCCTGAAATTCATACTATTCCTCCTAGGCCCCCAGTTTCTGTGTTACTATCTTCTGGGGAAAGAGGAGAGGAGGGCTAAAAGAATGAAACGAATGGAGATATCTGTAAGATTTTACAAAAACATTTCACTGTTGAAAAATCCTCAGATTGAGTCCTGATAAGACGAATGTTGTAAGTGAATAAGCTCATCATAGTACATTTATCTTAATGTAGACTGAGTCAATAGCAGTCCTCACAAAAAGCACTAGCAGATGGACCATAAAATTAAACAAAAGAAACAAATTTGTTACAAGGCGTTTGTGAGAGAACCCACCCTAATGCATCACACAACAATCATAGAAACAACTAGAATATTTTCTATAGCATAGATTGGCTACGAGTTGAATAAGCAATCTTCTACACCTCCGTCCTTTGGTACAATTTAGATTAACAAGTATAAAAGCATCTAGCTCAATGCACACTAGCAAGATCTTAAAATCGTTGTTCTGACATATCTCTCATCAAAAGTGCTGCCAATGAAATTCTTTAATAAGAAATTTTTTTTAGAATTTATAATGTAGAGAGGCTACTGGCTTCTGTATTACAATCTGCAAAAGGGTTTCTCTGGATCTTGTACTGTGACTGTCAACAGCCTTATTAGTTTCAATATGAGAAATAAATAACATAAGTTACTTAGTAGTGGATGGAATAAAGTATGTGCATCCTCAGTCTCTGATAAATTCATTCAAGTTATAGGACACATTTAGAATCGTCCTTCCAAAAAGAACTGAGAAAACAACAGTCACCAGAAAACACTAATATGACTTAACAAATTTAGCATAAACCAATTTTGAATAATGTATTTCAGATGAGGGGAATACCAAAAAAACTTACAGTAAATAACAGAGTATCAGAGAAAGATGAAGAAAATAAGACCAGATGGCACCTCTTCTCCAATTATTGTGATGTTTGGATGAGTCTGCAAAGCACACTCCAATATTATATGAGATGCTGCACGACCCATAAGCCTCACAACTGCTAGTGAAAAATAGTATGGATGCCACAAAGCTGCAATATAAAGTTACAACAACTAGAATTTCGAGCTAGATATTATTCTTGAACAGACTGACTGCAATATGTTTGTTTATTGTAATTCAAGGTTATATGTTGGCAAGTTGGAGTAAAATGTAAATGCTATACATTATAGATGTAACTTGCAAGATACCAAAATCAACAAAAGGCTCATAAAATATTTAAAACAACATTTCTAGTGTATCATTTCATTGGCTTATTTACAAATATAATGACACATTTTAAAGCAATTTAATGCTTTCTCCTCTGTACAGAACATTTAATGACTTTTGAAGTTCCGGTGAAAGACTTTAACCTGAGTCCACACCTAGCTAAAATGAAGAAGGTAATGATGTTGTCACTCAAGGTGATATTAGATAAATTTAAATTGAAATCCTTTGTAGCACTTTCAACATTGCAATGCACGTCCAGAAAATAAAGCTTAAAAATTATCTGTGCTTACAGTGATAGTATTTCGCAGTAGAATGGGCATCTACCGTCACATTTCCGTTCATTTCTGCATATATCTGCAAGATTATAGTTAAACACATCAATAACAATCAGATGCTTCCAATTAATTTAAGGCCACGAGATGCAGAATGATATCTTTTTTATATGAATCATATGAAACATTACCAGGTTAAGACACTAGAAGCCATATTTACAGATACAGTTTTAGAAACAAGAAATAATAAAAAGCTTAAGCATTACTACATAATTGTAACTCCTAAACGCCCAGAAACAAATAAAAGAAAAAGGATTTCCATCATGGTTATTAGAAGAAATACCACCTTGCATGCTTCAAGAATAAAAAGAAAAATCCCATTACACCGTGACTCAGAAAAGGAGTTCATAATATTAAAAGCATTGTGCAGCAATGCTATGATTGACTATAATTTGAAGTATTCATCATTACAGGATCAAGAACAGGTAAGATAAATCAAGTTGCCATATGAAAAAAAAAAATTTAAATTTTTCTGCAGGTACATGAGTAGTGCCACTTCTACAGATTTAAATGCCCTGCTTCTTTCATTTTTTATATGGGGAAGGGGGGCTAGGGATCAAGTTCTGAGTTAAAATCTAAGGAACTAATTATCACATAAAACTGAACCAAGTAGAAGTACATAGTAGAGGCGTGCAACATACATGAAGAATAAAAGATTAAAGAAGCATGATAATATGTTTAGATACAGATGATTTGAAAAGGATATTTACCTTGCAAGCAGTGTCAAAACCAAAACTTGTGGGAACCTCTTTGCATTTCAGGTCACCATCAATAGTCTTTGGACACCCTATAACTTTCGTCTTCAAGTTTTTGCTCCTAAAGAATTATTTGGTATAATATGTAGCAGAAGATCTTTACATAAGTACTCATAATTCATGAATTAAGAGTTCCAGTTATTTAAAAATATGTACAGAAGAATCCATCATAAATCAAGGATTAGTTCAGCTTCACATAAACAACAATAACATACCTGAAATTCTCTGCAAGAAGGCAAGCACTAGTGTTTGAGTCATCCCCACCAATGACCACCAGCCCATCTAAATCAATCTTCTTTGCCGTTTCTTCAGCTTGCTTAAACTAAGATGCATGTCACACCATGTAATTAATACTTATTATTTTTCATTGCAAAAAATTATGAAGGGGATAAATGCTGTGGCAAACCATGAATAATGTAATGATAAATGTTTCGAAAAGGAGAACATGAACCTGTTCTGGAGTTTCAATCTTGTCTCTTCCGCTACGTATCATATATTCATATCAATGCCCCCCTGTCAAAAGAGTCCACAAGATGTCAAAATATAATTACCAATGGACATTCTGAAGGTTTGCCAGTGCTTCTCAACCCAGCATAATTAGCACATAGAATTTAAACAACGAGGTGGATATTAAAATAATCCATTACACATTTATAATCATACAGTGGAAAATAAGGTAGAAATATATTCACATGATGTTAACATTCAGTAACAACACTTTATTTATTAAAAAACCAAACCCAAAATAAAAATGTCTTGTTTCTAAAATAAACAACTTACCTGATTCCTGTTAGGATAGACGAACTCTGAAGTCAATTCCACATACTTACAATTCATGATCCCAGCAGGAACACCCTTAAACCCAAACAACTTGCTTTCGGTTGTGCGTTCCTACAAGTAATCTAGTACAAAGTCGAAAGACAGTAACATAAACAAGAAAAAAAAAAATCGATCATGGGTAAAAACCCAGAACTTCAAAATATCCAATTTCTCTCACATTCACCCAAAACACCCTCTTACCGAAAATCCCAGATATCACATTGTGTCCCCCAGGAGCCTGTCCTCCTGAAAGAACTACCCCAATTCTCAGGATCTGATCTTTTGCCTTACTGTCACCAGAATCACTCGGTTTCAGCAAAGCAGAAGGCTGCCCAAAAAGATTTGGAAACAGCTTGGCAATCTCCTCTGCATTACATCACGTACCAAAATGTAACAAAATACAGAAAATTAACCAATCACATTCTATAATCACAAATTCAAGAAACCCCATCTCTTGCTTTCAGATCTATATAGTAAACGTAGGCATGCAACATTGAACAAAGAACTGCGTCAATCAGGCACACATTGTATGCATATAATAATATGATGTGACATATCTGTGACCTCTAGCTCGGGATATAAATGAATACATGAATGTGCATCGAATAGACGTATACACAAGGGCATGGAGCATAAATGGACGTATATAAGATACCGGAGTTTCCATAGGCAGAGCTTGGAGGGCCATCAACGACCTGGAATGAGTTCTTGAGAACAGAGGGGAGAGGAAGGGAAACGCTGAGGCGGCTAGTCTGGAGTTCACTGTAAACAGAGGCAAGGCGACCCGGAACTGCCATGACAAGAAGAAGAGAGTAGTGAATGTATGACAAGGTCTGGTTTCCTTATGAAAAATTGGAGTGTCAAACAGAGAAAGCACAGTGTAATGCTGTAGTGTAAGGTCAGAGTGAGAGTGTGACTGTGAGTAAGGAGGGTTAGTTGGGACTATTCAACGGTTCAGATGATCTGTAGCAGGGAGGTCATGGTGGAGCATGAAGAACTGATGATTGAAGAAACGTGGTTGGGCTACATTTGAACAACTTGGTACCATCTACCATGTATTAATTGATTGTGCAACTTTGCAAATGAGGTTATTTTCATGATGTGGCTGGTATGACACTGATTTCAAGCCTGGGATTTAATAATCTTGGGGGAAAAATAAGGAAAAGAACTTAAACTATTGCAGAAGGAATAACAGAACTGAATGATCGGTACCTACCCTAATGTGGATTCTCTTATTTGGCATTTTGTTTTATTACAATTGAAAAGAGGAAAATTAATCATTCCAATTATAATTCCTTTAAGGCTTTTGTGCCATTAGTACAACCTGGAAAATTGTTGACGCATCAAATCAATGAAAAACTGGCAATCCACCTAACATTTTTATATTCGAGTCTCATTATATAATTTTAGTTATATTGATTTTATATTTTTATATTTTTATCTAAAAATTAATATACATAACTGTTTCTTTTATAAGCATTGTTCTTTTTTTCTTTCTTATGAAATATTTTTGCTCAGAATATAGAAGTTATTCCTTCTCTCATTCTTTATTAAGATTCAAATTCTTGAAGGTAAAACTCATTTTATTAAAATTGTAACTTGCTTACCTACTTTAAACAAATAAAAACATTTTTAAAAATTATCACCATAAAATTACATATAAGTTTGAATAAACTACTTACATTACTTATAGATAACTTAAATCTAAACCATTTAAACCTATAAACAATCATTGGGTAGAAATTTTCTCTTAACAATTAACATATTATATCAATATTTTATGAAAAAATTAATTTAATATTAATGTAGATGTATATTTTAGAGACATAATATCAAAATTATTCTTCTTGTTATTACTAACTAGCATATATCCATTAGTATAAATTGACATCTTTTATTTTGTTTACCAATTATTTTTTTTTTCGGTAAGGATTATTTTGTTTAACAATTATAAGTACATAGCTCGAAAAAATAATTATGCTTCATAAATATGAAAAAGACTCTTGCAATAAACACACCAAGTTTAACTTGTAATCTCATACCTCTCAGCCTTGTCACTCAGCTGTAATGGTATGTAAAATTATACTAGGGAATCATTACCAACAAAAATTTATATTTGAGTTTTTTTATTTCAATTTTATCTCATTAGCCATGCCCATGCACATGCACAATGCTTGATTTAAAGCATGCGTTACGTTGCCTACCAAGAAATTCTTTAGACAATCATAACAAGAGCAATGTTTCTTAGCGTTGCTTAACCTAGCTAAGTGATAAAAATGAGAAACAATGAATAGAGATCAATTCATTGTAATAAAATGGCAACCGTCAATTCTCTTACAACTCCATTCTGGTTTCTTTCCATTAAATGTATGCCTTTAAGTTAAAAAGTAAGTACTATTTATGAAATTGCCGAAATATATAGCACATACACAATCTCTTGATGCTCCATAACCAGTGCAGACAATAACAGAATTAGAATTAAGCTCACTCCAATAGAGGTTGTTCAGGGGTAGCGTTGATTTTTCATCCTGGTAATTGTACAATGAAAAGTAAAATATGCATCAATGGTACACAGCAGCTTCATGACCTAGCTAGGTAACTTAAATAGACAGGGTTTCCACACTCAGCTGTCACACAAGCTTAGAATGTTAGGTGAGGATTGTGTTAAAGAAGCATAGGCATGCCATCCATTGGAAATGGCTTGCACATAACACTTTCCATGTAGGGGTGAGGGTTAGTTGCACCCATCACAGCAAACTGCATATCCTCAGAAGGCTTCCAATGGCGTTTTCTCTGATTGATAAACCAGTTGTTGATCTGCTTCAGATCTAGGCCTGTGGATTCTGCAAGTGCCTGCTTCTGGGATTCCTACAATTTGCACCCAATTACAGACGCCATTATCATAACAATGGCCATCTGATATATTAAACAAATCTTCTGAAATGCACAATCTGATGCATATAGAACATGATGAACAGCTGAAACCTATATATAACAATCAACGTTTGATATGACCAGGATTATGTTCAAATAGCAAAAGATAAATATAGCACTATCACCTTCAGAACCATGCTAAAACGTCCATAATTTGGAAAACGTTGAAGAAAAGAGGTAATGGAAATATGAACATTGATCAAGATATACTAAGAAACATTGCACACATGTATGGTATATATATGATCTATGAAGGATGCAAGTAAAACTTAGTTACCGATGGATAAGGCCATTTGTAATGTCTGTTCCACCAATCTAGTAGCTGTTGCCGAGCTTCCTTCGGCAACTTTCCATTCTTTTTCTTCTTCAAAAATTCTTGCTTGAGGCTGCCTAGATATCCACTGTACTTGCGCAAAAGCTGTGCTTTCAGTTCCCGGTCTTCAGCTTGAGTATCCATGTTGTTGTCAAGCACATCAGCCTCATCATTGTATGAAGATGATCCACTTTGACCTTTCAAGTTACCACAACAAAATGGAAGAACTATCAGCCAAAACAATTGATGCAAATAAGTATGCATGCAAAATTTAATTCTATAGCTAGTAAGAACTCAATATCACTTTTTCTTTAATGAACGAACCTCCTGACGTCCACACAAGAAAAGGACGATGATTCATATCTTTAAACACTAATATAATCAAGTGAGTAAATAAATTCTGCCATTTCAATGCGTATATCAATAGATGAAGAAAAATGAATGAATAGAGAGCATATATAAAACCAAAATTAGATCAACATATAAGAAACAAAATCTGCAAACTATGGCTAGGAATTTAGGTAGTAGCTAGAGGCTGCTGATAATTTTTGGGAACTAATGTCGTTTACTTTTATACACTTTCAAAGACACAATATAACAACAATGTGAGAGGCAATCCTCACCACCACTCTGTATCTTGCTCAACAAAATATTGTTGAGATTTAGACCTACCATTTTTTTGTTCTGTTACTAGCAAATTTGAAAATATACCCATAACCATTATTTTAAATCAATAACTAATAAAAGGAACAGGTATCGATATATAGATTCATAAAAAAGGCAAACAATTATTTCATTCAAAGTTAACAATTAGAAAAAAATCAAATAACCCACATTTGATTCAATCATAGCAAGCAATATGGCCACAACCAAAATCTCAAACACACATCTGCATGCAATCATGAAATTGCATGGAGTTTCATTCCATAATAGCAATGCTGAATGTATCTACATGCAGACAATTTTATATCATAACTGTTGATACAAAAGAATGGCTTCTCAAAATTGCAACCATTACTCAAACAAATGAATAAGTTTATACATATCTTAATATATGGGTCATTTCTGATTAAATGTACCCCCTTCTTCCACCACAAAAGAAAGTACATAAAGAGGGGAAAAACAAAATAACCACACATAAATTAATTTACTTTTGCTTTGACAATCAACAGATGGAACAAACTGACAAGAAAACGGATGACAAAAGAAGATAAGACAAGAAGTTTCCTTCTTCTGCTGAGTCACAAGAAGTTTCCTTCTTCTGCTGAGTCCTTAGAGGACTATGACAAAGAGAGCCATGCATCTAAATGAAGTGAAGGAATTAAGCAGAAGAAAGAAAGACAAATGCCTTGCAAGAGATGACAACACACTGGTATATGTGTAACATAATGGGAAGAAAGCAAGGTCACAAACAAATAAATTTTCCTTCAAATTATCCTGGGAGCCATCTGGATTTTCAATTGGTCACTTAATGATTAGGAAGCGTAGGCATTTAAAATAAACTTTTCGTTATTCGAATGATGCAGGCATACAGTAAAACCTCATTTTCTTGATTTCCCCTCAAGCAGTAATGTTGAACCATTAGTCATAATCTTTTCCAAACTTTTGACCTAGTGCAGGCACCTTGGACCCATCTTATTCACAATCTTACAATAAATTTTAACTTTTAATCAAGTTTCTGTAGAACTCTAATCACACTATTTATGATGAGAAGGGTCGTCTGATTGGTTCTTTAAACTTTAATTTTTCAGACGATACTCAAATGTCAAAAATATATTGAATATTACTAGCTAATCACAATCTTATTATCACAGAGAACACACTAATTCTATCCAGTGGTGCGGTTTTTTGTATTGCACCATCGGTGGTGTGGTTATCGTTACTCAACAAATTATACTAAGCTAGCTTTGAAGGACAATATTGCCTCTGAAGATCTGTGGGTAATAAAGTGATTACTTCAAGGTTTGCAGTTTAACTCTTTCCACAAGAATAATTCTGTATCTTCTAACCGATGTCTTAATAATCTTCTTAATACTAAATTAAGTAAATATTAATTGCTTTTTATGTTTTCAAAATATTTAATGCTTTATCTTTTCAGTATTCAAAAAAGTATTATAAGAAAGTTTTAAGAAAATATAGGGCTACTCTTTCCACAAAGGGCTTAAAGACATTGAGACACAGGAGGACTAGTACTAGTCTATGGATAGCAAGTTAAAAGTACAATCCATCTACTTGTTTAGCCTCTAACCAAAAGCCTTCCCACAGAGGGTTAATTTCTAGGTTCTCTCATTCAAGTAAAACCACGATCCATGACTGTCATACTGTTAATTTATTCGTTCTACTTCTCTCCCATGAAGGTCACACGAGCGTTGATTACTAAGTTCTCTCTCACTGACACACAGACACTCACCCTTGGTCGCTCACCAGCACCCGCTCCCCCACAGAAGAAATCGTCCACAATTGCTCTCGACAATTTAAAAAAAATGCGTAGGAACAGATAATGATTAAAGGGTAATCACCAAAGTCTGTTGAAACTGCTAGAGCCTTAAGCTGACACTCAATACTTGAAAAGAAATGCATGGCTTCTCTGAAGGGTTTTGTGAGCTCTTGCTCGTACTTGATAAGCATCTCACAGTAGGCCTCCATGAACTGGTCCAGAGCTGGGTCTTCACCTACGGAACCAGTTCCTGTGCCGCCAGACACATTGGAGGATTCACATCTGGCACATGACTCCTCTAACCTAGCCACCACTTCAGGAGGTGCTCCAACCTGTAGGTGTTCCGGCCACACCATCAGAACAAGCAAAGCATGCAAATAAACAAAAACTCAAAAAGAGAGAGAGAGAATAGAGAAGACTTGAGTTAGAGTTCATCACCTTCTGGCAATTGAGGTAAGCTGACAAGAGACGAGGAAAGAGAGGATGTGCCATGATTTTAGCCCTGACGCTGCAAGTGTTGGCGTGGTCCTGGATATAGTTATGGTCCAGAGCGATGCCGCTGAAACCAGATGCGGTTCGGTCACTGCGACTATGGGCACCACCAGAATTATTGCTCAGAGGTAGAGAAAGAAACTTGCTATTAGTCTCAATGTTCATCATGTCCATCGAGGAAAGCCCACTGCAACTGTTCCCTCCAAACCCTATCATGGTTTCAAAGTTCTGATAATCCCCCAGAAGCTTCTGTCTCTTTCTTTTTCTCTCTCTAAAATCCCATATAATGCATATAAAATATAAATATATAATATACCTCTTCAGCTTCACTAATTCCCACCTCACTGTTTCTCAAAAAGAGGACTGCATATCAATTTGCCCAGAGAGGACTCCCGGAATTGAAGCTAAAAAAATCTGAGTCTTTTTGTAGAAAACTCCAGATAGCCTAAATCGGTTGTCAGTGAGAACGTGAGGGTTTTTCTTTTGTTCTTTTTGGTTTTTGGCCAGTGGTCTCTACAAGTTGTAAAAGGCAGATTCAGAATCAGAGTCATCCCTTGGAAATGGTGGTCTTCGCTTCTTCACCTCTGTAGATCAACAGTTGCTTATGAAGCTCACTGCCTCTATTATCTCTCTTACACATCACTGGGCAAACAACTATCAGTTGTGTGTGTGTGTGTTTGTTGCGGGTAGAGACAGAGAGGCCACACGCAGAAGGCTAACGTGTGTCTCTGCAACTGCAACTGCAACTGCAACTTCGACTGATAGCTTTCCTTCCCAATGAAAGCTGGAAGCTATATGGAAACTCACTATCTCACCTCCTCGGTCATTGCACTACCGCTGACAATGTACTATTGCAGTAGTGCTGGCTTGGCTTTGGCTACCTGAGAGAGAGGAGAGAGAAAAAGTGCTTCATAATGGGACTTGTTGAGACAAAAAATTAATCAATATCAATGAAGTAATTTGATATAACATTAAACTTTTTAAAAAAATTATTTTGATATGATTTATATATAAACCTAAAACTAAAACTTAATCTGAATAATTCTACGTGTGTTTAAATTATATTATTTTATAATTAAAATTTTATTTAAAATTTTTTTAAAAAATAAATATTTTTTAAAATAAATTTATTTTTAAACATGTTAAAAAAAATTTAAAATAATTTTTTTAATTAAAATTAAACATTAAAAACATATTTAAAAAAATTATTTTTTTTTAAAAAAATTTTAAAAAAATTTTAATTAAAAATTATTTTTAATATAAAATAAGTTAATTTAAATATATATTAGTTTTTTATTTGAATAAAAAATAAAAAAATTAAAATCTGAAATAAACAGACAATTTAAAAAAGAATTTAAATTTTTTGTTGTAAGAATTTGTTCTTCTTTTTTATCAAATAAATGAAGTTTTAAATTTCTAAGTTTTTTTTTCATTTTCTTTATCTCCAATCAAAACCAGATTGATGGGAAGCATACAAAAACTGTGTGGCTTAGGAGAATACAAACCTCTGTTGCTGCTATAGTGGTAAATGTGTGGGATGTGATTGAAAGGAATCAAACTTCAAGCGTCCATCCACTCATGTGATATTCCCGTGATATTTGGATTTTTTTTTCTCTCTTTTGCTTTATGATATACTGGTATGGTATAACTATTTTTTTACTGATATTTAAATTAACTTATTATACATTATTAATTATTATTTTTATTTTTACAATTTTAAATATTTATAATTAATAAATATTTTATAAATAATTTTATATATTAATATTAAAAAAAATAAAATGCCGTAATAGACCACTTTATATCAGTCACTAGTAAAGGTAGGTGAATGTCATGAATGAGAGCAACACGACACCGTTTGTATAAACTGGAATCCATGCAGACGACTTACATAGGCCAGACGGGTCATGTCGATCTAATCACAAATAAAATAATAATTTAGAGAGAGAAAAAGAGAAAAGCTGGTTTGGGATTGAGATTGGGACTTGGGAGAGTGCAAAAGAGCAGAGGAAGCCCATATTAGTATATTCCTTTTTCCTCTCGGGGCGACACTCTCTCACTTCTCAGATGCTTTGATTTTAATTGAATTGTTTATCAAAGATTAAAAATGATTCTTACAAAATTATTGAGATGGGTAGGACTATTTTCATTAAAAAAAAAAAGCTTTTGTTTAGCGAAATTGTCAAGATAACGCATGGATGTGCTAATGTAATGATAATTTGCTGATTTTCTGCATAAAATTGGAGAATATATAAATTCAATAGTAAATAATAATGGCGAAGAATACCAAAGAAAGAAGTCGATATGCCTATACATACAACTATTTTCTTTAGCCTATTGTGGTTCTTTTCAATTTTGTTTCTTATACCTTATTTCTGCATGTTTTATAAAAACATGGAATGAGATCAACAAGAGAAAACTTTGATAAAGGATTGATGTATTTGCCATTTCTTACTCTTTTTTTTTTTGGTCAACAGCCATTTCTTACTATATTAGCAAGATATTGCCTAGTCCACACAGTTAGTAACGTCACAACTGTTAACGGTGACTACCAGTCTGCAAATCGCAATGAAAATATTTGGAGAAAGTAAGCTTTGCCAATCTGATGTAATGTTTTTAAGTACATCTCATTTGGAAAATAAATCCAAAATACTGAAGTAGAAAAGTTATAAATAGGAGTATTACATGTATAATAGATTTTAATATATGAGCTCTTCAACATCTTCAAACTGGTATGGAATGTCAACTGTGTGTCTGTGTCAAAGGATCAAAACTGGGTGATTGTGGGGGAAGAAGCATTTACAGTTTGATGCAAAACATGTCTATGACTTTTACCTTTTAAACCTTTCACTGCGAAATCAATATCAGGACTTCCATGAAAATTTATTTACGACACTTCAAAAAGGAGATGGTTATAGACATGGATTAAGCACATTATGACACGATGCCACTTCTTCAAATCTTCCATGTTTGTGTCAATGTTATGTCCGTGTCAATGTCATGTCTGTGTCAATGTCATGTCTAGTGTTCGGATCAATGCCTCTTAGATTCAATACTTGAATTGGAGAGGGAACATGAAAATTTCGTAGCTTCTAAGCATAAAATTTGGAACTAACTTCCCGAGTGACTCTGCCTCCATTCAAGCAACACTTCTCTTCATGAAAGCATTTGGGATGGAGTATACCAACAATGAACAGTTTTGGAGAATATGAAATTCGCTGAAGTAAAGGTAGATCGACGTTCATGAAAAAACATAGTAATTTCAAGTTGAACTGGAAATAAAATCGGGCAAACAACCTACAATTTTTGGATAACAACTGAATTGGCTATACCAGCTTGCTCTATCGTCTGGTCCCAATCAGTGAGTTGTTTGGGAGGGAAACCCATTGTCTGCAGTTGGTAACTTCTCACTCCACTGGGTCTTGATGCATCAATGAATCCCCTAACATCTCTGATTGTATGGTGGTGATTGAAGCGAGAAACCATGCGTGTACCATCAGCTAACCTAAGCTGGATTGAGGTCACTGGCTGTGACTCATCTACAACTAAACCCATTGTTGGCAATGCAGCAGTGTCACGAGAAACATCAGTTGTTTGAATGGGTTCACCAGCAGCTTCGCTGCTGCTACCTAAAGTTCTTCCCACCCCCCGGAAAGGAAGATGGCGTGGCTTCACTGATTCCTGTATATATTTATAGGCCAAAAAACAAAGAAATGGTAAAAACCATATGCAGATAGATAACAAATCCACAGCTAATGAGGAAATAAGTAAGGGCATACAGGGTAGTTTTCATCCTGCCTTGTGAGGTTGACATGGACAGAAGTCCTTCGATCTGCTGGTTCAAGCTCTTTGGGACACTCGGACTTCCTTATGCTCTGTATCAAGGTACAAATAATCATAAGCTTATAATAATTCTACTACAAAGAGAGATCAATGACGTCAAGAACTTCAACAAGTTGCAAGTGGTGAGAATAATAACTTTCAATGTATTTAGAACACATAAAATTTACAAAATATGGATAAAAACCTATCAAGAACTTTCTGAATCAAACTACATTGCAATTAACCTCCAGAAAGGGTGCATTTTGTGGATCATCCAACTGCCGTAAAGGACCATCATCAACAGAGAACCCATTCCTCCAAAAAGTGATTGTGTGTGTGACAACTTCTACTGGCTGAGGAGCAGATGGCACTGTCTCTCCAGAAAGCAATCTCGCTTTTCCAGTAAAACTTTTTGACATTGAAGAGTTTTGAGGATTTTCAGGAGGTACATCAACAGCTGACTGTCTTGCTTGATCAAAAATATCATCCACACTGTTACCTTTGGTAGGATCTTGGACAAGCATGCCACTGTAACAATGAAAACAACACAGGTCAGTTTCAGCTAGACATGCAAACGCCACACATATATGGGAGGAGTTTTTTTTTTTTTAAAAAAAAAAGAAGTACAAATGTCAAAAACATAAATCTTTCATCTAAATGATATTAGATGACACTGACAATATAATGTATTTGATCACGGCCAAGAAGAATGAGTAACAAACCTTCTTCATAAATGATAAATTTCATAGAAAAGATGCCAAATAAGAAATAAAAATCATGTATTCAGGACAAAGACACTAAGATTGTAAACACAAAACAAAAAGGTAGAAGATAAATAAAAACAAACAAATAAAGGGGGAGGAGGGAAGAAATGGTGAGAGAGTGAAAGCAGTTCAATTTCAGTAACTAAAAATGTCCAAAATATCCAAATCAGAACGAGGATACATATTTTTTGGATAGAAACAAGAAGAAAATTACTAATCCAGTTTAACATAATTGCTGAAAATCTAGCCACTGAAATCCCCATAGACCACTCCACACCCAGAATTGCTGTCCTGTTTTCGCCCTGTGATGTATTTTACATCACTAAATAAGTGAAATAACAGCAACTCCCTAAACTTTAGCTCATATGGCTGTTAGCCAATTCATTTTTCCATCACATGAACATATCAAGTAATTTTTAGGCACCAAAGTTTAGCAATAAGGAGAGGCAAGCTAACCCATAATGACAAAGAAACTGGATAACGAATGGGACCTTAACCATGCATTGGATTCCATTCTCTCACACTTTCAATTAAAATAAGTTTACGGTCCAATTTTTCATCACAGCAACCATCATTCATCTCTCGTCTTAATATTTTTACAAACTAATTTCCATTCAAACAAATTCTGAAATATATAACTGCTATGCGTGCAAACTCGAGCGATGCAAAGTACAACTTCAAAAAACGTCCCACATTAAAATACAAGACAAAGTAAAGGATAAATTAATGCAAGATCAGCTAATATTAAAATCGTCAACCATAGGACATTAAGATGCAACCCAAGTATAACTTTCCATCCGCGGAAATCCAAAACCAACCGAATTCCGAGTTTCAGGAAAGAATACATCAAAAAAGATTATGAATTTCATTGTCAATGAGCACCAAAACAACCAAATCAGAAAATTATCAGAAACCCCAAAAGAAAATCTTAAATTAAAAGATTCAAGGGGGAAAATTATGGTACCTCTTCTCACCACCAGTGTAGTACTCCTGGGCTTCATCAGATTCGGAATCCGAATCATCGCGAGCGGTCTGTTTCAGACCAGCAAGTGTGCGAATTCCGCCGGCACGGCTTCCGGAGGGCTTCTTAGGAGCCTTGCCCAGAGCCCTCCGCGATCGCAGCTCGTACGGAGCCCGGGACGGCGTCGGCGAGGGGGAGCGGGAGCGCGACGGCGACGGGGAGAAGTCCGGGGAGTGGGACTCGGAGGGGGAGGGAGAGGAGGAGTGAGTGGGGAGAATTGGGCGGTGGGGCGAGACGGCGTTGGCGAAGTGGTCGTCGGCGTCGTTTTGAGGGTGGGAGTTGCTGTCCAAGAAGGTGGAAACGGCGGCGTCGAGATCGTAGTTGTGGCTTTCCAAGAAGAAGAGGGCTTCTTGCTTGGAAGAGGAAGTGATCTCGCAGAACGAGTCGATGAGGGCGGCGCCGCCGTCGGGATTCGGGTCGGCGGTTTCCATTTTGATCGGAGAGAGAGAGAGAGAGGCGCTCAGTGCAGAGCACACAGTGATTGGATTGGATCGGGGTTTCGGACTGCGACGTTATACATACAACAGTAACAGTGACACGGGTTGGTGGTCATGACTCATGATGGCGTAGAAACGACACCGTATTTTACAAGTTTGCTTTTCTTTTCACTTGCTTTCATTTCCGGGAAGTACTTTGCGTCTGTTATGATACTACCAAAATCGACCTCTTCTCTTCTCTGCTATGCTGTTCTCACATCACACGCAATCACAATTTGGGGCGTTCCAAAAAGGTCATATGCATACAGTGCACAATACAGGTGGCTCTTAAGACCTCTTAGACCATATAAATTATGAAATGTCCAAACACATCATCTTATATAGTTCGAATATCGCAACACTATAGTTTGAATATTCTAGTTACAAGTTTCTTAATCTGCCAAACCACAAGTGAACATCCAAACGCCTGCATATAATTAAGACTAAAATCATTTACCTAAGTGCTGTAGAAAACTAAACACAAAAGTGGTTGAAGAAGATAAAATTTTGAATAGGGTGCTAGATTCAAATTATGTTAACCCATGATAAATGATTCAGTGACTGATAAAGAAGTGTTGCAAAAAATTAAACAACCCTTTGAATAAAGGGATAGAAGCTAGAAAGGAAATAGAAAGATAGACTCAGCTATCAAAATTTGTATCCACAAAGGGCTTTCTTTCCTGTGATATATTTTTATTTAAGATAGAAATAATTCATTAGTATATTGCATCAAAAAAAGAAATAATTCATCGGTCTAAAGGTTTCCTTAATCATAATTGTACTATTCCTTGCCCACTTTTGTGCCGACCCCTACAGTAACATATCAGCATCCCAGTCATCGTCAATAGTAAAAGTGCATTCTCAAGCAAACAAATAATGTTTCTCCAATTTTATTTCTTGAATGTAGTTGACTCTCTTCACCACATCAGGCTAAAAGTTTGTATCAGCAATTGAAGTTTATCACAAAAAAAGATTATATCACTGTATATTTTTCTCGATTAATTAAACCTCAGGCACTAGGGGATTACACATTGGCAATAAACTAGGAAGCAACTAAAGTAAAAGACAACGATTTCACATTTTTAAAGATGTAACGGAACACGATTTTCCAATGGCTACATTTTCCTCAAGTATGAACCACGGGTAGCTGAATGTCCGCTTTGCTGCAAGTATGAGACAGGAGCTAAAAAAATCATATATATATATATATATATATATATATATATATATATATATATATATATATATTTCCTCTTTTCACAGCTCTAACTGATGTGAATTTCTGGCAAGACCTGGAACAAATACAACCTGCATTTAGTAACAAGAAATATAATATTGTACAGTCCAATTTAACATTGGAAATATATCATAAGCTAAAAAGCATGGACAGTAACTCGGTTACACGGACAGGGGGACAGACGCAAAGCAAAATTTAAGTGTCCCTTAAGATTTGAAATGTCATGTGGTGCAGTGTAGTGGTTGCGTTTGACACAAGTGTGCAATACGTACTTGATACGGATACAACTCTTTTGAAGTGTCGCTGCTTCATAGATCACAGGCATAAAATAATAAGCACGATTAGAAGCTAAATAGCAACTTGTACCTAGAAAGACATTAACGAGACGTGCAACAAAAATGCAAGAAAGAAAACGAGACAATGAATTATGTTTCTCTCCCTGTTTGCAAGTTCTGCAAATCCATTTGGGCATTATCCTTCACCATTGTTTTAAAATAGGGAAATGGGGCCAGTAAACTTCAAGCCTGGTAGTCATAAAGCCTATAAAACCTTTAAGAGGTTGAGCATTGAAAGTAAAAAAATTTTAACTTTTAGGCACTGGAACAAATTCCGACAGTGTCACTGAACAGGCAAAACACATACACCAGCAAAAAGTTTGAAACCTTACCTTCAACCTGAGCCCAAGTTTGTGCACAACCACCAACCTCGAAGACGCATACCAACCAGACAGTTACAATAACATTGCCCGTGACTCACTAGCATTGTCGTTCTTGTGTATCAAAGTGGAGTGATCTATAATTCACTGCAGACCTATTTGATAGCTGCAGATACTGAGGCAGCTGCAGCCTCTGTTATTAAGGAAATAGGTTGGCGAGCCTGGAGGCAAGCACCTATATCAAATGGATGCAACTCAGAACCATCAAAAATAAGATTAACACCGGGAAGGATTACTTCTTTACTATCATTTTCATGTGGTTCAGTTTTTATCGTATTGGCTTGAGGGGCTTCTTCAATGGGCCTTGTGGCAGCTTCATAATCAGGAGTTAACGCGTATGCTCTGCATGCACCATTCAATAGCATACAGTTAATGAGACTTGGGATGGTTACAAAATCAAAATTTTGAGCTATAATGTAAAGATGAAATTTTTAAATCGGGTTTCTTAATATTTCAATCATCTCAGTTTGTATGAAATAGTCATTAAATGGTAAACAACTAGCATCATCTAGACACCTACACAACAACAAAATAACTAAATGGATACAGAATAGAATTATAATCACAAAAAATTATGTTCAAATTTATATTTTTCTGAGATTTGTTATGTTCACAAACTTTCGTGCTTTATCAATATGCTATCAAGATTAAGCAGTCAACTTAAAATCACCTCAGTAAAACAGTTTAAAGCAGATAATAAGAATGGATCATACCCTCCAAGTTCATCTCAAATGACAAAGTCATTCACTTCTTTGCAACATCTATCATTACAGAAATGCAGAAAACAGTAACAAGTAATTTATTTTATGTTTGCCAAGAGAATGCTAACAGAATTCATTCATTTATCTGATGAGAAAATTAAGTAATCTTCAAGCACTGAATTAATAGAAGTTCAGACAAACCTAAGTATACTGCCATCAAAGCTCAAAACTTCAGTTCGGCACTGCTGTCGATTAGCAAGTTTTAACCTCTGATGCCCACTTAATGCCCCTGAAATTGGAGAAGAAGGGTCCATAAGTGGATTCCACCTTCCACTAGCATAGTTCATAAGTTGCCAAGAAGACTCCTTAGTTTGCTCTTTCTGGTAAAGAAGCTTTGCAGCAGGACCTGTTGCTTGGTACTCAGCACAAATGTCACGCAACTTTTTCTTTAAGCTTTGCATTGCATCATGGTGTTCACCAAATGAGCCAGATTGAAGCAATTTCGATGAAACTAC
The DNA here is from genome assembly GCA_019955255.1 of Castanospermum australe. Lineage (NCBI taxonomy): Eukaryota > Viridiplantae > Streptophyta > Magnoliopsida > Fabales > Fabaceae > Castanospermum > Castanospermum australe. Next base: position 359,579 of record NSJW01000368.1, read on the forward strand.
CCTTCTACATATATGATTGCACAACTTTGGACTAAATAGCGGCATTCCAAATTCCACACTCAATGGAACCCATTCATACTTCTCTTCAGGAGAGAACTGGTCTGATTCTCTTCCATTAAATAATTTCAATAGGCGAATATAACCAACTGTCCACAGTTCCATCTTGTTTGCCAAATTAGTCAACAGAGAATTCAACTTTGAATTTTCCTCTTGACATAGTCCTAACTCTTTTCCTACAGAGGCAATTGACCCATCAGAGTTCCTTAGGGGCAATGGGATATTCAAAGTAATCATGTCTCCAGATTCACTAAGATCACACCTACTGAGAGGCTGCACCAGCACAGCTGAATGTTTAAGAAGTGAATTTAAACAATGCAAGAGTATACTTCCCTTCACTAAATTTCCTTCAAGCTTCCTTCCTAACCCTCCTATTGTGGAACCATCCCAAGGCCATATAAGGGCTTTCTCACAACCTGCCAATGGAGCAGGAAGAAAGCGCAGACACTGTCCTTTCATCAGAACAACTGATAGAGGCCCACTAGCTACAGTTGAATATAATACCAATTTCATCCAAGGAGTCATAGAAGAATATGTGGGAGGACCGAAATGAACTGGAGCTGCAGTTCGAGGAAGTACTGATGAATGAGGAAAAGGCACTATGGACACAACTATATCATAGTCGCGAAGAAACAAACGATCAAGAGTTGCCAATGCAAGAGAAGCCAAGCTTTCAGAGCGGAGAATATCTACACGATATTTCTTTTTCCTCTTTAGCATTTCTGTTCCAACATCTGACCCTTGAACTACTACTAGTTTCTCGTCGTTCTGGAGATTTGTGTCTGACTTACTACCTTCCTGAATCTGACTATTGTCATCTTTCAAAGTAACAGAATGGGTTCCATCACCCTTAATACTAGGAACAGGTTCAGAGGAAACAGAAGCCTCCACATACTTCTCTGAATCTAAATCTAAATTCAATAAATCATCATTAATCATCACAGCTTCTTTAATACCAGAATTTCCTGATTTGTCAGCCAAAGAGATTTCAGCTATCAGAGAACTTGACTTGTCATTGCTCAAGGTAACCATACCTATCTTATCAAAACCTTCCTCCACTTCTGCATTGGTAGCTACTCCACCTGATTGTAGACATTCTAATACACAACGCATACTAAATGCATGATTTGCAAATTCCTGTAATTCCCCTTCAAATTTTGCACCCTCCAGGGTACTAAGATCCTTGCAAAGATCAGCAATGCTGGCATGACCCAATTTCCCCGCTTCATAGAGTGTAACGGCATGAGATTTCAGGCCTGACAGAGTTCAGTAGGAAGTATGATTTTGGTCAGACATACAAGCCAACTCTCAGACACATAGCAAGACAGAAGACAAACAAACTCATAATGAGTAGCCAAAAAGAAACCTTAATACTTAGTTCTTACAACCTTTTATGTCAGCACAGCTGACTTCACAACAATATTTAAATTACTCAGAAAATTATAACCAATGAATTTAAGCTTCAGGAAGGGGGGAGTGAAAGCTATAAACCTGGTGAAACAGAACCCATCATAAGATAGGATGTTATATTAGCATCAACTATGAAAGCAATACGAGTACAGGCTGAACGAGAGCCATAGTTCCCTGAACCTGAAGTATCCCCTTGTTGACTGCAATCATTATCGATAAGCATATTCTCAGAACCATGACTAGCAAGAGAAGCATCTTCGTCACTCATTGCACTTCTTGGAGACCCAGGTATACCTATATCTTGAAGAATAGATGCCGGATCAATTACTTTTGTTGCCCATCCCAATCGACACACAAAAGAAGAAGCAGCCTGCAGTTGTGACAAGTCAGCCTGCAGGGTTGTTGCCAATTCAGTAACAGTTGCATTTTCATTTGAAACAACAAAAACTGCATACAATAACCTGGAAGAAAAACGTCCAACATTAGACTCGCAGCTATATGAAAACAACACTTTGAACAAAAAGGATGGAAACACGGACTGAAACAACTGCATTACTCTTCAATAGGATCTTCATGAGATTGCTCCCTGTTGGAAACAAAACCTTCAAGCCTGGAAACTGAACCACCATAAATATAGATGTTATTGAAGTCACTTAGACATAAAAATATGGTTGTACATATCATATACTTTATCTTCCTTCCAATGTTTTTTTTATCTCTCTATATCCATTTATACTTGTATATACAGATATTTGTAACCCAATTGATTTAAAAATCATGCAAAGTGATAGTAGGACATATTTTAAATAATTGTGGAACTTTTGTAAAAAAAATAAAAATTTCCAAAAAGAAAAATTATAAATAAAATTTTTTACATTTGTTCTATTCAGCAAGTCTAATGTTCACAAACTTCAAGTTGCGTGTCCATAACTATAAAGCCTATAGTTAATCCCAAAGTAATCATAATCTAAACAACAGCAGGAAAAAGTAATTCCCACCAAAAAGGAACTATTACATAATAAAAAGTACACCATAATAAAAGATTAAAAACATTTTTTAAATAAACAACACTGAAGGTATAAGTTAGATAAAGTAAATTGTTAAAAGAAGGGTAATTCCTTTGCATCAATTATGTATTGGAGCTTGATTGAGGACAGATATTTTGATAGAATATGCTTGTAATATTCCTCCAGCATTTAGTATAAATTGAGGTGTAAGGTGGAGGCAATTAATATTGCGCTTCATCCTGCAGCCTTTTTCCACACACACACACTCTCTTCCAAACTCTTCTTTTCTGTCTCTAATTTTTCAGCAATTAGTTTGAGAAGGTTTCTCCGGTACCCTTTCTTTTTATGAAGGTACTGGTACCTCTAATCACTATAATTGAGGGGATTTTCAGCTGTTGCTATATTTTATTTTTTCAAGTTAGGTATTTATGTTTAGTTTCTGGCGAATGTGTTATGCATATAAAATTGACTATGAAACAAAATATGTTGAGTTTGGATTGATTTGGATCTATTTAGTCACTTAGGGATGATGTTATTATACTTGTACATGAAACTGACATGGAAAAAACATTTCAACCATATTAATTAATCAATTAAACCAACCTCCATTAGGTTTGGTTTGGTTAACTTGGGCATGCTTCAGATTATAATGCATCAGGAATGTTATGTATTTTAAATATGAAGTTTCAAACATAAAGTCATTGGAATTGTACCTTTGATAAGGACATTAGCAAAGTCAAACCTAACAAGCCAAAACATAAAACAAAACATGAACACATAGAACACACCTTTAAATCTGTCATCAGGATATACATGAACATCAAAATAGATCAATCCCCGTCTGTAAAGACCCTTTACAACATCAGGATCAAACAGGACAAATGAATTTGCTTCCTCCTTACAGACTTTGTCTATTGTGGCCATTTCCTCTTCTGAGAGTTTCTATAAAGGCAGAAGAAAAGGTGAGAAAAAATCGACAAAAAGTATCAGACAAGTCAAATACAAAATTATTTCTCATTGCCGAATTAACACAATGAACAACATTATTATAAGTGAACACTCCTCTGTTTCATAAGGATGAAAGGCAGACCTCACCTTAAATTCCTCCAAGGTAAAGTTCACAAGACAAACTCCCCACCATGGTTCAATTGGAAAATCCACAGGTTGCGTAGGCAAAAGTTCTTTTGCAATTGACTTGTTCAGTTTCCACATTATTTTCTGGATACTCCAAAAGAGGAAATTATGAGTGAGATAAGAATGATAAAAACCTTCAAGCCTACCTTTAAACATAATAGCATGACCAAAACCAGCTGAGGCTATTATGTGAATCCAAATCATTATCCAGATAAGGGGCTGTGAAGTCAATGAACTCATAAATTCAAATTTTTGAGGAACAAAATGAAAGATAATAAAACGAAATATATATACAAATACAAATAGATAGGATAACCATGTTCATCATGCTTGCAATTCTGGTCAAAGGCATATAACTGCAGACACGAAAAGAAACTGCCTTTCTGCTTCAAGGCCAATCTTTCTTTGTCCATATTCTATTTTCTTTATAAATGTCAGCTTTTCTTTTTACTACTTCCTTGATTCTCCAGGTTTCCTATTCCACGAAGATTAAGGATAACATCGCAGATTATCCTTCCTAAGTAATGTTATAGATATTTGATAATGCATGCCTACGTCTGTCTTGCATGGCCCTAAAACCTAAATGACAGCTTTCCTACATCATATCAAAGCCACTAGAGAAGTGTGCAATGAAGAAGCCATATTTGGTTTGGCGTCAACTTCAAGGCTATGTCAGCTTATATCAAGGTTTGTAGAAAGTGATTTTTTTTCCCCAAAAAAAAAAAGGAGGTAATACGAGCACTATGATTGCTACATATAATTTGACAAACACAGACATGCATACAATAGCATACATGCAATCCAAGTATTAAATATATATTTATGAATAACATACAGGAAAATCTGTGCAGTACCTTAGATCTGCACTTGTTCATTATATCAATAAATTCATTTCTCCCGATTCCTGTAAGCCTTAAAGCATCCGCAGCACTAAAATTTGGGATGCTGTCATAAGGTTGCTCTGCAAATAATTAAAACATTCAGGAAAGTTTTACAGGCCAGCTTCCATTCAAACAAATCTTTTACTATTGTACATATTTATCTACCTAATAGCAGACAATCAAACAAGCAAAACGGAGGGCAGTACAAGTACAAAATGCAATTATTTAATCAATAATAAATAATAAATTCCTAATGATTATGCATATATCATGATATAAGTACGACAATAAAAAATTAAATCAAACCAAAGTGACATTATAACATCTTCTATACTACCACAACTATGTAAATTAACCAAAAGACCTAGTGGCAGAAGCAAAGGCCACAAAAGTATCCACTCTTATTGGTGAGAATATCATTTTTTTTCCTCTTGAAAATAATAAATTATGCTAGTATTCTTTCTAGGAAAAAGATGATAGAGTGCATATGATTGGCAAGAAAAAACACTAAAACAGGAAACTAGATTTGGCAATGACTCGGATCAATTGCTCTCAATCCTTAAAAGTTCCTCCAATCTTCTTTCCTTTTAATTCACTTCTTCATGGCTTATTTAAAAGACACTAACATTATTGAGCATAAGGGACATAAAAGAGTCAGCTTGGTCTACTTTGGTTAGTTTTACCTCCCTCACCATGCCTCTGCATCTTTCTACCAGCCACTCCTTGCTTTAACGTCTTTTGCCCTAGTTAATCTTGCATAACTTCTTCACTACGGCCTGCTCCTCTTCAGGCTCTTACTGTATTCCCATATTTATTCATTATTCATCCACCCTTCTTGAGGTTTTACTTTCAACAACAGCTCTTGAATAAGACTAACAATGACAAGTTGTATTGATATAAACTATTAATATCATGTATTTTAGTTAATACATCATATCAGTCAAGTCTTTACAGCACACCAGTGATAGTATTCTTATATTTGGCACTATGCTAATATCTATACATATTAAATATTAAACTCTGTTCTGTTCTGTGTCCCATATACGTGAACAAAGCTGAGCAGTGATGAAGACATCAGAAAGGGAGTCTCCCAGTATTTATTTTGGGAACTTATGCTTTCAATAACTGATGCTTACAATTCATCAAAAATTGAGGTCAAACTGTAGGTAGTCTAACATGAACAAACTGAGCCTTCAGTTTGCATTATAAACTTTTATGTGAAAATGCAGATCTGGAATTTCAGAAAAATTCCTGTCTAGCATTTTGTATTCAAAATTCTCAGTAAAATTTCATTATCATAAGGTATCTCAAACACAGAGTCCTGAATCCTACGTATCAATGTTAGATTTCAAATTTAAAGTGATTTCAGTATCTGAGAGTATTATTCTTCAAACTCAAGTGAATTAAAACTTGTGATATGATAATGGACTCAGTATTCAAGTCCAAGTGTTCTTTCCCCATATTCTCTAGTGCTTCTTTGTGGTTCATTTAAGCATTATTCATTCTAGATAACAGCTTTTTAAACTCCCTTCTTATTTTTGTGCAACGCTCCTATTTCTAACTCTAGCCACTCAAAATCCCTAATGTAGTTGCTGCAAAGAAATTTCCAGCAACCAGTGTTAACTCAGTCACGCCCTCTCTTGTCTTCTAAATTTTTATCTTTTGAACCACACATGAATTTCCAAGCCTTAGGAAAAGACACTTATTTTCAAGAGCACACCCAAAAAAAACCATATATCTGGAATCCCAGAGCCCAACTGCAGTCAGTGTTGCCATATTGACTCTTGAACCTACTTCAGATAGAATGAAAGCTGTGTGTTCATTATATTCCCAGGCATCTAATCACCTCTTCATACCCAAGTATCCACACACATATGACTGTACATTTGATGCGAACTGGAAAATACTGGTGTTATTTATCACACAAATGGAGCCAAGCTCCTTACAACAGAGGATGATGCTCTGGATTACACACAAAAACAGAAATAACAATGGAAAAGATACCTAGGACTACCTCTCAACAGCCCCCAACCTTGGCCAAAGGCCACCCAAAACCTTACTCCAATTCTCTCATGCCCCCTCTCTCCTACGTCTCCCCATATATGTATCTCTCTCTATTCCTCCTCCCCATTCCCCTACTGCCAGCTGTCCATTTATCCTTTCCTCCACTCAGCAGGTGCCAACTGTCCAGCCCTTCTATTTTCTAAAATATATTCGGCTAAAGTCTATCAATACAACCCCAATGAGAGTCACTTGTGCTCAAGGTGAAGGCTTGGGTAAGGTTCTTCAAACTTGCACTGGGACCCCATTGCTTGAAGCATAATGATCTAGTTCCCCATTCCTTTGAAATCTCATTTGCACTGTTAACTTCCACTGGTACACCATCTCTAAAAATAAATCAATCAAGCTTCAGTGATGCATTCAGAACTGTATTTTTGCTTGCAGTTGCCTGTTGGTTTGTTGAGTGAGAAAGACATTCAGGTGACACAACATCCTTGCCTTGGTTTCTGGGATTACATATTCTCAGATTCAAACAGTCGACAGATATTCCATGCTTTTCCTGTCTGAAGGTTTTATTAATTAAATCACTGAATCTTCCACCATATAACATTTTCTAACTGCTGAAATCATATCTAGAAATAAGGTTTCTGAAACCAATTGATAGCCAAATATGGATATTGGCATATTGCCAACAATAGGGATGACTTTTCCCTTCAGCGACCTTCTGTTAGGTGGTGGTGGAACTTTTGTATAAGATTCATGAAGTTGGATTTCACTCTTTTTTTCATTGACTGATCCATTATCTTTTCCCTGACATACCTTATCTTTACAAACGTCAATTGAACCGTAGGTTCTGTAGCCCTTTCCAAGTCGGACACCCATATGAACATGAGATCTTTGATGAATTAACTGATTTTGCTGTTCAACGACATTTCTCAATAGCTCTATGGCATATGGATTGAATCGATTGATCCCAACCAGCCTTAGGTCTGAATGGGGCTTTCCTTTAATTTCATAATAATTCTCACTCTTCAGCTCAATGCCACTTCCTGAGTTACTCTTCCTGGACCAAGGTCCAAGGCTCACTATGGTCATTTTAGAGGTCTGAATTATTTCAGAAACAAACCCGTGAAGTTTTGAAGGAGATTTATTTTTCCCATGAGCCCAGCTTTCTTCCTTAGCAGTTTGGGCTTGGCCCATTAGGTTAGAAAGGGGGTCCACTATGTGTGACGGTTCTGCCCCTGCTTTCTCTTTCTCTCCGTTCATGATGCCTCTGGAGTGCAATAATGGTGCGGCAGCCACCTCCACCTGCGACTCAGCCGCAGACGTCCCGTCAGCCGCTGTACAAGGATCTTGGTCCAGCGGTTCTGGTGGTAGAGACTTGGCCGGCATGCGTGAGACCCAGATCCCACACGTAGCAGGTGACCCAAGCCGCCTCCATGGACGAATCCGAGTTTGGTGACTCCGGCGATGGTGGTGGGTTGGCCGGACCAGTCAAGACGCCACGTTTTGTGGTCGTCACAGGCCACTTCTCTCGTGGTTCCTCCTTCATTTCATCATGCAACCCATAGCCGCCGCCCACAAGACCTTCCCGTCTTTGTCAACTCCGTCTTCCCATTCTCTTTGACACCCAGTCGTGGCTCGTCTGAGCGGTGGAGCTTGGCTTCTGCCTGGATTTGGTCCGTCACACATCTTCTGGACCACTCCTGCGTCTGCTTCTCCCCAATCACCATTTCATTCTACCCTTCCACTTCCTTCTTAGCCCCATTGCACCATTCTATTTCTTCCCCTTACTTTAAAATTTCTGGTTCCTCTCGTACAAAAACTAGCTGGTCCAAATCATATTCTAGTTGAAATTTTTTTATCAAGGCTTTCATGAAGGCTATCCAAGTTGCATTAAGATTGTACAGATCCGACCATTGTCATCAATAGAGAGCTGGACCTCTTAGAGCAGACACAGCTGTTGATAACTTCTCCTCTTCTGGTATTCACTTGGCTCTCCTCTCCTCTAAACACTGGTATCTCCATCGTTGGCATGATGTACCACAGCTCCTAGATTGGAGCTCTGATACTAATCTGAAGATATATTTTAGACTTTAGCTGAATATATTTTAGAAAATAGAAGGGCTGGACAGTTGGTACCTGCTGAGTGGAGGAAAGGATAAATGGACAGCTGGCACTAGGGAAATGGAGAGGAAGAATATAGAGAGATACATATATGGGGAGACGTAGGAGAGAGGGGGCATCAGAGAATTGGAGTTTTGGGTGGCCTTTGGCCAAGGTTGGGGCTGCTGAGAGGTAATTCTGGGTATCTTTTCCGTTGTTATTTCTGTTTTTGTGTGTAATCCAGAGGCATCATCCTCTGTTGTAAGGAGCTTGGCTCCATTTGTGTGATAATAATACTAGTATTTTCCAGTTCGCATCAACATTCTATCTTCTTCACCGTCTTTATTCACTACCAACCACATTTCATCCTGTAGCACAAGTGTGCACCTTCAATTCACACTTGTAAGCATCACCTATTACAAATCTGGGAAAAAAAATATTTTTACCATTTCCAAAACAAATTTCCTGATTTCAAGATTCTAGATATTTTGCAGTAATTTATCGATTGGGTACTTCTATTCTTTTGTAGAGTTTTAATAAGTCAATATTATACTGAATATGTCTCACAATAAATCAGTGTTATGAAAATAGTTTGTAATTCAAGAACAACATAAATGTGCAACTCTTCCAGCAATTCAAGTTACAGATGCACCTATAGTTGGAAATATTTCATACAAAAAATCTTCATTTGGTAATCGAGAAGCTGGTGAGAGCTCTAAAAGACCTACTAACAAGAAAAACTCCCTCAATTTCAAACTATATATGGCAAAATTAAGCAGGATGTTCATGGAGTCAATTCAGTTGAGAATTGCAACAAGCAAGCAACAATTTACCGTTTCTCATTACTTCAAAAATCATATCAGAGTAATATCTGAAAGGTGATACTCTCATTACACGGCAGACATACTCTGCCAGATGATACGGAAATAGCTGCAAGTGAAAATAAGCACATTAAATGCAGATGTCCTATAAAAAAAGGCAAAAGATGAGAACGCTACCCAACAACCAGTAAGTGCTGGTTAGTTATACCTGGAGTTCATTATATATTTAAGTATGAATACGAACATATTATTTTTTTCATAAAAGACAAGGTAATATGATTAAATTATTTACCAAAAACTGATTGTAAAACTAAAGAGAAACTAAGATCTGTTTTAAATTACAACATCACAATTTTAATTTTTGAAGCATATAAACTTCAATTTTCTCCCCGAAAATTCTGAACATCAAAGATTTCTGATCATGTAAACAAGAGAATAGGCATATAAAGTTTTGTAACAGTTCATTTGATATACAATTTCGCTAAGAGGTGTCAAATAGACATTCTGTACAGAACATACAGCTAGATTCTTCCGCAAGTACCGCATCATATCCTCATAATATTCGCTTTCTTTACAAACTTTATGAGCAAAACAACTATCCCATTGAAGTCTCTTCTTTATGCAGTATTCAATCACCCTGCATGATATTTCCATGGCCAGCAATAGAGAAGGTAATATTGTAATTATTCAATGAAAAAGAAACATTCAAGAAATTGACACATGAGCTCTGAAATAAATGGAGTGTATCATCTAATGAAAATCTAATAAATTAAAAAAAATACATTCCTAAATGAGAATTAGCACTCAAAATAAAAAAATTATTGTTTCTTAGGGAGAGATTTTGGTTTTCTTGTTAAAGGCACTACAGCCTTTCAAAATCAAAGCTTCCTTATTCTCTTACAAATTTATTCTACTTTTACAGTTATTTAAAAGATATGTTTCTAGACCAAGGACCAAGCACAGTGAAACAGGCATAGAAAGATTAAAGATAGATTCAGAGGATCTGTGATTGTTCCATTTCTATGAGTGAAGCTGGAGTTTGAAAAAGGATCGACCAGGTTCAAATTAATTAATGTATATAGCAATATAAAGAAAATAATATAATGAAAAAAAAAAACCTCTGCACCAAGTTTTCATTTAAAAAAGGAATAAGATAAAATGCTTGGAGATTAAAGGATCGTGCATACTAACTCTCATGCATGTTCTTATGCACATAAAAATTTTCATTAATTTAGTGCCCTGTTTAGTATTATAGTTTCATTGATACAACTTACAAAAGTAATGTGCAATCCCACCTCCTCTCACACACACACATAGAGGATGAAAAGAATCCAGAATCCCAGATAGTGAGTAGCAGTTTGAATCATGTCTATTTAAATATCTTACAGAAAATAATAGTATGATTCAACTGTACAATTTATCACAAAATATGTTCAATTTATTTTCCATGACAACTATGCTTTCTAAGTTATTCTTTTTGAAAGTAAAATAGGACACTAATTCAGGAAAAGAGAAAAGAGTTATGGAAGAGTACAGAAAAGCTCTCCAATCTCTTTGAACGTCAATTATAGAAACATCCCCAAAAACGCTTGAGCAGAAGACGGCAGAGATGCCAATTGTGCAAAGCTATCTCAAAGTTATGGAGCTTTAAACTCTGTCTGCTCTCAATTTTCTAAACTAAGAAAAAGGAAAAGAAAATAAGAAAGGTAGGCTAGGTAACCTAGTTCGCTTTCTTCAATGACTCATTGGAATGCAATGTTCGTCCGTAAAGAGATAAACGACTACTTACTCTTTCAACTATGATATAACTAAATTGGGTTATTACTTACTAAGGCTAAACAATGAGAATCTACCAGTAGAGGAAAGCAGCAGATTTTACAGGACAAAATGGAAGCTATTCTAACCTTCTGTGCCATTCTTCTCTGGAAGTCACAGTTGCTTGAAGTCGTTTGGGAAGAGTCTCCCATGGGCATTCTTCCTTAACCGCTTTTTGCAACAATTGTTCCTCAACTGTCACCGGAGCACGCTGCATTTTCCACAACCCATCAAACACCTAATCTACCACTGCCTGCCAAGAAAACAGCACAACATCACCAAAATTTCAAACACCCTCTCAAGCATTCATCATGATCCCAACGTCTGAACCTTGGGCTCCAAGACATGTGCCCAGATAGCTTAACATTCACGAAATTGAAACCGATTACGGAAAACAATAACAGAGGCCAAAAAGAATGATAAATTCAATCAATTTAGCGTCAAATTGAAGGGATCCGAATGGGATAACCACGTTCAGAAGCAAGAGAACGGTCAGAAAATGCGACAATGTGGATCAAAACTGAAAGAGTGAGAGACAGTGAGGCATTGGATTCAGCTTCAGGTCGGGTTTCGGAATTGGAATCTGCAGAATCTGTTTCGTCTTCCTTATGCGAGGGATCTGGAGAGCGAGAATTTTCTGAGTTCGCATTTCGTAGCTCCATTTGGTTCGGATTGTAATACAAAACAACTGACTAAATTTAGAATTTTGAATTTATCAATATATTAGAAAATAATTATAAAAATTTTGAATCCAATTTATTAAAATAATTTTACAGTGTAATTTGCAATAATTTTTTTAATAAAATTACTGAATTGCACTTAAGTAAAGTTATTTTTATATTATCACTCTCAATCTAAGAATATTAAATTTATGAGACGATTTAAATAAATTAAATTTTATAAAATATTTTTTATTTATATTTAAAAAAAATTATTTTTTATAATTTTTTTTATAAATTTTTATAATTAACTATGATTAACATTTTTATATCTCTAGTAATAAAAGCTAACATGATTTAATTCATTTAATTAGTCGTTCACTCATATTTTATTATAATTTAAATTTAATTTTAAATTCTTAAAATTTTTTTTATTTTTGTTTTTTCTATTTTGGGAGAATAATAATGTTTCTTCACAGGAATGAATAATAAAATTGGTCATAAATCATAATATTGCATTAAATTTTAAAATCATCTCACCGTAATTTACATTTCAAGCAAAAAACCATGACCAAGTAAGCCGTTCATTTGGTAATCTAAATATTTTAATGAACTAATTATGAGACTAAGCTTTTATTATTATCAATTAAAAAATTCATTTATAAAAATATTTTTCTTAATTAAAAATGTTGAAAAGAAAAAAAAAATTGACTTTACATATTAAAATAATTTAGACATTAACAAGATATATGGTTATATATGATGACTTAAATTTTTATTAACTAATATTCGTTATCGAAATCTTCTTTTATTAAAGTAGATATCTTTGTAAAATAAGTTTTCTAATTATGTGTGGTTCAAGGCTTTAAATATTTTCTTTTTTGGAAAGGTTCCTACAACAAACAAAATAATGACATATTATATGTGACGACCAATTCAAACGTATTTTAGCAAAATAAAAAGCATACAAGTGTAAAACATGCTCTTCTATTGAATTAAAAAAAATATTTAATTTTAATTTATTATTAGTATAAAATTCTTTATATTATTATTTAATTATATATTATTAATTTATTAAAAAAATTATTTAAAAAAATTATTTAAATAATTAAATTTTTTAAATAATTTAATAAAATATAATTAAATGATAATAAAAAAAATTATAAAAATCGTAAATTAAAATTAAATATCTAAAAGAATCTCTTTAATATAATAATGGTTAAATTTTAAAAAATAAATCCTAATCAATTAAAAATATTATTAATTATATATAGATTGTACTGTGAGTTATGTTGGGCCCAAGATGCAGCACAAATTACATAAGGGGAACCTAAAACATTAAATGGTGAATTGGGCCTTCAGAGATTCGGCCTCTTCAAAGGACTTGTATAAAATCTGCCTAATCTGTCGGACAGGTGTCTAAAGGAGATTGGATAGATCATTACAGAACGAGGACGACAATCATTAAAAGGGGCGCCACAGGCACCGTCTCCCTCTACCACTTACTGAATTATCGGAGTGTCTTACTCCACTATCGTTAACCATCCATTTCAGAGAATTTTAAAGGGTTGCTGTTCAATAGTACTGCCCAGAAATGAGACGGAACAACATGCATAATATTTATTTTCTATTTACATGTATTATTTGCTAACGCAGTAAATCTAACAGTTAGATCAAGGTAAATCACATGAATTGGGCTTGTAAAAATCAAGTTTCTCATGGCACCATTTTTTTCATGTTTGGAAGAAGAGAATTTGTGAAGAGTCCCAATCAAATGACGCAATACAAGATAAGTCCTATTCACCCAAATTAATCCTCCTGCAAGTAACTATCCTAAGTTAATTTTTATCTATTTATATTTAAAATAGATAAGTCATAGTGGCTGTCTTTCTTTGCACGTTCAATTTGATGCCCATGTGATTAATGCAAATGTACCTATCACTATTAAACATCAATAACGAAACATTCCACGTATATCATCAAACAACATTCACGCTGCTCTAAATAACTATTACGTGATTTGTTGTGCGAATATCTTTGTTTTAGGTACATATATTTCTAAACCATTATTTAATTTTATATTATTAAATTATTAAAAAAATTGATTAAAATAATCATTATTTAAAAGATAAAAAATGTAATAATATTAATTAAATATTAATATAAAAAATATTTATACTGATAATAAATTAAAATTAAATTATTTTAAAATAAAACAACGATAAGCATTGTTTTCATAATATGTATTTTTAGTTACAATGATTTTTATTTATTAGTTTAGTATTGTATGAAAAATATATCGTGTTAGCTTTATTGGTGAGGTCGATGTAAATTTGTGTCCCTTCGTAAATATTATATTATTTACTAAATAATGATAATAATTAATAATAATAATAAAAAAAAAACACGTTACGTCGCACGCGTTATATATTTTATTCGTTCCTTGGTTGCGAGTTGGAACAGGATTCAAATATATATAAGTGCCTATTATGGTAGTGATAAACGAGGACAGTTCCTCTGTTTCCGTATCCATTACCCCTTTCAGCTCCTTTGATTCCTCTCCCATTGGTCATGGAGCTTCACTCTGCTTCCACGCCCCACCTTCTTTTATGCTTGTCCACCATTTTGCTACTCTCATCTTCTCTATCTCAAGCTCAGAGTTTCGAATACTGCGGTAAGTGCGTCCCCTCTTCGTTTTATTTTAGACTTCCACTCATGATTTTTTGTTTTTGAACACTCATGCTCGTGTTAGTGGTGCAATATTTGAGCCTAGCTCAACCAAGAGAGTCCCATTCGTAGCTTCCTCTATGAGATTCTACCCAGCAATGATAGAGAAGCTACGAGCTTTGTGGTATTGAGGTACTCTTCGCCGGTGATAAATGGTTGAATGGGGTGCGGCATCTGATTGAAGGGGTTGAGGCATGGATCAATTGAGAGATACCCATTTGAGCAAATTGCAAAATTTGCGAAACAGAAGACCCAGGTCTTCAGATCAGCTTACCATTCTACCTCTCTCTAAACCCTCCCGGTGGATCATCCCCATCAGCTTACCCCGATTTGACACTTTACTTTCATTTTAATTTCCAAACAATTTTGGAGAATGAAAAGTTGTTATGTGCTCATCACCTGATAACAACGGATTTTTAACTGAGCTTGAACCATCGGAAAAGCTTAAAACCCTGGTTAGTTTAATTAGAAGCAGAAAGGGTAAATTGAACCAAAATGGAAAGGATTTTTATGTAATTTATCATTTTTAATTTTTTCAGAAAAATTTTGGCTCTGTTTGTTATTGCTAGTGGTAGTGTTTGAAAATATATTAATGAGAGGTTCTGTGTAATTTATCCTTATTTCCTTTAATTATGTTATTCATTTTATCTGGCATAGCTCGTAGTAGTAGTAGTGTTATATACTTCTCTTTTCCAGCTGTTTCTTTAGCAGCCAACCGGAGATTTAAGCCTTTCATTGTGAATGTCTAAACTGCTGTTTTTCAAAATAAATTTTCGTAGCTACATGTTTGCTTGTGAATTTTGGTGCTCGTGTCATGTAATGTGTGAGATTCTCTGTTGGCACGAATAGCTTACTTTGATAGTAGTTCTTTGTATTTCTTTTAGATTATGGTATTTTTTGGTCTATTGATTTGAATTTTATGCTCGAAATGTATGCAGATAAGAATGAAGACTATGCTGTGAAGGTGAGTGGAGTGGAAATATTACCTAACCCTGTGGTGAGAGGAGAGCCGTTCACCTTTAAGATCGCAGCTTATACTGGTGAAACTTCTCTTTCTCTCCTTTGGCTTCTTTTCCTTTTCTTTTTTTTTGGTTGATTTTTTCCCCCAGTTGCCATCATGCTTTCTCTTTGTATTTTTGTGCTATTCTTATGCGGTGAGTACTGAGTACAGGACAGATGTAGCTATATAGCATTCAAGATGAAGTTGACCACAGATAATTGAAACTTGAAAAACAGTTGGATTTTATAGTAGTTATTATGTACACATATCTAGAATGATTTCCAACATCAAGATTCTGGATTCTTTTCACAATCATTTATTGTAATGCATTATGTTTATGGGAGCTGCTTCAGTAATTTATTGTGGCATTCATTTACTTCGATGGATATTGAGTAGAGATGTACCTATCTTTCATGCAGGTGAAGAAATTCCTAGTGGGGATTTACTATATGAAATTTCATTTGCTGGGGTAGAAGGACAACCTGCTACATTTCTCCATGATCTGTGTGAGGAAGCACCCTGTCCACTTCCTGCAGGCAACTTTGTGCTCACTCACACTGAATTGTTGCCTACAGTTACCCCACCGGTTAGTCTCACTGTACCGAATATATATATATATATACACACACAGTCTTTCCGGTGTTGTGGCTTAAAAATATCACCGATCATAAAAATAAAGTCTCTGTTTCCTTGACATCTGTAAGGAACCCCTTCACATTTATGAATTTACTTAACGAGGCAAGAATTCGTTTTCTCATCATATCATTATCATTATTGGGCACTTGCAAATTTGCACTACCATTTTCCGTTTTAGGTTCTTAGCCAAAAACTATTGTGATGTTAATGTTAGTAAGTAAAAACAGTGACTCTGATATTACGTTATTCATGATCAAGAGTAACTGGTGCTTCCTCTTTGTGATGTCAAACATCTTCTCATACAAATGAATTTTACTTTCATTAGATAGAGATATTGAAGATCAAAGTTAATTGCTGCTTTATTAATTCTGAAATGAGATCTGAATTTGCTTCTTTTCACATAATTGCATTTTCCTTTTATAAAAATAGTAAAGAGAAGAATTGGTTCTCCCGCCTATCTATAATATCATTTATAACCTGAATCTAAAGTCAAAAGTCGTGTTCCCATGTATAAACATCATGGCCATAGAGGTAACTAAGCTCATGTAATAATATATCAGCACATTGGACTTCCAATCAAACAAGCCATCCTCTTAATGCAAGTTAGAAATGTTAAATTTGCATACCTTTCTTGAGCGGTAGTGGGTGCATCCATCCTTACTATATCTGTTGTATTCGCTGGCAGAATACTCTTGAATCCCCTTTTCGTTTGGGTTTGTATGATCTGCTCCAGTTGACCGTTCTGTCAAATTATATAGTCGAGTTGTATCTGTCATTGTTTCTTTTAAGCCTTATGACTAAGTTGTTTGCCTTTAGTTGTTTCACTTCTTTGTGGCACCAAGTTTACCAGATGCTAAAAAAAATGACTTATTTTAGGTTACTTGCTAGATGCAACTAAGCTGATTTTGTGTGTTTGAATTGGCTTTTTGAGACCCCAAAACCATGGTTTGGGCAAGAGTTGCAAGAGACAGGCCTTTGCGCCCAAACAATGGTTTAGAGGCTTTCAAAAGCCAAACTTTTTCTCGATATATAACCAAGCTTGTTTTCATATGCTGTATGGTTTTCCTGCATTCCTCTACTTGTTTGGTCTTGTCTTGCACCCATTTTCCGTTTTCTCTAAACATTTTAACTCATTGGGTTCATTTCCTACTCTCCATTTTAATTGTTATCTATACCTTTTGCATTGCAGGGCACCTATAATGTGAAGCTGACATTCAAGGTTGAGAACGACAGGCAGTTAACTTGCATCGTCTTTCCTTTCAAAATCGGTTCTAAATCTTCAGTATCTGCTATCTAACTGTCCACTGTTCACAGCGCAAAACTGATCTTAGATGCTGCTTCAGCTTTGCGCATGTTGTTGTTTAGCGTACTAGTGAAGTAGTGCCAGGCTGCGGGCTATGAATAAAATGTTTCGTTGCCTATAATATATAAATTGCCCCGAGGAGTTTTCACATCCCTTTTTGTTCCAATATCTCAAGTAAATTTCCACATTTAAAGGCACTGATAGGCATGGCTGGTGTCAATAACTGTTAATGAGATTTAAAAAAAAAAACCATAATAATTATGGAGAGTAATTAAATTTTATGTGAATTTGAATAAAAATATTGAAGTGATTTTGTACAAATATAAACAAAGTAATAACGTAAAAAGCAAAAAAAAAACTAAACTTTTTATGTGTTACAAATGTATCATTCAAAAAGATTTTAGTTTTTCTTTTTTTGGTCTACCAAACAGATTTTAGTTGTTGTTTTTGGTCCTAAAAGATTTTGGCTTTTTTTTTTTATGATAACAAAAAAAGATTTTAGTATTTTTTTTTGGGTAAACAAAAAATATTTTAGTATAAAGGCCTGTTGTATCATTGTTTCGGAATGTGGGCTCGAACCCTTCAACCCCGATTTATTGGGCAAGTGCCCATAATCTGGGCCTATTTAGGCCTTCCAAAGGATTAATAATGATCTGAGGGGTTCGAGCCCATGTTTAAAGATTTTGGACTCTTTTTGTGTGTTTAAAAAATTTTGCGCAGTTCAGGTATGAGCTTAACTGGCCAAGGTTACTGGATCGAATTTCAATGGGCACAATCCAACCTCTCCATACTCTCGTGACAAAAAAAAAAAGTTAAAAATTGTGCTGCCTACATGTATTCTAATGCCAAAATGATATACTTCGTCACAAATTTATGATTCTTTGGTGAAGTGACACATTTAGCAAAATCAGGGTCGTGCATACTTAAATTTTTATATTTTTGTTTTTTTTAATTTGATCGGACGGTCTTGATCTTGTCATAAGTTGTGACCTGTGTGTCACTTGTAGCATCAAATAATTCTCTAAAACTTAATGCGATTTTTTTTTTTTTATACTTTTTCATTTTGTTGTGTCTAACGTGACTATGCATTGTGGTGATGCAAGAGAAACTGCCAAACTATATAGTCGCCTTCATTGGATCAACCAAATAAGATTGTTTTCTTTTGTGAATGATTGAAAATAATCAGTGATTATAATTCATAACATTATAATTAGCATAGTACACTGTACCCGGTTCTGAAACTGTTAACTAAGATTGTGATTTGGGTTGTCGGTTTTCAATCTGCCACATGGTTCATTTTGTTGATCCTTCCCAATCAGCCATGTAGTTTTTCAACAGCCATATCCTTCTAGAATCAAGACAATATATGATTCTAAACATTTTTGGAAAGTCTGATGAAAATCACAAATTTTGAGAATTTATTTAATTTATAAATTACTTTTTTTTGAAAAAGTTATAAAATAAGAATAAATTTAATTGTAAATAAAATTCAATCATAAGAATTAATTTCTAAATCAAATAGAATTAATTCTCCTTTTTAATACATTCAAAGACAGTGAAATTGTATAGGTCCGTTTAGTATAGAAAAAGAAAAAAAAATAAAATGGGAATAATTTTTTTTTACATTTTGATCTTAAAGATTTTATAATATTTATTACATTTTATTTTTTTTTATCATATTAAACGAGCTCTAAGAATTCAGTTCTTGACTAGTTTTAATCATGATTTAATTTTAAGTTACTGTTAATATAACTAATTATATGTTATTATATTTTTAATTTGTTTAAATAATTATTATTTTAATTAAATTATTTTAATAATTTAATAATATATAATTAAATAATAAAATAAAATTTTTTATCCGGTTGATCAAAATTAAACTCTTTCTTTTATTTACAGTTACGGTCTGCTGATCACCAAAGGAACTTTTCAGTATTCCTGTTGAACCAATCTTTCTATTTCACTATTTGCATCCAACCTTGATAAGTAACAAAATTTATACCGTCACGATAGAAATGATTGTTTTGATGTCTCTGAATGTTCTTGACTTTTCTAGAACCTTGGACCTTGATTCAATCGCCCTAAGACAACTACTAAAGTGTAATTGCATGGATTGTTGTAGTAGTTTAGTGCTTAAATATTATTATCAAATTTCTTACAAATCCAGTGTGAGATTTGAGGTGTCTAATATATTACGCCGCGCACACGTTGCACAATAGTAGTGACCCACGCACCATCCTCATGTAAAGTCAAGGGACAACCATTTCGAAGGAATCAACAATGCATCAAGGGAGAAGGACTAGCCCCTAAAGCTATGAAAGGTACAAAAAGACCCAACAGCTTCTACATGGAAATTGGAATGCCATTTTCTTTCCTAAGTATCTGTTGTTATTTATATTTAAATAAGATATTAAATAATAATTTATTTAATTAAATAATTTTAATTAATTTTAATTATATAAAATAAAATAATTTATTTTTTATTTAATACATATTAAAAATAAATAAAATTATTTTAATTATATAAATTATTTAATATTTAGTCTATATATTGTATAAAAATAAATAATATTAATTATATTATATTAACTCTCACTTGTCCAATGTACGAAATAGAAAATGAAGAAGTCATTGTTCAAAAATGGTGGACAAGGATGCTTAGGCTACACCGGGTCACAGCCAAATGCTTTATACCAAGTGGCTTTGTTACAAAATAATAGCAATTCCCACTTCTGAATTTTTGGATTTCTCTCTGCTGCTCCTTGCAGGGTGACAAGTTTGAATTGCCTTTTAGACCGACTCAGGTGTTACATACTCGACAAAGACTTCAGTCAGCATGATAAAATAATACTTCAATTGCTAACTAATATGAAGATGGAGGTGCATTCCTTTTCTAAAATTATTATTTATCAAATATTATAAGTTAAAACCAGTTAATTTTTTTACAATTAAAACCACATAAAATTACTTTTCAAGAAACCAAAATTGAAAAGGGTCACTTGTACTTTGGCCTTTGGAATATTACAAAATACTTTTCAACATGACAAATATGTCCTCACGGTTGCAAATGGTGGCTCAAAATTTAGAATGGAAAATAGTACTAGTTATCGGCTAAAATGCAACAAGTACTTTTAATTATGAATTATTTTTAAATTTTTTTATGTGTTTTGAAATTAATTAATATGATTATCTAAACTTATCAAAATATACATCTTAATACAAATTAAACTCTTTTTATATGTGTAAAAAACTTTTATAAAAAATCAATATATATTATTTAATAAATTTAAATAATTAAGTTGTTAAGTTTTAAAGTATAATACTGTTTTTTTTTAATGATTCATAGTTAAAGTAAGATTTTTGCATTTTAGTCGTAGTTATTATTGGAAGCACACAAAATATGTTTGAAATGACAAGTATGTCCTAATAGTTTTTTTCCATCCCCTTTTGAGAGGGTGACCAGAAAATCAGAATGGACTGTAACTGCGTGAATCACACACAGTGAACACGATCCACGGGCATCAGATACTGAGAACTATTCTATCTAGAGACCTTTTCTGATGATGATGATTGGGTCCCATGAACCGTATAATGCTTGGCAAAATGGCAATGGCATTGGTCTTGCATAAAATAAAAACTAGGATGATTTTCAAAACTCCAAAAGTTGGGGCATATATGTAATTTAGCTCAAGTCTTGCCCCTCTCCTATTCCCTGCCTGTGAAGGGAAGAGAGTGAACCTGCGATTTAAACTCAAGCTCTGCTTTTTGTGAACACAACAAAACATACACTCACAATCAAATTGGGTTCATGCAGAGCTTTCTCTCACTAGGGTTTATGGGCCTCTGACCCAGTTTTCCACTTCAATCTCTCTGATTTTCTTGCATTTTCCCTCACTTTCTCCACCCCTCATAAGATCTTCTCAATGTTTCTGTAAATGTAAGTGCTTTTCTCTTGTTTATGCTGTCAATTTCTTCCCATCCCGCTTCATGCACAGAGAATCCTCACTTTATTCACTCGCAGAATCTGAGATTTTATGAGTATGATTTTCACTGAGATTTTTGAGGTATGGGTTTCTGATTAGGGTATATGGTTATGCTTACATCGTACCCTCCCTTGCGTTTCATTCGTTGATTGCGATAATGTTATTGATTGCACGACCTTTCAAGGTTGAAACTTTGATTCATTTTTAGAAAATCGGGGTTGGCTTTCTTCTGGTTTTGGGTATTCTAGATATGATAAAACAGATATTCGGTAAAATACCTCGCAAGCCCTCAAAATCATCCCATAATGATTCGAACAGCGACGGAGGGGTCAATGGTGGTTTGTCAGTGAACTCATCCTATGGGCTCAATTCCAATAGCACCTTGAAATCCAATTCGGCTCCTGCAAAGTCTTCTAATTCTGGCTCTGGTGGGTCGCGTTCTGGGAATGGGACTCTGGCACCACACTCAGCGAGTTCAAACAAAACGAATCAAGCTAAGAAATCAGCTGCTGCAGTTGGGACCCCAGTGGTTGCCATAATGGCTCCAGGAGTTTATGAGGCTTTGCCGAGTTTCCGGGATGTTCCTAGCTCAGAAAAGCAGAATCTTTTCATTAGGAAGTTAAATATGTGTTGTATTGTATTTGATTTTAATGATCCTGCCAAGCATCTCAAAGAGAAGGACATCAAGCGGCAAACTTTGCTTGAGCTTGTTGATTATGTTTCATCTGTGAATTCTAAGTTCAATGACATAGCAATGCAGGAGATCACGAAGATGGTGGCAGCCAATTTATTTCGAACTCTACCATCTTCCAATCATGATAGTAAGGTTGCAGAAGTGTATGAACTTGAAGAAGAGGAACCCACTTTGGAACCAGCATGGCCTCATCTGCAGATTGTGTATGAATTTCTCTTTAGATTTGTGGCTTCATCAGAGACAGATGCAAAGCCTGCTAAAAGATACATTGATCATTCGTTTGTGTTGAGATTGCTCGATCTGTTTGACTCTGAGGACCAAAGAGAGAGGGACTACCTGAAGACTATTCTTCACCGTATTTATGGGAAGTTCATGGTGCATCGGCCATTCATTAGAAAAGCTATCAACAATATCTTTTACCGCTTCATATTTGAGACAGAGAAACACAGTGGAATTGCAGAGTTGCTAGAGATATTGGGCAGCATAATTAATGGATTTGCTTTGCCTTTGAAGGAAGAGCATAAGCTGTTCCTTGTCCGTGCATTGATCCCCCTTCACAAGCCTAAATGTGTTGCTATGTATCATCAACAGCTATCTTATTGCATTACTCAGTTTGTCGAGAAAGATGTCAAACTAGCTGATACTGTGATTAGAGGCCTTTTGAAATATTGGCCCATAACTAACAGTTCAAAGGAGGTAATGTTCCTTGGTGAATTGGAGGAAGTTTTAGAGGCCACTCAAGCAGCAGAATTTCAGCGATGTGTGGTCCCATTATTTCATCAAGTTGGTAGATGCATCAACAGCTTACACTTTCAGGTGCTTATGAAATTTCTCCGTTGTCTTTTTCCCATATGATGTCCTCATGCATTTTATTAGTATTTGCCAACAGCAGTCTTTTTTGTATTTCTATTTCTATCTGTGGTTCCTCAACCTTTTCCTCTTTGCTTCTCTAAGCGATCTTAGATGTTTTCATTCTATAATATTTGAATAAAACTTAGTTTCTAGGACATCATTTTATTTCTCTCTCTCTCTCTCTCTATATATATATATATATATATATATATATATATATGTAGGATGGATGTGTTTGGGTCATGATAGCCAAACTGAATTAGGACAATGTAGAAATTAAGATTAAATAGGCTAGGTAAGGATTTTGGATAAATTAGCAGCAGGAAAATCAGGTGGTTTGAAGGCTTATTGCATGCACTGGGGTAAGAAAGGGTCAGAAGCAATAGGATAATTTTAAGCACAAAATTTTCATTTTGGGCAGCTTATTTTGAAGATCTCTCTCTTTACCTTTACTGTCTTACGACTTTGCATTGGGCTCTTATCTCTAGTTTCTGCACTTTATAAATTCCTTTTTTGGTAGAAACTTGTGTTTTCTTTAGGGAATCTCAATGGTTAGAGAGGCCACAGACTTGGCTTCCTTGCTTGGCAGCCTTGACTCTTTCCATTTGTGAAATTTGCCTGATAAAAGGTGATCATCCTTGGATAGCTCTGGTTCCTTTACCCGGAAAGTTTTCATCCGGTACTTGAAACAGATTCGAACCAATTGAAACTTCTTTTCCACAAAATCCCTTTCAATTTGGAAGCTTAAAGCACAATCTAAGCAGAGGACTTTTGTTTGGACAGCAGTGCTAAATAGAGCACAAATGACCTGTTACTACTTACTAGTTAGGCCTCCTAATGAGACTTTTTCTTCTGATTTGGTTTCTCATGCTTTTGAAGTTTAGAGTGTATTAATAAATTTTTCTTACAGTGTGAGGGTAGCTCTGGAATTGGCTATGTAGCATTTTGTTGAGCAATTGGTAAGGTGAGCCTTTTTGCAACTCTTTTAGTCTCCTTGTTTTAAGGGTGGAGGAAGGATTGTAAAGCACTTTGGAAATGCTGTGTTTGTGGTGTTGTGGTATATTTGGCTGGAGTGCAGTGCCAGAGTCTTTAATGAGAGATTCATTCTCTCCAATTTTTATGGTATAGCTTGTTTTTTATTTTATTTTTTTGGGTGGGGTGGGGTGGGGTTCATCCATTATTGGACTTGGAGAACTTTTCTGAGCTAACATTTCTCCCTTTCAGGTCTTCCCTCTTTTGTCCTCTGTGGATTTTCTTTTCTCTGTTTCTAGGAGGATTCCTTGCCCTCTCAATATTTTTTTTATTCTAATAATGAATTCCTCTTCTATTTGTTTCAGAAGAAAATATTGACTTCCATATTTTTTCCCCTCAGGGATTTAGACTTCCTACTTGTACTAAACTCAGATAAGATAGATGTCAAAATAAATATCCAATAAGACTTAGAAATTACAAAAAGTCAAGTGCAAGTATAGAATTTGAATAGGGACTAAACATATCAATGAAGAAAAATGTAAAGTATCATGAATTATCCCTAAAACCAAAAATGAAGTTAACTTTGGTAACACATACTAGTAGCTTAATAAAATACAATTTTGATCTAGTTCAGCCTATGGAGGATTACTATTAGCCCCAATATTAATTGAGATGCTTTGACCATTAAACTTATGCTTCTTGATGGTCCTCTGGTGGCCTTGAGGCGTGGATCATATCTTGTGAAAAGTGACTTTTCTGCTATTTTTAATCCTATTTGTTATCTGTTTTGGTGTCAAATTCCTATCATATTGAAATTTATTTGTTAAATGATCAACATTTAATTTTACTTTTCCATATATGGTTTGAAAGTAGTTTAAATACCTAGCTACTCAAATTAAGTGTATCAGGGAAACAAAGTGAAAAGCTCAATAATTGGATTTTTTCAGGTTGGCTTTCTTTGTGGTTGTAACATTTTTTAGGAAGATGATGATGATAAGGAATTGGAAAATCTTCAGTAGCAATGCTACCTCAAGCATCTGTTGTTACCTAGATATATTAATGAAATTTATTAAGATCTAAGATCATGATTTTGGGTTTCAACTTTCAACTCATCAAGTTTTTGTATTTTAAAGTTACAAGTTATAATGCAAATGGCGGATGCATTTTTTAACTTGTAGTGGACATGGAAGCCAAAATGCCAATGTTTATCAATAAGATTTACATGACTGGTTATTTATTTTAAAACATCAAGCTAGGTCAGCCTAATTGCACCGGTTTTACGCTGCAAGAATTAGTAGGTTTGTGTTCCATGTTACTAACTGCTTTGCTAAGCAATACTTAATTAATTTGTATGCTCTGGAGTCTGGAATTAAAATTCAAAGATACAAAGAAGCAAATTTATGTTGTATGTAATATATCTTAAGTGGAAGCACATGTTAAAATTAAAATTTACCTGGGATTTACTGAATGAGATTTTATGTTGACTTGGTTCTGTTTGCAGGTAGCTGAACGGGCACTGTTTTTGTGGAACAATGATCATATTAGAAATTTGATCACACAAAACTGCAAAGTGATACTGCCTATAATCTTCCCTGCTTTGGAGAAAAATACACGGGACCACTGGAACCAAGCTGTCCAGAGTTTGACCATGAATGTGAGAAAAATATTCTGCGATGCTGATCAGGCACTTTTTGATGACTGCTTGATAAGATTCCAAGAAGATGAAATCAAGGAGAGGGAGAAGCAGGAGAAGCGGGAATCCATCTGGAAGCAATTGGAAGATGTTGCAGCATCTAAGGCTGTAAGTACTGAGGCAGTCCTTGTCTCAAGGTTTGTGTCATCTGTTGCCATTGCTACCAGTGCAAATCAACGAGCAACTACAGGTGGTTGAGAGCCATCAGAAAGCCAAGTTGTAAGTTCTGACTCCATGAAGGAACTGAAGTGTATGCATCCAGTTGGAGTCTAGCATGCTTAACTCCACTGAGAAATTAGAGGGCGGGTTTTTCTGTGGATATGAGGTTGCTCCTTGTTTCTGGGCTTTTTGGCTCCGTCCTTTGTGCACTTCAGCCATGGGGTGTATATGTACTATAAGGGATCTAGTTTTATAATGGGCAGTGCTTGTTTAGGTTTCTAGCCATTTAGATTGTGCAGTGATACAAAAGCAGTCCTTTCCTTTTGCTACCCTTCTTTCTGTACTTTTTTAACATTGGTAATTCCTATTACTTTTAGCCTTTTTAAGTTAAAGATCTCAAGACAGGTTCATATGTAATCTCTTCTCTGTCAGTTGCTATTTGTCCAATGTTGGCTGAACTGGCTGTCATGGTGGATTCATTTTCGTAGTGGGGCCATGGCATGTTCGGACTGTGGTGCTTTTCATTGGCCTCTCTCTTTTTTGTTACCTAACCTTTCTGGTATCCTCGAATCCAATATTTTCTCCTTTCAAGGATTGGTGTTTAATAATCTTTTTCTACAAAGGTGACTGCCAAATTTTGGTTTGCTGCCAACATCGAAAGCTCGAAGTGAACATGTTTGACCGTGTTCAGAAAGAATTGTTTCTTGCTTATATTCATTTGTATTTTTTATGCTTAGGTCAGTTGATAAAAGGATTTCAAAATAATTTGCAACTGAGCACGTAAAAGTATGATGTACCTCCTGATCAGTGGTTAAGGATCCAGCCTGGATTTGTGGCCATTTATAGGTTTACAATCCCCCATGGGTAGATTATTCCATAAAGTTATAATCAAATCCAGCATTGCATTGTCGATTCCAGAGATTGTATAATGGTATGTTATGTTGACTGTATACTGGCAAATCTAGTCTATACCATGGAAATTGGTCCATGTGAACTCAATGGGAAATCATCTTGCCTAGCAGAGGATGACAAAACATGAAAAACTACAGAAGCATTCGGGCTTAACATTATATGGTTAATGATGGCAAATTATCTCTAGAATTCACCACATATACTGGAAGGGCATTTAAATCTGGAAAACTTCAGAATATATCTATTACAATACTTGAAATATCCAAATAAGATGAAGATTACATGTTAATTTAAGTGACCATCATGCAGCATCAATAATCGTCACCATATGCTCGGAAACTATAACGTTCCTGATATGGAGCATTGAACCAGAGGTCAGCCTCAAACCACTTTGGGTACCGGACTAGGTCTCCTGCCACAAATTGCATGAAACGCTTGCTCCCTTCTGGCACAACTCTCACCTCCCCTTCTTCTATGTACACCAGTTGGTCTACCTGCCAGTCCCAGGGCAACCGGCATTTTCCTGTCTTCCACACTGACCATCTTGAAACTCCAAGCTCAGCTAGTCTTTCAGGAGAAACTTTTCTTTCCACTTTCACATTGTACAATTCCTCCAAGGGTTTCTCTATCCGCATTGCTTTTATGCAGCACCATCCTACAGAAGAATTACCCAACTTTCTGCAATCCCTGGTACTAGTGTTGACAGGAGAACAGGTGAAGGTTGAGGTTGTGAACAAGCTTGCCATGCCTGTCAACAGTTTAGATTCAAAGTGCTTCACTTGCTAAATAGCTCAAATCTGCAAGAAGATTTTAAGAAATTCAGAGACGTTCAATTTTAATTATGCGCATTGAATAGAAGTTCCAAAAGAACCAGCACATGGGCTTCTTCAATTCACATGAGTAATCCCTGTGTTGAATAGAAAGCATTACTAATGATGCTATAGCTTTCTGTTGATTCTATAGTGCAAGTGTTGTGAACTTGTGATGCTCAATCTCTTTCCTTCCCTATATCAGTGTGTTTGTTTGTGTGTGCTGTGTCGATTTCCATCCTAAATGGCTAGAAAAGGAAACAACTTTGGTACTAAGGAAAAAGAGTCAAAGTGCCTCCTATTTTTTTCTTGATTTTTTGAGTAGTGAGTTCTCTTGGCCAATAACACAGACATCATGGAAGGGGTTAGGGAAGGGATGACCTGAGTTAGTTTGGCTGATAAAGTCTTTTGCAGTGAGTGTAGGGGTTAGGTGAATCCTGTCTTCACAAGAGACTCAGAGAGGGAGCAGGTTTAGGAGGAAAAGGGTTACCTACCACTTTGTAACCCACACCAATGGACCAGAAAAATAAAAGAAAATAAACAATCATCAATCTTCCAGTTGTTCTATTCTATTCTAGCTACTAATTGTCATCCAGGCAGAATCATTCATTGTGACATCTACATTTTTTCGATATTTGTGTTCTGTCTTAGCAACTTCTTTTCTTTTTGATAATCATAGATGTCGGCCACCCCAAAAAGGAGGTATCATACACAAGAAATGTCCAGACTCCGAAGTCCACAAATCAATTACAAACCTAACACTGTTATCCAATTTTCTTAATCACTGACAAAGGAGTGTCCCTACTTCACATAATTCATTTTGAGACATAAGTCATGTAACCCTAAGGTGTTAGATTTCTTGGACTGCTGAGCTAGTTTATCAATAATATGAATTGCCCCTTTACTATCATCTTTCTCTGTTATTTCGCACTGTCAAACACCAAACAATTTAGGGTTTGTTCAAGCAAGTTCTGTATACTGGGATATCCTCAATTAGATTTTGTCATTCATTGGAGTTCGAATTAAGAGCTTTTGTTTGGTAATTCTCACTTACCCATGTAAGCACCCTTTTGGCCTGTATCAGTCCTTAGTATGCATTTTAGGGCTCTTACTACACATAAAAATACATTCTTGACATAACAGAAACTTGACATTATCAGTCCTTACTACTGCTCTTGATTAGTGAGATTCTCTCATCTAGACATCATCACCCAAAGCGTGTTGTTATAGGCGAGATTGCATCAGGAAATCAAGCTTGTTTTATTTCGTGTCCTAGCCTCCTAGATGTGAAATTACAGCTTATTGAAGGAAAATCATTCGGACGAAGTGTTTTTCACTGGTTTGGAACTCAATGAAACCTTCATAGTTTAACAACACTTCACAAGCTCCAATGGCCCCATCACTACATTTAAAATTTTCAGCCAATAGAAAAGGATTTGGAAGATCAATAACTTGTTTGAACCAAGTAAAGTAAACTGGGTAGCAAAATGGGAAAAAAAAAAGAAGAATTTTTTTTTCAAAAGACGTATCTTTCAATCTCGTAACTGGCACCCGAGGAAAGATGAGAATAATCTCAAGCTTCCATCGCTGTATAAAAACCCACATCGAGCAAAGCCCTACCGAAGCGATTGTGGGTTTTCTAAGTTGACGTGAACACCACACCCACAAGAAGAACAATGTAAAGAGAAAGAAGAAAACGAAAAAGACATTTCTAACAACTGAAACAAAACACGGGAAGAACAAGAAATGGACAGAAACATGATTACAAACTGAGACTTTACCTGTTCCAAAACAGGGTGCAGATTTGAAGACGCAGTGCGAGGTTGGCTCAGTACCGATAAACCCTCTAGGGGGGGCGAGGTTTATCCAATTATTATCCCAATTGAGTTGAAAGTTGAAACCTTTATGTAGCTCTGGCTTTTGCTTTTTTTACCGCACCCGCACCTTGGTCTCTGACTCCACTGGAAACCGGGTTTCTCGGTTACCTTCTGGTTTTTATTTTTATTTGTTATTTGTTATTTTTTATTTTAAAGGAAAGGAATTGGAGCGAAGGAAACGACATGGACAGTTTTGGTGGTTAAACGTGTCGAGTTCTGGTACGCAATTTTCTTGCCTTACTGATATTGCTTTAAGCCTTTAATGATAAACGAGCCAGAGAGCAAAAGCAGGGGCACGGTGAAAAGGAATTGCTTTACTTTGATTGCTCTCTTGTTTATCCTTTATTTTTGAATTTCTTTTGTTATGTTATTGCTTCAGCTTCAACCCATTAATGGCATATCTCAGCTCGCAGTGGGGAGTCCATTGTCACAGAAATGTGGCAGAAGAGCCCTCCTTTGCAGAGCACAAGCTGTTCCCTCCCGAACCCAGGTACCAGTTCTTGAATTCCTTCATATATGGTCTTCTATGTAAGAATCCCATTCTTCAACTTTTGATATTCCATGTTATGTTTTGTTATAAGGAATCCATATGAAGATTGGCATTTTAATTATTTTCCTTTTTAGGGGATAATGGAGAGTATTTCAGTCAGCGGAGAAGTTGGTGGTGCTGGCGGAGCATACTCATATGAAGCCTTGAAAAGATTAGACCAGCTATGGTCAAGCATATGCTCGGCTCAAGAAGGTTTATGTCATTCAACGATTCTTAAACCAATACCGAAATTGGACAGTGTTACATGTGCAAAAAGTTCTCTATATGTCTCGTAATCTTCTAATATATATTGCAGTTGTGCAAGAACCTCAGCAAGTTGTCTCTTCCATTCCAAGCATGTTTCGCTCATCTGATCTGGCTGACAAAGCAGAAGGTTCATACGATGTGTTAGTGTGTGGAGGCACTCTGGGAATCTTCATTGCCACAGCCTTGAGTGCCAGAGGTCTTCGAGTTGCCATTGTAGAAAGAAATGTACTAAAAGGGGTATGTTTGTTGCATTGAGACATTAAACCTAGGTCAGAAAAGTGTCCAATAAATTCTTCGAATTGTCAAATCAATTTTTTTATTGTCTCTGTTGCTTTGATCATTAGAGAGAGCAAGAATGGAATATATCAAGAAAGGAGCTTTTGGAACTGGTAGAAGTGGGAATCCTGGAAGAAAACGATATTGAAAAAGTCACAGCAGTAAAATTCAATCCCGTAATTCCTAAACTTCCTCAGTCTAGTTACCTATCTACATGCAGGAAGAATCATCTTGATTAAGTATCACTCAGTTGCTATATGTATTGAAGTCACTTTGAGCATACATTACGTAGCTAGACACACTAGAAGACTGATAATCTGTAGGCCTTGTATATTACAAATGACAGAATTCAAAGAGCACTGTATACCGGGATGAAATTCTCTGACAACTAAGGCTTATTGCCTGATGATATGTCAATGTCCTTGTTAACAGAATAAATTTAACTATCAGTCCCAAAAAGAAAAGATCCAACAGTGTCTATTTTTGTGTAGAAACTTATAAAGGAGAAACTCATTTACAGCCTCTTAGTCCTACTATTAATTTTGTTACTTAGTATATCATTATATTGGGTCAATATATGTTTCATTATTATAACCTCTCAGTCTAACCTTGTTGCATTATGTAAAACATGTGTATATCAATTCAAAATACTTCTTGTTACTTTGTTATACTTTTCTTGTGTGTATCAATCAATGATCATACAGATGAAAGCATGTGATTATTATTTTCATGCTTAGAAATGAAGAATTTTCAACCTATTTTAATTTGACTTTTTTCGTGTTGCACTTCAGAATTAAGAACTACTGCATTTTCATGTCAAAATTGGACCTCCTTAAAACACAAATGTTGCTTAGCTGTTCAGAAGTATTAAATTTGGTGTTTCAAAACAACTTCTGAATCCTGCTTGAATAGTTTTTGCCTCAGAACACTCAATCACCAACAATTTTTCTGATGGGCAAAAAGCTATGTCACATGTGGCATAATTATTACAAATATTGCCTCCAGGCCAAGTCTTCCTTTTGTAACCTCTTCATGATTTGTGCTACACAGTCTTCTTTTTTTTTTTTTTTTCTTATTTCTTTTCAACTAACTTCTTTTCTGGAATTTCATGAACTATGCAGAATAGATGTGGATTTGAAAGGAAAGGTGATATCTGGGTCAAGGACATTCTTAATCTCGGTGTTTCGTTAGTCTCCTTCCCTTAGACTAATGTGATATATTGTAAAGAACTAGAATAGTTGTTGTCCAGGATTTCAGTTATAAATAAAAAATTTTATCCATGTTCTTATCTGGCTAAAAATTTTGTTCTATGCTGTCTTGGCATTGAACGACCTGCAGTTGCAGTTACTTCTTAATAGGAGTATTTTGCATGCTCCCTCCCTTAAAGAAAATGGACAGTCAATTTGCTGTAGCAGTGATTAGTCTGGTGTCTGGATATAGCATTATTAAGAAAAGTGCAAGCAAATGCAACTTGAAATATTTTAATGAATGCTTCTAAAATTTCATTTTTATTGAAGTTGAAATCCTTATTAGGCCAGCTGCTTTATTATATTTATTAGTATTGCATGGAGAACAATTTTGTAATGCCTATCTAGGCTAAACTCTCGTAAACAAGCATTTCATTTTCACTATATGCTTGCACTTTACAAAGAAACAATTTGAGTTTAAAAGTCATTATTCTGTTGAGGATCCAGACCTTGCCTCCGCAACTTATTTTATCATAGTCATTTTTGTTATCTGCCATTGCAGACCTGTAAAGCTTATAGAGATTATAAAGAAACGTTTTGTCTCCCTTGGTGGAGTCATCTTTGAGGGTTGCAGTGTCTCCAGCATTAATGTATATGAGGATGCTGCAGTGAGTTTACCTTAGCTCAGAACTAGTTATTCTTTGCAATCTTAAATGTTGATATTTTATAAATCCAATCATTGATTTATTATCATACTAAGACAATTTAGACTATGCAGTCCATGGATGTTTTATATGTTACATACAAAAAGTAACTACATAGGAGATTGAGGTGGGACAGGTAGTTGTTAGATGGAACTCCAAGATTGAAGCATGGAAACAGAGAATATATGAACTTAGCATTGCATGGCAATTTTAAAGTACCATTTAATTTATGGTTTGAGCATGAATGATAGAAGAGAATGATAATGTTTATAATGGTGGCTGAGTCTTAGAATACTATGTATATCTCATACCTTAAAAGACATATAATTAAGACTACAATTTAAATAATAGAATTTTGGCAAATTTGCCAATGAGGTCCGGCTTAATTGGTATAATCGAGTTGCATATTTCTAAAGGTTTTGGGTTCGATTCCAAACGATCTGTGAGTACGACTATAAGCCCTCACTGAAGCTTGTGGCATTCCTAGACCTTAGAATGGGAAAGCCTCTCCTCTGCTTGAACTTTTTTGTATCCCAAAAAAAAAAAAGAATATAGGCAAATGCAAATTGACTTTGGAGAAATCAATGATATTTTCTATTTAATGATAAAGAAGCACAAATTTATATGTTATTTTCTTTTCAGGTCTTGAAACTTGGTGGTGACAAAATCTTGTCATCTCGTCTTATAATTGATGCCATGGGGAACTTTTCCGCTGTTGTAAAACAGGTCAGGATTGTCTTTTTACTCATTTGTATTGTTTTTCAGTTTCAAGCATGTAATGAACCAGTAGAGTCATTCAAACAGATTGTCTATAATCTTCATGATTTTATCACAAGGGTGTTTTATCATGTTTCCACGGAATACATGCACAGATTGCCATTTATATGTGCTCCTTTGTTTAACTATTTCAGTGTGCTACCATTGCATATGAATTTTCTTTAAGTAGGACATCAGAAGGGTCTTCTTCTGTATGTTCTGTTACACATATGTAGGTCACATTCACTTGCATATGCACATGAACCATTATAATGCAGTTCTAGAAATTTAGGTATGCGCTCACGTGTGTCTGCAGAGAGCATGTCCTAGCACATGCATCTGTTCATATGCATGCAACATTTATTCAATAAGTAACCAACTAAATCCTAAATGATTGGGAAACTATGAGAGGATAGGTGCCAATAATGGTCTCTTTCATCCAGTGTTATTTATTGAATTAACACTAACAAGAATGGGATTGACAACTCCCTTGGAAAAATAAAATTTTCAATTCATGGAAGTGCTCTGTATGAAAATTTTCTCTAACAGAAGATACATAGGTAACTACTGAATATTAAAAGTTAAAACCTTTTATTGAAGCTTCTTTCCAGAGTCACGTGCAATGATTTTACAGATAAGATGTGGGAGGAAGCCTGATGGTGTTTGCCTTGTTGTTGGAACCTGTGCACGTGGCTTTAAGAATAACTCCACTAGTGATGTCATATACAGCAGTTCATCAGTAAAGAAAGTTGGAAATTCAAAAGCACAATATTTTTGGGAGGTAACCTTTTAGTATATCAATAAAATAATAGTATCTCCACGTTTTATTTTGACAGTTTTCACAGAAATCATCACAGGCATTTCCAGCTGGCTCGGGTCCTTTGGATCGTACTACTTACATGTTCACTTATGTAGAACCTCAGCCAGGATCCCCCAAATTGGAAGAATTATTAGAAGAATACTGGGATTTGATGCCAGAATATCAGGTTAGTCTTCTGACATGTGGTCTACAATCTTCTTATATGCCTATCTATTACAAGTATTTCTCATTACGTTTGACAGATATAACAATGTTTGCACCTGTCTGATTTGTTAAATGTACAAAAGCTCCTCCTTCTGTCTTTGGGATTGTGCTTTAATGTTGACAAACAGAAATGATCTTGCGTGTTTCAACTGAGTTGTGGAACTTAACCAACTGAATAGTTCCTAAGGTGTCCACTACAAGGTCTTTCAATTATAATTCACTTCCGAAGTCCTAATCATCACAAGTTCTTTCTCGATAAACCCATTTGGAAGTCAAAGGCTCCCTCTAAAGTTTAAAGTCAAGTCTTTTGTTTAGACAGCGGTATTTGATGGGCTTAAAAGAAGTGATTCGTTACAAATTCATAGGCCTCATACTACTATTTCTCCTGATATGTGTGATGTGTACAGTTCCAGTTCAGAAATGGTACATCACTTATTTTTTTATTTCAAGGAGGCTACTTTATCATTGAACAATTTGTTTGGGGTTTTTGGTGAACACTTTGTCAGTTTGTCCTACTTTGAAGGAATTTCTGATGGTTAGTTACAATGGCTTTTAGTAAAATCAAGGAGGCTAAAATTTTGTGGCAGTGTGCGGTTTATGCAGTCCTTTGGTTTATTTTTCTGGAGTGAAATGCTTGCATCTTTAAGGGTGCCTTTCTACCCCTAAACTTGTTATGGGATAGGATTATGTCTATGGCTTCTCTCTAGTAGGTGTTCTGCTCAGGGCTGTTTCAAAGCAGTTGCCATTTCAGATATGTACAGAGATTGGGCAGCATTGCTTCATTTTTCTCTTCTTCGTGTTCTCTGACATCTGTGGTTTTTTCTGTTTTAGAGGACATCTCATCCTCTCCTTAGGTTTACTTTCCTGCTTTTCTCTCTAAAAATTTTTTTTTCTTCTTCATGCAAACTGCTTTTGACAGTTGCATAGGCTACAGAACTTCTAAAGTTGACATAATGCATACTTCTATACTCCTGTGTTCAGCTCTACTGCTCTCTGATTGACTGATGTCAATTTGCTATTTTTATGTGATAGGGTGTTTCACTTGACAATTTAGAGATACTGAGAGTTATCTATGGCATCTTTCCCACATATCGCGAGAGGTAGTAATGTGTATCAGATGATGTATTGTACAAATTACTTAATTAAGTTCTACTATTGGGGGCCAATAACTGTCTTGTCATAAACATTTGTTTTTCTTTTGCTCAAAGTTCTTACTTCTCTCTTGATATTGACACATCAAAACAATGCAGCCAAATGCTTCATTGGACAGGAATATTTCGAAATTTTATTACTATCAGTTAAAACACATTATTCCTTTAATGCCTTTTCCTTTTATGATTCAAAGTTCCTATAAGATTTTGAACCATATTGTATAATGTGTATGGTAACTTGCTGCTGAAGCTCTGAAATTAGTTTAACCCAGACATAGTATTTATTTTGTATGTTACTACAACCAAGTTGAACTTTAATCTTTGTATACCTGTACCATATTGTTCACTAGGAAATTTTCAGATCTTTCTGTCACTGACAGATGACACTACTCCATTGAATAAAAGTAACTGTAAATCATCCAACCTGTAATTGCTTCAGGACATGTAGTATTGCATGTTAGAAAAATTATCTTTTAACTTGATATGTTCTCTTTTTCTGCCTAACATCTTCAATTTTCCTAAGTTTGTGTTAATTTTGTCTTCATACCTTCTTAAGTATAAGCTTGATTGTCATTTCTTCAAAATATGACACCTTACAATGTTTGATGCTTTGGAGAACCTAACAGCCCGCTACCGGCCGCTTTTAGTAGAGTTTTACAGGTAAATTACATTTTACACCCATGAAGCCTCTATCAACTCAAGTCATCTATAATCTATCAAGTAATATTAAAGCACCGAAGCTTCATTCTCTGTAGTTTGGTGATGCTAGTGGCATACAGTCACCTGTTTCATTTGGTGGTTTTGGTAGCTTGACCAGGCACCTTGGGAGACTGTCAGCCGGTATGCACTTTCTGTTCAATTACATACTTCTGGAGTACATTCTTGCACTAGCTGAAGCAGATCTGTTGCAATGTTGCTGGACTGGATCTACTTTTTTTTTTTTCTGTGAAAGTGGAACTATGGATCTGTTAGTTTATCTGAATTTTGGTGGGACTCCCCACCGTCATTTTTCTTTCCTGTCTTTAGCAACATTGGAACAATATCCTAATTCAGTAATATATTTTGTGGGTGAACTCGATTTGGGAGGTTATTCTAACAAGAACAAACCGATGAGGTGCAGATAAAAGCATTAGTATGGATATAATCTAATTCCCTTTTCACTTTGCTATAATGAAGGAATACATGAAGCAATCAATGGTGATTATCTTGACTCATACGACTTGTCTCTGCTGAACCCATACATGGTACTTTTCCTCCTATTTAAAGGTTTCACTGCTTCAGCAGCTGTACATGTAACCTGACCAATATTTCGTATAGTACAGCCCAACTTAAGTGCTTCATGGTTGTTTCAAAGAGCAATGTCAGCAAAGCAACAGTCCACTGTTCCTGCAGATTTTATTAATGAACTTCTTTATGTCAATTTTAGCTGTATGCAGGTAGTTTATCTCTCTCATGACCTACTGAGATAATTTTTATTTTCTCTCTCACGTTACAATCTCATCTTTCACTTCTGCAGAGGCTTGGGGATCCGGTGCTACGACCATTTCTACAGGTTGACTTCTTTTGTCCTTGTCTGGATATGTTTTTTGGTTGATGATATGTTCTTCCCAAATGATTCAATTGATTGAGATGAGGACTAACATCAATGTTAAGCCTCGAATAATGAAATTTCCTCTGAAATCTTATATTATTACAGGATGTTGTACAGTTTGGGCCACTTTCCAAGACATTGGGTCTGGTTATGTTAACAAAGCCTCAAATACTCCCGTCCATATTCAAACAGGTAATTCATGAGTTTATCTATCATTTACTTCCAATTTATTTTCTTCACATCAAGACACAGCAGATATGAATACATACCTGAAAAAGTATAATGCAATATGCCCATGCCCTGTTCCCATATGTTTGTTTTGCTGTTTGAGATGTGGCTCATAGCAGAGACTTATTCATAGGATCCTTTGTATGTTCATCTCTTTTAGCATTTTTTGTTCTTTTGAACAATTTCAGTCAATCATGGGCTTAAGGCCTTTCTTGCTGTGAAAGAAATATCGGCATTAATATTACTGATGAAAATCAGTCTTAGATAGAAAGAAGCATGTGACCAAAATTCTAGAATTTTGCTGTTGGTCAATCAGTCCCTGCCTTATAGTGCCTGGATAGACCATGGAACTGGCAGTGCAACATGTTCTAAAGCAATCTTCAAATCAAAAGTTTTTACTTTTCTGTTGCATAAGTACTATATTTTAGCTCTGGGTTGCATATGTAGTTACTCCTTGAAAGTAGCACTAAGAATGAAAGAAATGAGTGAATCACTTGTGATTGTATGCATGGCTATTGCCTCCGTGTTAAATCTTTTTAGCTGATTAATTAATTTTGTTCTGTACAATGTACATCCCTAGGATTCCCCCACCCCCCCAAAAAAAAGTTATTAAGCAGTTTTTCATATATGATCAACATTGCCCAAACTATAATCAAAGTGGTGAAGTAACCATAAAAATATAGGGGATTTAGAGTTCTATTTTGTTCCAGGTTGGTGTTCCTGTACTTCTTGACTGGTCCATACATTTTCTGATGCTTGGGTACTACACCTTTCTCTCGACCTTTGCTGAGCCTGTTGTGAGGTAATAGTCTTTCTAAGGTGAACCACTTATCAGTCGGTTACTTTATTTATTTATTCAACAAGCATATAGGTCCAATAATTTCATATGTCTCACATGTTCCATGTATTGCTAGCCCATTCTTAAATACACTACCATCCAAGATGAGTTTCAAGTGGAAGCGGCATCTTGAGGCTTGGAAATATGGAGCTGGTCTTGATTACAAGCTATAGTCAACTACTTTTACATATGATATAGACCAACATAGAAAATAGGGATGAAGAGGTGGCATTATTGGTTAAGGCATTCTCTGGCATCCGATTTCAAAAGTGGTGCTTTTCATGATTTACCTTTCATTTAATCCATTCTTGATCTTCAATGTCAACGGGACAAAGTAAAATATTTTTCTTAACTTCTACCACATCCATGGCAAATTTCAGATATTGATCCCACATTAACAACTGTCATCTTACTGCAACAAATTCTGATTTTCACAACCTTAAATGTACATCTAGTCTGTTTGAAAGAACAAATTGTTGAATTAACCAAAACAACAATATTGCCGTTTACTGGCAAACTTGCAACTCATTATTTTCATTCTCCCGCTTACTTTTCAACATTTACAGCCACAATAAAAGCCAGAGGCTCACTCCATCCAAACTATCTATATACATGCTACCCCCATGCCAGTATATTCAAGGCAACCCAAAAAAAAAAAAAAGAAAGAAAGAAAGAGATAAACTAAAATTGGAAATGTCAATCTGATGTTTTTGCACCCAAAATTTTAGATAGCTCCTTTATAATAGGCTTCTGCTTAACATCTTTTTCACTTTCCAAATGCCACTTTCTTGACATATTCTCAGCCTGCAAAACCAAGTTTTGAGTTATGCATGTGAGTTAAAAATATTCAGGTATTGAGAAATACGATTTAAAACCTACCCATATTTTCAAGGGAACAAACTGCTCTTTGATATTCTCAAGTTGCGGCTCAACAAAGTCTTTTCCGTTCGCTCTAATGTCACTGACCTGTTAATACAAGGACAATTTTGGATAAAGAAGTCAATAAATAGATATGGATAATTTATATGGCTAGCAGAAGATATACATCCATTAATAGAATTAAAAAACCACCAAGAAAACAAAAAGTAACAAGAGCTACAATGGCCTATAGGAAGAAGCTGTTATGGTCCTAATTCTAAATATGTCACTGAACGAGACGAACAGTCAATGAAGAGTCATGACTGAAAATTGGAACGGTTTCCAGGTAGGCATTCAAGAGTTTTAGTGAGTTAATTAATTAATTTTACTTTCTTAAAAAATAGATAGATACATACATATTGAGAAAGAGAAAAAAAAAAGCTGGATATTAAAGAGAGTTCTGGAGTCAACATATAACTAAAACGCACTTACATTATGCAGCTCTAACTTGGAGGCTGCCATACCAAACACCAATGCAGCACCACCAAATACAATTGCAGTGGCAACGGCAAATGCCTTTCCGACTATAATATAGAAAGCAAAAAATTTACATTAGAAAACATGGGCATCTTCTCCAAAGACAGTTGGCAGTACTTTCTTTTCCTCAACATCATTATTGGCATAATAAGCATAACAAAGTCGGAACAAACCAATATCTAATAAAGTAAATATCCACCCGAATCTGATTCAGAAGGGCAGTTACGTAGAAACAAAGTGGGGTTATTCCATGGATTCATGATCCCAGAATGGCAAGATATCAATGACATGTGTCTTCATATGTGAAACAGATTAAGCCTATGAGCAATTTAGTCATTTTCATATTACAAGTATTTGCTTCTCTAAACACCACGAATAAAACCAAAAATATGCCTCAAACAACCTAAAGTCCTATAGCTGAGGATGGCTAAATTACATGTCCAAAAATTTCAAATTTGCTCTCACAAGTTTCTCTGTACTGTTAGAGGGAATCTATGAAGGTTTAACTTTAGCTCATGTTACTAATAACTCAAAGTATCACAACTTCCCCCTCTCAAATTCTTAATCAGACGCAATAACTTACCTGAACTCCCCCAACCCCCTCTCCCTTAATACTGCCACAAGTCATTAGGTTGTTATTACTTATTAATTTGAAATAAGAGGGTTATATTTTAACATCATTTGTAATAATCCAAGTAACACCCTAGCCTAATATGGAGCAGGCTGAACCACATCGACTCAAATTAGCTAGACCAAGTTGCTTATTAGAAAGATCTGATGCTTAATATATTGCCACTTTTACTGATTTAATCATAGTTAAACTTAGGGTATCCCATTCTATCAAGTAATCATTGGGCGACCATAAGTACCTCTTTTAGACCATAGGACGTTTGTCAAGTAAACACTAAGCCAAAGAAGGACATATTCATCAGTGAGCAAAACAAATTACTTCCCTGGTGTTGCATCAGAGATAAAATCCACACTTCCTCTTTTTTTTTTTAATCCACAATTATTAAGAACTGCTACTAGCATTTACATTTCACAAAAAGGGCCAAAATACCAAATGAAAGAATAAGCATCGATGAGGAATTCAAGACCCGAATACGAGCATTTGCCACGAGCAAGTTAAAGAGAACAATGAAATGTACCATTTGCAAGCCCTTCAGCTGCAGCTTTTAATTTCTCCGGGTTAATATGGGTATGCCTGTCTTGGCGCAAGTCATTAGCTGTTGAGGCTGAAAACTTGTGTGCTGCTTCAGGCAGCTCCCACCTGCAACCATTAAAATTAGCTTAACATCTCTAGCAACTAGCAACTTAAATTCAATTCCACAGAACAACAGAAATTCAACGTCATCTTAAGAACAAATCTAGAAAAACCGACTATAGAGTAAGAAGGAAAACAGAATGGGAAAAAACAGCGAGGAAAGAGAGCATAGAACAAGAACTATACATTAAAAATATCAAATTGAATTTGTTGGTTTCGACCAACCAACAGAATGACCAAGGTTTCGAAAAGTGAACCAAAAATAGGGAAAAGGGCACCTTTCGGGCTTTCCCCTCTGAATACCAAAATAACCTTAATTCAAATTCAAATTCAAATTCAAATGCTGAACCTTAATGCAATTGAAATTTTACTCATTAGCTTCAAATTCCAGTGACCCAACAGTAGAAACAGAGTGGAGTAGAAATAGGGGGTTGAAACGAACCTTTTGGGGCCAAATGTGACCTGGGGTAGGGAAACGTAAGCCCTTAGAGGGTTGAGGGCGTCGGGAGATACGAAAGAAGCCGTTTTGGGGTCGGAATGAAGGACCCATTTGGATGCGGAGAAGGAGGAATTGGAGGCCAACGAGGTGTCGTCTCTGAAAACTTTGGCAGGTAGGGAGTGCCTCAGGACCTCAGGGAGAACATCAGCATGCTGGCCTTGGAGCTCAGGCGAGAGAGAAGAAGCAGCAGAAGAAGAAGCGACGCCGTCGAGGTTGTTGCTCTTGGAGACGGGATTTTTCTGGGCCAATTTTCCCACGGCCTGTTTGGATTCCTGGAAAAAATAGGCAGCTTCTTTGCCTGCTAACCTTCCCGCGAGAAAACTCATTTTACGACTAGGTTACAGTCTCCTCCTTACAAGTCTCAATTCTCAAAGGGGTTCGTGACTCTGAAGGACATTGTGAATTGTAATGCCTTATTCTAGGTATATATCGCTTCGGACCCAATTCGTCGTTTAGTTCTTGTTCCCTAGAGAGAAAGTTAGTCTTGAAAGTGGATTTCTTGACGAATGATGTGTAAAAATCTGTTTAGTTATGTCTTAAGAAGGCTTCTTTTTTTTCGATAATTTAGTAAAAAATATCTTAAATATATAAAAAGTTATTACTGATTAAAAAATAGATGCATTTCTTTTTTACTTTGTTAGATTTTATGAAAAAGAAAGCATGATTAAAAACATAAAAAAATAATAATTCAAGAAGTAACTTCATTTTTTTATTGAAGATAAAAAAATTAATTAATAAGGATTAGATATAGTAACAAGTGAGTTAGGCTAAAAGGGAGGATCAAAGTTGGAACTTTGGAATAGGAGTGTTTACAATTTGATTTGGTTTGATTTTGAGAAAAAAAATTATCCGAATTAAACTAATGTATTTTCTTATATTAAAAATTAATCAGTTTTTTATAATTAGATAATCAAATCAAACTAAATTATTTTCAATTGGTTTAGTTTAGTTTTAGTTCAATCAATTTTTGTTACTTTTTTCTTAAAAAAATTATATATAACTAGACTTTCTTCTTTCTATAAGTCAGTTAACAATAAATCAAATTTTAAATATTAATAAAAGTATAATTAAATAAATATAAATAATAAATTGATCTAAATATTTTTATAAAAATAATAATAAATTAAATTAAATTCTAATAATCTATAAATATATAATTATAATATATATATATATATATATATAATTACATAAATTTGATTTGATTTGATTTGGTTCAGTTTTATAAATAAAAATCAAAAACTAAACCAAACTATTCAATTTGTATAAACAAAAGAATCAAGTAAAACCAATTAATGTTAATTTTGTTCAGTTTTTGATTTGATTTTTTTATTTTAAATTAGTTTGGTTTGGTTATAATCGTTCTTATCTTAAAGTAAGTTAATTTTTATAATAATATTTACGAGAATAATCTGTAAAAAATAGAAAAGAAATAAAAAAATAAAAAATCATATTTTTCCTCATTATACTTTCTCGTAATTAGTAATTTATCTTGATTTTAAAATAGAAGATGTTCTCTCCTTATAAATTTTTTTAATAAAAAAAATAAAAAAAATCATATTCACGTTGGTTTTCCTTTAATCAACAAGAGTAACCTTATATTCTCTTAAAAATTTTCCATTAAAACAAAAAAAAAACTAATTAATTCCTTGACAACCAAGGAACGAGAAACATCCTCTTTAATGCCCGAGGAAAATTTTTTATCCATTGTCGGATATCTGCACCATGTGATACGCACGCTTTGTCCCTCTTCTCCCTCGCCTTGGGCAAGAAGCATACCTTTATCTCCTTAAGGATCAAGATCCTTTTTGCATTTCATATAATAATAAAAAATGCACTATTTATGACAATCAATTACAAATTGAAAATTTATATTTTAATAAAACATTAATGTATGAATATAATAAAATTACAGTTTCTTTTTTAAAAACATGACAAAAAGCTTAAAAGATTTAAGGTTCTTAACGCGAATTGAGGATTTATTTCCTAATCCGTCCTTACGATACGGTAATTCCATAACTTTTAATAAATTTGACTTATTGAAGACTTTTTATGATCAAACAACGGGACTTTGCCAAATACCAGGCATACTACGATTAATCAGAAAAGAAAAGGGACTCCCCTTTGAAGGCCGATAGACGGCGATAGGACTAACGGAAAGTCAAATCCGAATCCGCTTTTCATTGGCTTTGTCTCTGCTATTGGACGATGAGAGGAGTTATTCCCTTATCTTCTATGTTCAGGTAAGAGAGATGACTGAGATGGGAAGAAAGGGAGTTGGAAAAGCACGGCATTAGATGAAGGATCACCTTCCTTCCTTAAGGGGATGGAGTCAGGGATAACATTCGATTAGGGCAAGCAGGTCTGTTAAAGTAAAAGCAAGGGACTGATAGCCATAGACTTGAGATGAAGAGTTCCGCCCTCAGGGAATGGAGTCTCGGGCTGAATGCCCGAAAAAGCAAAGTCAAAGACTGGATGACTGTCTGAAACAACCAAACTTCTAGCATTTCAGGTTAAGTTAAGGAGCTTAAAGCCGCTTGAACGAAAGGGGAAGCAGCGTACCAAACCAAACAGGGAGGAAAGCGACGGGTAAGGCTTCATTTCCGAGTCCGGGTTGGGAAGAGAGCCAGAACGGGAGAAGATGAGCCTACCACACAAGAAAGGGAAGGGGTTTTTCTCATAAGGGAGCTAATTTTCTATATTCTTATAGTGGAGACAGGTAGGGATCAGAGTTCGTGAGAAGCGGGAAGGAAAGCCCAAGTACAAGACAGAGGCCCCTACTATATCTCAGTTCTTAGCCTTTGAAGGCCGGGGGGCTCGTGGCGAAATGATTGAAGGGCCGGGTTTATATTCAATCTAAGAGTCAATTATCACGATGCTCGTACAAACAATATCTTAGCTTCTAATACTAAGAACCTCAATCGAATAGAATCCATCCTTCTATCACAGCTACTTTCCTCTATCTGGCTCTGAAAAAATTGTCAAGTGAACTTGAACTCCCGTTGTGGAGTTTCGTAGAGTGATGTTCGAGATCGCCTCCGTGTGGTTCACCCTAAGTAGCTAACCGAATCGGAACTGACTGAAAGGACTGAAAAGAGGATCTAACTGTTTAGAGCCAGAACACTAGATGCCGAGAAAAGGCTGCAAGAATAGGTTCTTGTCCCTTTGAATCGTATCATTCTGACGTCGAATACGACTGACTTAATTTAGAAGCTCATCCAACTCGAAATTACATAACATAAGAGAATAACCCGAAAAGGCTTTGACTCGAAGAAAGAAAAAAGCTTTCTCCGTGTCAGGCTGTTGATGTAGTTGCTTGTAGTTTTCTTTTTTCGAGATTGGCTTGGTGTTCAGTGTACGTACCTTAGTACAAGATCTCAAGGAAGATTAAGTTCTTTCAGATCCCGCTTTTTTTTTTGTGCATCTTTCTTTTTCCCATGTCTTTCTTGGTAAACCCAACCGGCGATTTACAACAAGTCTTTCTTCATTTTTTTTAGAGCAAGAAGCGGAACTACAAGAAAGCTTTCTTTATATGGATAACCAATCCATTTTCAAATATAGTTGGGAGACTTTACCCAAGAAATGGGTAAAAAAAATGGAAAGATCGGAACATGGGAATAGATCTGATACCAATACGGACTACCCATTTCAATTGTTGTGCTTTCTTAAATTGCATACCTATACAAGGGTTCAAGTTTCGATCGATATTTGCGGAGTTGATTATCCCTCTCGAAAACGAAGATTTGAAGTGGTCTATAATTTACTGAGTACTCGGTATAACT
This sequence comes from Castanospermum australe, assembly GCA_019955255.1. NCBI lineage: Eukaryota > Viridiplantae > Streptophyta > Magnoliopsida > Fabales > Fabaceae > Castanospermum > Castanospermum australe. The sequence goes on from NSJW01000368.1 coordinate 404,578, forward strand.
CACGCATTCGTGTACAAACCAGTGCAGACGAAGTAACACGAATATCTCCGGTAGTCAGTCTATTTCCATCAGCCGGCCGGTGGGAGCGAGAAGTTTGGGATATGTTTGGTGTTTCTTCCATCAATCATCCGGATCTACGCCGTATATCAACAGATTATGGTTTCGAGGGTCATCCATTACGAAAAGACCTTCCTCTGAGTGGATATGTAGAAGTACGCTATGATGATCCAGAGAAACGTGTGGTTTCTGAACCCATTGAGATGACCCAAGAATTTCGCTATTTCGATTTTGCTAGTCCTTGGGAACAGCGTAGCGACGGATAATTCAGAATCAGAATAGGTCCAGTCCAGGGGACAAATCAATAGGAAATGCTATTTGCTTTGTAAGAAGAAGAAGAAACTTCTATGAAATGAAAGAGTTTCG
>NSJW01000368.1:412384-427384 GCA_019955255.1 Castanospermum australe
GGCCTTTTGCTCTTCTAACGTAAGCTCCAAGGCTTCACACCAAGTCTTCACTGACATAATATGCATGCTTAAGTAGGGTCAGGCAGAACCGTTGTTGCCTGATGGGAACTCCCCCCATATTGCTATCAATGTCTTCATGTCGCACGACCTCTTAACATTACACCACTGAATCCCCAATCCTTTGCTTGCTGTGCAGTGACAGTACCAATATCCACTAATCGTTGTTTCCAGATACGGTTGCCGGTTGACATCTCTTCTAATTCGTCGATACGAGAAGCAAATTGTTGTGTGAAGGAATCAATATCTCGACATAAGCCAAGAGGGAGATCTTGTGCCACTCCACCTGGTCGTATGAAACTGGCATGCATCCTGGCTCCCGAGACTCTTTCATAGAATTCCAACAATTTCTCCCGCTCCTCAAAAGCCCACAGGGACGGAGTTGATGCTCCCACATCCATAGCATGAGTAGTTAAAGCAAGTGAATGATTTGAAATTCGAGTTATTTCACGGAATAACACTCGTATATATTGAGCTCGTAATGGTACCTCGCAATTCAAAAGTCTCTCTACGGCTGAAGAATGAGCGTGTTCTTGGGCCATCGTAGAAACATAGATAGGGTCGACGACGGAACGAAGAACTCACCCTAGATACAGCTTTTTCGTACACGTTCACTTGCATCACATACACAAGTGCTCTCTGAACCGTGCAATAAGGTCACCCATAACACGGCTCTCCCACTTGAGTTACCTTAGCCCCAGGCAGGCCATGCCGCATTAATAATTTGTCCAGTGACAAAAATTATGGAGAGACTTGGTTGTGGAAGGACACTAAATAGGCAGAGAGCGTAACGGTATATCTATATCACGTAGTATAGTAGGAGAAAAGGCGTCGCCCGCGGCCTAATGGGTTGAGTCTTGGAAGGAGGGGAAAAGCAGTTCGAGTAAATATAGGTGGAGAGCGAAATGTGTGCACCATACTTCCCTGCTTTCTCGAGGGTGCACACCACACTAGTCTCTTATCGAAAAAGAGGCGGCGCAAAGCCAACACAATTCCTCTTTCTTAGTTCTATCCGCGCGGGCGAGAAGCGTCAGCGTGTTTTGGTGAACTGTTTCTCGTCTTAAAAACGGACCGTGTTTATTTAGGAGTCGGTATGAACATATAGCAGAGGCGCGGATGGCTTTGGCACGTCTCGGTCTGGCGCGATACCCGCCTCTTCGCTGGCAGAAATGAATCTCCGGAGCATGGATATAGGGGAGGCCTGGGGGTGGTGGAGTCTCACATAAATGTTCCGGCCCCGAAGAGCGCGCGCCAAGGTAAGATAAGGCCGATATAGCCGTAGAAAGTGAATTGGAATGACCACTTGCGTAAGCCGGTAAGGAAGAGCCTAGTCAGTGAAATATGGGTTGCCTCGAACCTAATGCGGTAGTGCCTTGCGACCAAGTTTCCCGAGGCGTTGAAAATCCAGACCGGGCCTCGAGAGAGAATGCACAACTGAGTGCAGAGCGATTAATTCTGAGTGGGGTAGAGGAGGAACGCCCTCACAATATCACGCGAAATGTCTCCGAGCTGCTAAGATGCGTACAGTGAACTTACCGGAACGTCCTGTGCCCAACCCCGAGTTGGTTCGCCTCGTTTAATTGTGGTGAACCATTTATTCCTGATCAACCCATAGCGAGATCAGGCCGTCGCCTCCCCCTTCTTTTCTTGTTATCCCAATCAATCGACTAAGAAAAATCTAGGAGTCACGAAAACTCAAGGAGTGAGAAGCGGCACCAGCTACAGGATAAATGGAGAGACTTAGCGTAGCGCGTCGCTGTTCTTCACCTTTCTTATCCACACGGCCTCTCTCATGGTGGAGTATATGTATTAACTCGCGCAACCATCCCCACGTCTTCCGGCCCAGCCTTCCCCCCTATCTCCGCACCCTGCTTTACAATGGTTAAGTATGTCCGAGCCGGGATTCGAGCCAATGAGGAGATATCCGTTACCCTTCCCTGCCCAAACATAAGTCTTCGTTCTACACGGTGTGTTTGTGCTCAACGAGCAGGAGAGGGAAGGGCGCGAAGAGGCCTGGACGCATGCCCCAGGGCGTAACCACCGACGAGACCTCCCCTGGGCCCTCCCCTTTACCATACACATAAGGTAATCCAGAAGGACAAGTGCCTATCTAACACACGGTCTCCAGTAACCAAACATTCCTTTTCGCGAGAGGGCCTCCGGACTATTGCCTCTTGCGAAACGAAAGATGTCCTCTGTGGTAGAGTCGTTGCAGTTAATTTGGCTTCGGAGTTGCTCTATCGCCATAGAAAGATTTGCACTTCGACTCGTTCCAGTGTCCGCCGTTCTTTCCCAAGCGTGCTACTGCTTTTATATTTCTCGCGCGGACACACAAGGAAGGACCGGTGGGAAGGAAGCAGCCTAGGCCCTGCGCCTGTCCGTGAAAACCCGATCAAACCTCCCGAAATGGCATCCATTAAATCAGCAGGAATTATCACGCCGTCTCGATATTTGGAACTGCCGCTCGGGGTATGTAGAGAGGCGATTTGCTTAGATGAAACGTGTAGGTCCAATAAATGCGAGGATTCCGTTGAGGCTCGCCCGAATCCTGTTATCTCCGTATCTTAGGAGCACAACTACATGCTTCGTAATTTCGGTCGTACCAGCTCCTCATAGTTGTTCCGAATAGTTATTAGTCCATCTTTCTGTCTCTTCGCTGTGCTGGGGGCGAGGCGAGAGCGAGTCTCCCGACAGAATACGCAACACCGAGAGGCATGGAACTTCCGAGTTCAGCATGACCTACAGTGAAAGTGAATGTGGTGGCGCGAGCGCGCGCCATCACTACGCGCAGCGCGGTCTTCTTAGACATCGGAGGATTTCCGAGAGATCGAAAGAGAGCGAGTACAAACGCTACGCTTAGATAGGACATAAGTTTTGCCTACTCTGATTTAACCTTGAATCCGTACACAGTGTACCGGTCACTAAGTCGGGTGGGCGCCGGCCGGTCTTTCGACCAATCCCTAAAAACCGTAGGTAAGAGAGAAAGTTAACGGTGGCGCCGCACCGGCAGAAAAGCGTGTCTCTACCGCCGACCTCTCCCGACGGCCTCGGTTCTTCCAAGAACATCAGCATATTCAGTTCGTCAACCACTTGTGAGTCTCACGGAGAATTTGAGACATGTCTGATGACGAGATGCCCGACAAAAGTCTTCGTGCAAGCGCGTGTATACAATTGCGCGCCCAATGTGTGTACGCATGAGCGAAACATATGTGCTCTCACTGTGCAGTGTCAGTCTAAACGCGCGCGAGATCGTTAAAAGTCTTTATCTATTCATATGTGACATATTCACGAATGACTCGAATTGAATCATCCATTGGCGCATCAGTCGCCTGAGTTGTGAAAAGTATAGATCATATCGTGCGTATCTTTTAAACCGAGACTCAAGGATTAAGGGCTCCCGTCTCCCTCGCGGAACCTCTTTGTGGTTGTGCTCTCTAAGGAGTTATAAATGACGCATTCCTGCGCACGGTTCGCGTCGCTACTGAGCTTGAGGCGCGATGGAGAACCTTACTCTGAGGAAACTCCCCTAACTAAAATGGTGGAATCTTTAATTACTCGTGCACGATTTCCGCGCCCCTCAGTATATCTGATTCTCTACCCGCGTCCCCCCGCCCCGTGCATCCACCTGGCTCTGTCCGCGACCTCTGCGCTTCCAGCGGGTCTCTCCTCTCGGTAAGTCAACCTATAACCCTGTACACTTGTCTTCCCTTCTTACATCTTGACTCTGGGGCCGGGAACAAGAAGCGCAATACCGACTCTCATCGCCACGGGTCGGGGAAGCTAGACATCGAAGTCAACGTGCTGCTCGGACTGGAGTGATTACACCTAGCCGAGCGAGCGACGGTCTTTCCCCGCCGAGAGGTTATGAGGCTTGCGACTCCTCGTCCCACAAGCACCCAGGGCTTGGTGTAGTGGGTGGGGTTTGGTCCCCCTCGATCTAGCTGCCACCAGTCTTGTTAGCAGCCTGAGCAGGAAAGGCTGGTAATCGCGCACGAGTATAGACTAAATGTAGTTGTCGATGATGTGTGCTTCGAGAGAGTATCAAGACATGGGGTACTCGGGGTCGTTTCACAAACGATACGCAGAACCGCGAGACGTGCTGTCCTGAGCGCAGGGCAGGGAGCGCGCACGTGCCGGTGATCTCCGAATTCATCCCTTCGCAGTGAGCGGGTGGGAGGCGCAGCCATCTTATTACCTCGCTGAGCGTAAATGCAGCGTGAGACCCTTGGCACTCATCAGGCTACTCTCGCTCAAAGACGCCCAGCTAAAAGACAAAAAGCGCACTCGGCGCACACATACGGCAGAGGAGAGCCGCGGGCACTAGTCGGCTACCACACTTCATCACTGGAACCCGTGGAGGAGGCTTTGAGTTAGAAGGAGGATAAAAACCGGAAGAGTGCCAGACGTGCTCACCCAACGCCGCTCTAGCTCAGCCGAACAAAATTGCTGTCCTTATGTTGTTTAGTCACCAGGCGTATTGACACTGGCGGTCTACGCACAGTTTGAAGGTTGCTCAACCGGCCAAGCCTCTAGTCTTCCGGTCGCTACCCCATCCCTCTCGACAGCGCCCCTTACAACGGTCGGAAACGCTCGGTCCTACAGCCGCTCTGTCCGGGTGGAAGCCACACGCAAGGGAGGCAAGCTACGCTATACAGTGACAATAGGGAGCCCCGACTGCAGAGACAGGTCAGCCGTGCTCTTTCCGCTCTGCACTAATAAGTGAGGACGACGCTAAGGCAGTTGACTATCCAAGACTTCCATTAAGCCTGAGTGACTACGGCCCTTTTGCTCACTTCCACCACTCCTTTTTTTAGAATTCGTGGTCTATTTCTCTCCGCGCGCGGAGATAACGGAGTGATACCTCGCTCTAGGTGAGACTCACGAGTACGAAATCACACCGATGAGCAGCCCGAGAGGGAGTGTTGAGGAGTCGCGACTAATTCAAGATAAGAAGCAATCTAAGTTTGGTGAATATGACCCACACGTAGTTCCATAAAGTACGCGTTCTATCGGGAGCAAAGGGAATTAGAAATAAGTAAAGAGCATTAAATCGCTTCTGTTATGAGCTTGCCCTCAGTACCCTATGGACACGTAGGTAACACGCAGAAATGAAAGCCTCACAAACACACAGACGCGCGAATATAGCAATTACTTGACGGCCCCCCGCGCGATAGCTCTACCTGGCGTGCCGCCTTGCATGCAAGCGAAGCGCTATTGGCGGCAATAAATAGCTCACTGAGCGATGATTGATGCAGCCCCTACCTCTGAAAGCGGAAGGAAGGCAGTGCCCTCGATTGTTCCAGAGAGAAGGATCATGGCGCCCCAGAACCGTGACATCCAGACATCCAGCAGCAGCATCTTCCTTGCGTGTGGCGCTACCGCGAGAGCACTTTCGAGGTGGAACAACGCCCGCTTTCTAAATGTCGACGGCGCCACAGGCGGCTCCTGAGCGATGTTACTATGAAAGAAGACTAGCGCGAAGAGATAACTGTACATCTGAGAAGAAGGGCGTTAGTTTCTCCCAACAGATGAACGCAATGTTGTAGGGGAAAGTTCATAAGTGAGCTCTTTCCTTTACCCTCTACCTTCTCACTCTCGATAAATGTACCCGCGGACGTGGTCTCTCTAAGTATCAACATGCGCGGTGAGAGTTAGGTCTGACGCGCCCAGATCGCGACGTACTCATGAATGTGACCCGTTCTCCGGCGTACCACTCAGCGCGCGGACAACCTCGAGGAGCCTCCCATTTTTCCACATTTCCGGAATGTTGGAGACTTCGAGAGGCAGCTCAAAGAGGCCTGCTTTACCAGCCTCTCTACATCTCAAGCTGAGCTATCCCGCAACCACTTAAGCTTACTAGATACAAGTGTGTGAGATAATGGGCACTTGCATGAGATGCCTTGCGAGGTGTTCTTGATGGGGATCGGTCTGTGGGGAAACTTATCCACCAAAAGATTCTTGGAGCCTCCGACGCCTGAAGTTCTGGTATATGAGGAGCCTCCCACTCTTCACGTAATTAATCCACGAGTGATTACACGCCCTATGTTTCTCTTCCGGAGAATATTAAACCGATCCGATACTGTCGTGTTCCACACATAATCCGAAAAAACGTGTATCTCTCAACTACTAAGTGACCAACTAAACTCCCCTGTTATATATTCACCTCATTCGAGTGAAAAACACTGTTCCAAACTCTCTCTCCGAGACTAGTCAACTGTGTCTTTCTAACCAGTAAGTTTCACTCATCCACCACAAAGTAACAGACAAAGTTGGCTTGGGGACACTGGAGCGGCACTAGAATTACGGAGAGGCTAATTGACAACCAACCCAATCCCTAATAGCACTATTCTTATTGTTGCGCTCTATATTGGAATCCTCTTCTCGCTTTAGTCCCGCTCTCTTTTAATCCTCTTTCATAGTTGGGGGCGCAAATGCAGAGGTCGATAGATAGGCCGCGCTTGGTTAGTAATGCTAACGTTCGACGAAACACGCGAACGGTCAGCGGCGCGCGCGCCGCGAGAAAGGTGCTCCGCGAGACTGAAACTTCTCCAGCCGAGGACCGCGCGTAGGCTCTGAGATACGGGCGAAAGTAGAGAAGAGGGATCAGTGTTATATTACTGATTGCAATGACGCGGAAGGGTCGGAGCGAGTTAAACGAGAAAGCGAGCTGAATAAGTAGCGAACCGAGATACGCCCCTCCGAGTATGTCTCGCCTTAAGTAGAGTAGTTTGTTAGCAGTTGCCTACTTCTTAGCAAAGGGACTGACATCCCGCAGTCTGAGATCAGTTGAAATAGATGATTAATTAGAGAGTCAACTGAGTCTATGTCTCGGACTTAACAGAAGTTAGCTCACTGGTAATTGGGCCTCAATCGCTATGAGATAGGAAGGAAAGCACCCTTAATGCTAATTGCCGGAAGAAGCTATGCACGTTAGGCTGCTTTTTGCGGCGCTCAGGAGTAAAGATTTACCGAACGGACGCACGAGTATGACCCGAATGCTAAAGATCGACCTCACTTTATTAAGTCGAAGGCAAAGTACAAGAAAACTTTAACTCATGTAGGCTGAGAGACGTAAGCGCTTATGTATTTTATATAAAGCTTTATGTGTAATCTTTGCGCAATGCTTAGATGTAGCCAAATTAGACCTCGGCCAATAAATCGTAACTGACGATAGGAAGTGACCGCTGAGATCCACGTCATGAACGCGCTGTTTTCAATAGATTCACGGACTGTCTCGAGACCCTTTTATACTAATACAACAGAGGAACCAGGTTGCATTCTCCCGTAAGCCCACAGCTCCTTTTTCTCATATATCCACCCAAGGCTTTACTAACCCCACTGTACGCATCCTAGCAAGCACCTAAAGGGGATTTGGTGTCTTTCGTCGTGGAAGCAATCGTCCCTACCGTCGTAAAATAAGAGCACCTGGCTCTGCCCATTCACAAGGACTCGATTCTATGTCCAAACATCACATGCCAGCAGATGTGGTCACCATCATAGGTACTCAAGATATTGTGTCTGGAGAGGTGGATAGATAGGACTACTAGTTGCTCGATCAGGACCCTAGCTTTATTGCGAGCCAAAAACCTTGATGGATTCCCCTTTCTCTTCTATCCTAAGTACTAGAGATGAACGAATTCCATACGCCCTAAATTTAGATCGAATAATTTTCTTTCTGTTGTTGGAATTTCATGAACTCGTTCTCCTTCTATTAGACTATATATATTATGAAAGCAGCTAGAAAAGCCATACAACTGCTATGCCTGCAATGAACCTGCTATGAAAACGAGACACCTGCTCTACTGACCTGTGGCTCTACCATTTCTAGCGAAGAAAGAAGTCACAACACAGAGGAAAGCTTAAAAGAACAACTACTTGATAAGGTGTTGCTAAGAGACAATACAAAGTAATACAGCAGTTATTCCAGTAACACACCAGCTATGCTATGAAAGTGGATGTATAGGCCTCCTATCCCATACCCAATCCAAGAGAGCATCCTAGTGGGCCTCTTTGTTGGCGGTGAAGCAAGCAAACTGTTCATTGCGAGGTTAAGAAAGGGAGCCAATGAATCCGCGGAGAAGGGCCATAAGCAGGTCTTATGTCTGTTCGATACTATTAGTCACTGGCGACTGTCCTGTCCTTTCCTTATAACTTACAAGCGAGAAAGGCCCTTCTATAATATAAAGGCTGAGGCTAAGGAGAAAGCAGAGCTAGCTACTAAAAAAAGACAAGAGCGAATATCCCTGCTAGCGAAAAAGAGCCAATATCCATCTCTTCAGCGCGAGTTGTTGGTCGGATCGTGGAACTCCCTCAATTCTAAATTACCTTTTTCCTTTATCATGGTTGGGGAGGATGTTAGGTAAAGAGTTAGAGCAGCTATGCAAGCACACACATGGGCACTAGTCAACGCCCTTGGTTTGGTAAAGTCAGTGCCCTTGCTTTGTTTGGTTCTTAAATGGTGGGTCGATCAGTCTACTCGCCCAAAAGATGAGATGGATGCTCCTTTCACAGTATCCTGTGAGTCTCTAATTCAAAGCTAACCGAAGCGTGACTTTCAAGAGCATTCCTAAAACGAACCGAACCAGCCGCGAAGAAAAAGAAAAGAAAGGGTCGCAGGTCTTAGAAGCAAGGCTATGGGTTCAACTCTCGGGGTTTAAGCGGAAATTCCCAGCTTTATTAACCTTTTCCGGGGCTTTCGTCAATCACTTTTGAGATGGCGTTGAAGGCTAAACGTAAATGGCAGACTCGTAAGAAGGCTAGGGTGTCGCTCCCGGAGAGGAGACTTCGCTGGACCGAGAATGAGCATCCGAAATAAAATACAAGCACGGGAGGATGGGCTAGGGCTACTAAATCGAAGAATTCATCAATAAGAAGAATAAGAGTTCCGGCCTTGAGGCCATGCGAATATGGAAGGAGATCTCGCTATGGAAGAGGGAATTCATTGGCTCGACACCAAAAGTGCGTGGTGGGGGAGTAGGTGGTGCCTCTGGTTTAGTACTTTATGCAGCAGTCTTTGTCTTGCGGGGCATCATCCTTTAATTTCTTATTCGTGATAGGCGCATAGTTGGGCTTTCTATTTCTACTCGGCAGCGAACAAAGAAGCGGCGATCTCGATAAGCTAAGCAATTTACTCTTTGTTTGCGATTCTTTCAAGGAAGGCTCAGATCCAATATCGGTAGCGGAAGAATTAGACTTGTGTAAGCCTGAGGCCTGGACCAGAAAGTCTTAAATTAAGTAGAGGCCGGGGGCAGCAGCAGAAGATTGGACTGGAACCCGAGAAGGACAAAAACAATATCTCTTCGGTGGAAGTGACGATCGGGCTTCAAGCAGCTAATCTGTAGCACCTGAACTCCTGAGCTTGCTTGGGTGAGTGGTGGGATGATAAATGGACTGGACTGGTCGACCCTCTCCAAATTTTCCTGTGAATAAAGCCCTTCTTTAAAGAGCCATTTCGGTAGGTTTTACATTAAGTCATTAGAGGAAAGGAATAGCAGACCCAGACCGTGGAAAGCAAGCTACTCTCTCTAAACTAAATGGAAAAAAAGCTTATCTTATAGCAGCTCTATCGGGGAAGCTTCCTTCGGGATTAACCAATAGGGTAGAGGTGAATCAGCTTTTTTTCTTTCCTTTCCTTAGGAGGAAGTTTTTCTTGATTTTGATTGAGGCTGCCTTCGCACAACCGGCACAGGGTATTCATAGCTGCTGGTCTCGACCGGTTCACTAGAATGGTTGGAGCAACTGGAGCTCCTACTATCCCTAGAAGCTGATGTTGGTTGTTGGCTAGGCTCGACTTGAACCACCGGGCTTACCCATTTTTTTAGTAGATCATGCCTCCGTAGTTTTTGGTATTTAAGCCTTCCATTTATCTGCGACTTCTGGAACGGATGGGACTTTTCCCTCTCCAACTGGACTAGAATAAAGGAGGGTCGGCCCGGCCTGTGATCGTAGTCCGATAGCTATTCCTGCCCCAACTTAACCAATGGGGTCCGGTAGTCAGGGGTAAGAATGAACAGAAGGCGACTAACCAATCTCTCTTTGAAACCAGATGCCCGGAGATGTTTGATTCGTAGGGCTAGGAGATCGGTGAAGAGGGCCGGACAACCAAGCAATAAGTTATTCCATTACGGCTACTCCGAAATTTGGCACTACCACCTTATCCATCCATTACTGGAGACGAAAGCAGCTATCCCTAATGCCTTGCCCCTCTCCCTCCAGTCGGGAGCTAAACCCGGGGAGTGAGAAGAGAAGGAAGGAAGGGAAGAATCGGCTAGGAAAAAAGAAGATTTAATCGTGTTAATGCTATAAACTAAAATACCCGGTATTCTCCGACATTTATAATATCTTATACTTGGTTCGAATCCAATTCCTGGTAAGGAAGGCAAAGATTCTAAATTCCTGGATGATGAACAAGATGCACTGCAGCAGCAATAGCAAGTCACTTTGGAACGACCCGGCATCGAGGTCTCGACGAGCCTTCTCTACTGTACTCCCCAACCGCACCACCTGGGGAAACCAAGCGAAAGAAGACAAGATCGAATCTCCAAGCACTGTCTCGTGCTCGTCTCGGTGAATGGACAAAACAGATATATTTCATATTCTCATGAGAAAGCATTCTGAATCGGCATGAGCAAAAGCCCCCGTAAAAGCTTCAACAGGAAAAGCAGTTCAGCAATACAATGGAAGCAAAATTTAAATAATAAGAATTGGCGGAGAACGGAAGGAATTTACGAACGGTACGACCGGGGAAGCCTGCCTAGCAAAGCCAAGCGTGGAAAGACTACCTAAAGCTAAGACTCCTTTTCGGGTGCTGCCGGTCTGGATTGATGCCTTTCCTTCTTTCCAGGATTAAGGATCTCCCAAAAGAATGACCTCAGGAACAGTCAATGGGAAATCCCGCCATGCCATCGAGGGGCTAGTGTGACCATCCATAGCATACGACGGGCGAGAGGGGTACGTGGTGGCTCAGTGTGTCTACCAGTTTCAGGTGAGGCTATTCGGAGATCCAGGGCGAGTCCCGATTCCATATATCCGGTTAAGCAAGCCCTGCCGCCAGCTTCCACCCAGACGACAAAAAACGTGAGCGCCTGGCGCGAAAGGTTGCTTTGCTTTACTAAAAAAAAGAATAAATATAAGGCGCGTTAGCGCTTTAGGACTATAAGACATAACCTAACTCAGGCCAATTAAGCAATATTAATGGACCGTATAGCTCCCCATTACTCCAGATGGTTTGAAGGGGGCTTCTTTTTAGATAAAATAGGCCATAGAAATGCACTCATAACAGAAGTTATAGGGCAGTCTTCGGCGGTGGATATTATAAGGTCTACTCACGTCAAGGTCTTCCGACATCTCCCCCATTGAAGAAGCTGGTAGTTTTTCCTTACCTGCCAGCAGGACAAGACTTAGAGATCTCATCCAGCAGGTATAATCGAGCCTCTACCAATCCCGGAGCGACCGTGGTAAAGTCTTTCTTTGTATTTCATTGTGGGATTGCAAAAAGTGGGGGAGTCTTGAAGCATCTTGGTTGTTGTGGATAGATTAGGATTCTAGAAAGTAAAGATGCTACATTCATTCCTGCTCCAGCTACTTGTTCAGCAGAGGAGCGAATGCCACTCGACTGTAAGGAGAGGAGAGGCGAAGTAATCCGACTCTGATCTTTCCTGTAAACTCGAATCTCCCCCCGCTGCGCACCTTGCTCTCGGGTGAAGTCCTTATACTTGGCTTGGCCACTCTATCACTTGGGCTGGGATCGATTCGATAGACTTGATCCTTAGGGGGACTTTAACCGTTATTTATATACGGATATATGTTCAAGTGCAATATCCGTTTTTTTTTCTTTAAGGCCGAGTCAAGCCCGCTGTAGTGCCTTCAGTCCTAGTGAGTCGATTGTATGGCTCAAAAGCCTTTTTCGTTATTATGACTCCTATTAAAGCAAGGCAGGACTAACTGTCCTGTTAAAGCGAGATTATGGTGTGTCGTTCTTCCCGTTGATGCAAAGCTGTATACGCCTGCCTTGATCTTCTTTCTGGTTAGGGAAGCAAGCTCTGTTTGTTTTGGTCAGGTAGCCTGCTTCGCTCTCTCCGTATTATGGATTGTTTCGTTAGTTGGTCTGCTTTGCTCTCCCACTGTAACCGGCTTGCTGGCCCGCCTTCGAGATGGTCGTTTACACACGAGTTGGTCTCGTTAGGCAAGATCTTTGTGACTCTGCAGAACTTAACTTTTCTTAGAGGATCAGCACGGCAGTCTCATCCCGGCTTGTAATGGCGAAGGCTAGATTTCATGGACCAGGTTGCCGTCCGTCGCACTCACGGTCATTAGTCTGGTTAGCTCTTCCTGATAGGCTGAAAAGGATGAAAGCCCGGGTCAGGAAAGCGACCTTAAGAAGTCCATTTCCTCTCCTTTTATGGAATCGTTGATACATATGTTACGATGCCTTCGGATGAGGGAGGCGAGAAAACCCTGATAGCTTTGGTGGCAGGATATGACTCTCTTGATGGGCCGAATGGTGAAGTGATCTGCCTGTCGCAGATCGCGATATATCTGGCGAAGAAGTAGAGGTGGAGTCCCAACCCCGGCAAACAGACATCTCATTCTCTGTTGGAAGTAAACATGTTCTCACCCCTTACTCAACATAGGGCCCACTACTCATGCCCTTTTTGGTCTGATTCGATAGGGATCTGGATGAGGCCCTTACTTAAAAGGGCGGAAGCCCCAACTGATCCACCATCTCCGTGGACGCTATGTTATCCGAACTCCCAGCATCAATGAGCCTCTTTGCACTGGCCAATTCCGAAATAGATAAGGAATACAGCCTTCCTTCTCCTCCTCCTTTCTGCTGACGTTGGCTCACGTTGCCACACAATCAAACGACAGCGAAACTCTCTCCTCTCCTAAGCTTCATAGCCTCCGCTATCTTTCCGACTTGAACTTATCTTTAGAGCTTCCCGGGCTCTAGGCTCCACAACGTTCACTCTTCCATCTTCAGCTGGTCTATTCTGAACTCCCCCAGCAGCATTCGTCCGTCTGAACATTGGGACAGTAACGAGCAAAATGCCCCACTCCTCCACATTCATAACAGTGACCGTATCTCCTCTGCTGAGCCTTTTCTTATCTCCTTTGCAGCAAGCTCCGCTGGCCTCGCGCTCCAAACTGATGGCGTCTCGACGTTCTCCTTGACGCCGTCCTGGCGCTCTCCCCCTTTAAGAAGTGTGTAAAAAGGCTCACGTTTTTTGGCTTCCTATAAAGCAACCCTCCCCCCTAGGTTGTGGCAACTTTCTACTCCTCCTGAGCTGTCTTGCCGTATCAAAAATTGCTTCGAGCATCCGGCTTCACCACTGCTGCCTGCTCTCTCCTTCTTCGGCACTTCCCAGTCCACAACAGACCTGATCTTCTCTTGATCCATCTGAATCACACCCTTGCTGATCCAATGGCCAATAAATAGCACTTTCGTCTTCGCACCGTTTCACGTACAGCTTCTTTTCCTGCTACGTACGAGACAGGAGACGAGACTGGGCCGACTGCTTAGACGAGAACAAAAAGGGGAGATGAAAACCCGTTCCCGATTGCCTTTGATTCTCATTGGAATGGGACCTCCTCGGAGACGCTTTGAATGATTAAAACGAGCTTTTCACTCGAAAAAGAAGGAGAGTTGAACTTGTTGCATGCATCCTCTACTATGAAAGCTTACCTGGAATAAGGAATTTCTTCCTGATCATCCGCTTTAGCATAATTTCGTTTAAAGCATTTTTTAACTCGTTTAGGGAATTAATTGATCGAGTCCAATCAATGGGTCTCAGGTAAGCCCCTTCGGGCCCTTTCACTTTGAATACAACTTTATAGTGCGCTTTTCGCTGTCGGGTGTTATACGGCTTCCTGCCTCTGCTTGAGAATGGACTGATGGAAGGGCCTGTTCAAGGAAGTAGCTTAGGGGCGGAGAGGAGTAGGTTCATTCATCTAATGAATGAGGAAATTTTGAACATCCTTTTTTTTTTAGTTGGAGCGCTTTGCTTGACCTGATCGTTGTGCCAAGGGCTGGTGGTGCGTTGAGCAGCTCTGAGTTCCGTTTGCCGGAGGCTATACAGCAAGCTAGAGACTTATGCTGTGCGCTGCCAACAACTGCGATTAATTCTTGGCTCCCGCTAGTAGGGCTAAACAACTGGACCATTGAGTAACTGCTCTGTAAGACTACTGAACGACTAGTCCGTGGGGCTAGACCATTGTTCCACGGGGGATTCTTACTCCACTGCAGATACTGACCTTCTTTCTTCGAGGAGCACAATCAACAGCACTCCCAACGCCTTCATCGGAGCAAAAGCGGGCAAGGGAGGAAGTCGCCGGGTAGTATTCTAGGGTAGTTTAAATCCCCCTTACCCAACTGTGGGAGAAGAAGGATTTTTGAAGCAGTCCAGTCCCCTCCTACGGTTTGATGATTGCTTCAATCAAGAATAGGTTAATAGGTTATGCATTCAATCATCGTGCCCTTCTACGAACGAGGGAACCTATTAATTATATGGCCACTGCTACGAGATCGCCCGGTAAAGACATAAAAAGAAATCACCCCCGAATGGTGTCGAAATGGCGATTGAAGCGTCGGAAATAGCCAATGCGCTCATATCTCGAACTGCACGGAACCCACTACCACTACCTTTTCGATAACAAAGCCCTCGACCAAGGGATTAACCCGAAATGAGTGATTCATGCCGCTGGCTGCCCACCTCTTTCGAGCCCAAGTCAAGCAAAGGGCCTCTCCGCCGCTTGTCAAAATTGGACGTTTTGCGTTCTTTTGATCTGTCGGCGGCAACGGATCGTTTTCCGCTGTCGTTTCAGGGAGTTAAAAAGGGCTGTTCAATTTAGAGACAGCCTTTGCTTGGGTGTTCTCGGGCTTGGAACGAATGCCTTTCTAGCCCCCCGCGCACCAGGGGAGCCGCCTATGTTTGTCCGATTTTC
>NSJW01000368.1:437384-439435 GCA_019955255.1 Castanospermum australe
AAATAATTTTTCTTTGAATACTCAAGGGGATTTGGAGGACCAGCGAGGCGGGGGGAAAGAGCGATCGCAAATCTCACGAATCAATTCAAGTAGAAAAGGCGGGTATTCCCTTATTATAGCACGCACAGGTGAGAGCATCCCTACCTCTAATGGTTTGATAGCCCTTGCCCTCTAATACATGTCACATTGGATTTGCTAGTATTCCTACGGGGCTTACTTAGTATTCCGAAGAGTCATCCTAATCCATGTTGCTATGGAACTAACCTTAGTGTCCATATATTGTCGCGGGAAAAAAGGCGCTCAGATGCGCTTACAGTCTTCTTACTCTATCCTACCAGAGGACTCGAGGGGCCTTTCAGCGCCAGAGCCATAGCAAGACCAGAGCACTCTTCCAGAGTTTTCTTTCAATCTTATCTAACCATTGATAAGATCTAGACCAAATACGAGATGACACGACGTCGAAAGTCAACCTGACCGCTTTCTCTCCGAAAGGAATCGGAGAGACTTTCTGGCGGACGAGGTCATAGCACCGGAACATCAGACCATATTTATGAAACTTTGATAATTGGTCTTTCCGATCCGGCCTAAAACACACGGCCGGAGGATCAAGGAAACTCTCAACGGGGATTGAGAAGTCAACTCTTGCCCTGTACCACCACGCGCAATAAGCCAAACAGGCTTTACTTTAACCCGAGAAAAAGCTTTTCTGTCAGCAAGCCGGTGTCCTCATCGAGCTTCAAATCGAGATCAGTGGCAAAGCGCTCCACATGACCCCAATCCGGAGAACACAAAGACACAAGCATGTCTCGCACCATACCCATATGATAACAAGTGATTCATATTCCATCTGGGAACCCTAACCAAACCTGAAATGGGAGTGGTAGGATACCACCGGGAGAGAAGGCCACAAGGCTGTGGCGATACCAGTTTCTATTATAATAAGGACTCACGTGCTCTGGTTTTGCAGAATATCTACGAAAACCAGCTTCACGAACTCTCATAGAGAGCCGCGGAGACGTCAGTCCAAGATTTCGAAACACCGGCATCCATGCAATCGCATGCCTCGCCGATCGTATTATTCTGACACTAATCGGGGATAGCTCATGACCGTGAATTCAGAATTTCTTCGCGAACTCAAGACCGCCTCTATCAGAGAGCAAAGACTTCGGTTTTTATCACCCCCAAGCGATTGATGACATCCTTATAATATAAACGTCCGCAACCGCGATGACGATATCGTCACCGAGAAGTGCGTATTTACTAAACTTCTTTCCTGGGTATACCTTGTCAGCACAATACCACACCACAAAGTGATGTGATAGAGCGAAGGCCAAGACGAGAGGTACCCTAGAGGCTGTGTCCTGTAGAAAATCGGACAAACATAGGCGGCTCCCCTGGTGCGCGGGGGGCTAGAAAGGCATTCGTTCCAAGCCCGAGAACACCCAAGCAAAGGCTGTCTCTAAATTGAACAGCCCTTTTTAACTCCCTGAAACGACAGCGGAAAACGATCCGTTGCCGCCGACAGATCAAAAGAACGCAAAACGTCCAATTTTGACAAGCGGCGGAGAGGCCCTTTGCTTGACTTGGGCTCGAAAGAGGTGGGCAGCCAGCGGCATGAATCACTCATTTCGGGTTAATCCCTTGGTCGAGGGCTTTGTTATCGAAAAGGTAGTGGTAGTGGGTTCCGTGCAGTTCGAGATATGAGCGCATTGGCTATTTCCGACGCTTCAATCGCCATTTCGACACCATTCGGGGGTGATTTCTTTTTATGTCTTTACCGGGCGATCTCGTAGCAGTGGCCATATAATTAATAGGTTCCCTCGTTCGTAGAAGGGCACGATGATTGAATGCATAACCTATTAACCTATTCTTGATTGAAGCAATCATCAAACCGTAGGAGGGGACTGGACTGCTTCAAAAATCCTTCTTCTCCCACAGTTGGGTAAGGGGGATTTAAACTACCCTAGAATACTACCCGGCGACTTCCTCCCTTGCCCGCTTTTGCTCCGATGAAGGCGTTGGGAGTGCTGTTGATGTGCTCCTCGAAGAAA